>LR755148.1:148572-179592 GCA_902729485.2 Mus minutoides | reverse complement strand
GGCCTAGTTGGCCATCATTGGGAGGAGAGGCCCTTTGGTCATACAGACTCTATATGCCCCAGAACAGGGGAATGCCAGGGCCATTACGTGGGAGGGGGTGGGTAGGGGAGCAGGGCGGGGACGCGGGAGGGTAAGGGAAAATTTCTGGATAACATGTGAAATGTAAATGAAGAAAATATCTAATAAAGAGAAAAAAATTTATATATATATATATATATATATATATATATATATATATATATATATATGAACACTGCTAAACAGGTAGAAGTCCTTAAATAGGAAACACAAAAATCCCTTAAAGAATTACAGGAAAACACAACCAAACAGGTTATGAAATTGAACAAAACCATCCAAGACCTAAAAAGAGAAGTAGAAACAATAAAGAAAACCCAACGTGAGACAACTCTGGAGATAGAAACCCTAGGGGAAAAAAAATCAGGAACCATAGATGTGAGCATCAGCAACAGAATACAAGAGAGGGAAGAGAGAATCTCAGGTGCAGAAGAGTCTATAGAGAACATGGACACAACAATCAAAGAAAATGCAAAATGCAAAAAGATACTAACTCAAAACATCCAGGAAATCCAGAACACAATGAGAAGACCAAACCTATGGATAATAAGTATAGATGAGAATGAAGATTTTCAACTTAAAGGGCTAACAAATATCTTCAACAAAATTATAGAAGAATAAACTTCCCAAACCTAAAGAAAGAGATGCCCTTGAACATACAATAAGAATACAGAACTCCAAATAGACTGGACCAGAAAAGAATTTCCTCCTGACACATAATAATCAGAACAACAAATGCACTAAATAAAGACAGAATATTAAAATCAGTAAGGGAAAATGTCAAGTAACATATAAAGGCAGACTTAATAGAATTACACCAGACTTCTCAGCATAGTCAATGAAAGCCAGAAGATCCTGGACAAATGTTATACAGACTCTAAGAGAGCACAAATGCCAGCCCAGGCTGCTATACACAGCAAAACTCTCCATTACCATAGATGGAGAAATGACAGTATTCCATGGCAAAAACAAATTCAGGCAATATCTTTCCATGAATCCAGCTCTTCAAAGGATAATAAAGAGAAAATACCAACACAAGGTTGGAAACTACACCATAGAAAAAGCAAGAAATTAATTCTTCAACAAGCCTAAAAGAAGACAGCCAGAAAAAAGAATCCCAACTTTAATAAATAAACAAACAAACAAACAAACAAACAAATAAATAAATAAATAACAGAAAGCAACAATTACATTTCTTTAATTTCTCTTAACATCAATGGACTCAATTCCTCAATAAAAAGACATAGACTAATAGACTGGCTACACAAACAGGAATCAACATTTTTGCTGCTTACGTGAAACCCACCTCAGGGATAAAGACAGACAATACCTCAGAGTAAAAGGCTGGAAAACAATTTTCCATACAAATGGCCCCCACAAAACAAGCTGGAGTAGCAATTCTAATATTGAATAACATTGACGTTCAACCCAAAGATATCAAAAAAGACAAGGGAGGCACTTCATACTCATCAAAGGTAAAATCAACCAAGATGAACTCTCAATTCTGAATATCTATGCTCCAAATGCAAGAGCAGCCATATTCATTAAAGAAACTTTAGTAAACTCAAAGTACACATTGCACCTCACACAATAATAGTGGGAGACATCAATACCCCACTCTCCCCAATGGACAGATGCTGGAAACAGAAACTAAACAGAGATCCACGGACACTAGCTCAAGTTATGAAAGAAATGTATTTTATAGATATCTACAGAAGATTTTATCCTAAAACAAAAGGATATACCTTCTTCTCAGCACCACATGGAACCTCCTCCAAAATTGACAATAAAATCGGTCACAAAATAGGCCTCAACAGATACAAAAATATTGAAATTATCCCATTCATCCTATTAGATCACCACGGACTAAGGCTTCAATAACAGCATAAACAATGGAAGGCCAACATTGACATGGGAACTGAACAACACTCTACTCAATGATACCTTGGTCAAGGAAGAAAGAAAAAAAAGAAATTAAAGACTTTCTAGAGTTTAATGAAAATGAAGCCACAACATACAGAAACTTATGGGACACAATGAAGGCAGTCCTAAGAGGAAAACTTATAGCCCTGAGTGCCTCCAAAAAGAAACGAGAGAGCATACATTAGCAGCCTGGCAGCATATCTAGAAGCTCTAGAACTAAAGAAAACAAATTCGCCCAAGAGGAGTAGATGGCAGGAAATATTCACACTCAGGGCTGAAATCAACCACGTGGAAACAAAAAGAACTATTCAAAAAATCAAACAAAGCAAGAGCTGGTTCTTTGATAAAATCAACAAGATAGATAAACCCTTAGCCAGACTAAATAGAATGCACAGGGAAATTATTTTAATTAACAAAATCACTAATGAAAAGGGAGACATAACAACAGAACCTGAGGAAATCGAAAACATCATCAGATCCTACTACAAAAGACTATACTCAACAAAACTGGAAAACCTGGATTAAATGGACAACTTCCTAGACAGATACCAGGTACCAAAGTTAAATCAGGATTAGATTAATGATCTAAACAGTCCCATTTCACCTAAAGAAATAGAAGCAGTCATCAATAGTCTGCCAACCAAAAAAACCCCAGAACCAAATGGGTTTAGTGCAGAGTTCTATCAGACGTTCAAAGAAGACATAATTCCCACTCTCCTCAAACTATTCCACAAAATAGAAAAAGAAGGTACTCTACCTAATTCCTTCTATGAAGCCACAATTACTATGATACTTAACCACACAAAGATCCAACAAAGAAAGAACTTCAGACCAGTTTCTCTTATGAATATCGATGCAAAAATACTCAATAAAATCCTCACAAACCGAATCCAAGAACACATCAAAACAATCATTCATCATCACCAAGTAGGCTTAATCCCAGGAATGCAGGGATGATTTAATATATGGAAATCCATCAACGTAATTTACTATATAAACAAACTCAAAGACAAAACCACATGATCATCTCGTTAGATGCTGAGAACGCATTTGATAAAATCCAACACCCATTCATGATAAAAGTCTTGGAAAATCAGGAATTCAAGGCCCATACCTAAACATGATAAAAGCAATCTACAGCAAAGCAGTAGCCAACATCAAACTAAATGGAGAGAAGCTGGAAGCAATCTCACTAAAATCAGAGATTAGACAAACTGCCCACTTTCTTCCTACCTATTCAATGTAGTATTTGAAGTCCTAACTAGAGAAATTTGACAACAAAAGGAGATCAAGGTGATACAAATTGGAAAGGTAGAGCTCAAAATATCACCATTTGCAGATGATATAATGTGTATGACCCTAAAAATTCCGCCAGAGAACTCCCAAACCTGATAAACAGCTTCAGTGCAGTAGCTGGATATAAAATTAACTCAAACAAATCAATTCCCTTTCTCTACACAAAGGATAAACATGCTGAGAAAGAATTAGGGAAACAACAACCTTCACAATAGTCACAAATAATATATAATACCTTGGTGTGATTCTAACTAAGAAAGTGAAAGATCTGTATGATAAGAACTTCAAGTCTGGGAAGAAAGAAATTGAAGAAGACTCAGGAGATGGAAAGATATCCCATGTTCATGGATTGGCAGGATTAATATAGTGAAAATGGCTAACCTTCTGAAAGCAATCTAGAGATTCAATGCAATCCCCATCAAAATTCCAACTCAATTCCTCACTGAGTTAGAAAGGGCAATTTGCAAATTCATCTGGAATAATAAAAAACCTAGGATAGCAAAAACTATTCTCAACAATAAAAGAAACTCTGGTGGAATCACCATCCATGACCTCAAGCTGTACTACAGAGCAATTGTGATAAAAACTGCATGGTACTGGTACAGAGACAGACAGGTAGATAAATGGAATAGAATTGAAGACCCAGAAATGAATCCACACACCTATTGTCACTTAATCTTTGACAAGGGAGCTAAAACCATCCAGTGGAAAAAAGACGGCATTTTCAACAAATGGTGCTGGCACTACTGGCAATTATCATGTAGAAGAATGTGAGTTGATCCATTGTTATTTCAGTGTACAAAGGTCAAGTCTAAGTGGATCAAATAACTCCACATAAAACAAGAGACACTGAAATTTATAGAGTAGAAAGTGGGGCAAAGCCTCAATGATATGGGCACTGGGTAAAAATTCCTAAACAGAACAGCAATGGCTTGTGCTTTAAGATCAAGAATTGACAAATGGGACCTCATGAAATTGCAACACTTCTGTAAGGCAAAAGACACTGTCAATAATACAAAAAGGCCAACAGATTGGGAAAGGATTTTTACCAATCCAAAGCAGATAGGGGACTAATATCCAATATATCCAAAGAGCTCAAGGAGCTGGTCTCCAGAAATTCAAATAACCATATTAAAAAATGGGGTACCGACTTACACAAAGAATTCTCAACTGAGGAATACGAAAGGGCTGAGAAGCACCTGAAAAAGGGTTTCATATCCTTAATCATTAGGGCAAGTCAAAAAAACCCTGAGATTCCACCTACTCCAGTCAGAACTGCTAAGATCAAAAATTCAGGTGACAGCAGATGGTGGTGAGGATGTAGAGAAAGAGGAACACTCCTCCATTGCTGGTGGAATTGCAAACTTGTACAACCACTCTGGATATCAGTTTGGTGTTTCCTCAGAAAACTGGACATAGTATTACTGGAAGATACAGCAATACCTCTCCTGGGCATATACCCAGAAGATGTTCTAACTGGTAACCAGGACACATGCTCCACTATGTTCATAGCAGCCTTATTTATAATAGCCAGAAGAAGAAAGAATCCAGATGTCCCTCACAGAGGATTGGATACAGAAAATATGTTACATTTACAGAATGGAGTACTACTCAGCTATTAAAAACAATGAATTTATGAAATTCTTGGATAAATGGAGGATATAATCTTTAGTGAAGTAACCTAATCACAAAAGAAGTCACTTGATATGCACTCCCTGATAAGTGGATATTATCCCAGAAATTTAGAATACCCAAGATACAATTTGCAAAACAGGAGAAAATCAAGAAGGAAGACCAAAGTGTGGATTCTTCATTCCTCTTAGAAAAGAGAACAAAACACCCATGGATGGATTTATAGAGACAAATTTTGGAGCTAAGACGAAAGGATGGATCATCCAGAGACTTTCCTACCTGGGGATCCATCCCATAATCAGCCATCAAACCCAGTCACTATGGCATATGCCAGCAAGAATTTACTTAAAGTACCCTGATATAGCTTTCTCCAGTGAAGCTATGCCAGTGTCTAGGAAATACAGAAGTGGACAATCACAGCCAAAGATAGGTTGGAACACAGGGTCCCCAATGGAGGAGCTAGAGAAACTAGCTCAAGGAACTGAAGGGGTTTGCAACCCTATAGGTGGAACAGCAATACGAACTAAGCAGTACCCCCAGAGCTTGTGTCTCTAGCTGCATATGTAGCAGAAGATTGCCTAGTCAGCCATCATTGGGAAGAGAGGCCCCTTGGTCTTGCAAATTTTATATGCCCCAGTAAAGGTGAACTCCAGGGCCAAGAAGTGGGAGTGGGTGGATAGGGGAGCAGGGAGTATATATACCAGATAGTTTTCAAAGAGTTGTAGTGCACTGACCAATGGTAAGAGTGAGGTAGTTAACTTGCACATGAGTTGAAGTATAATTTTTAATTATTTTATAAACTAAAGCTTTAAAATTGAAAGGAATAAAGAGCTTGTGGCAAAAAGGGGGCAGTGCATTTAGAAAATTGGAGGGGTAGTATCAAAATTAATTGCTTGTGTTTAATTAGAAATATATAACTTTTATAGGCAGTAGACAGCAGCAAGACAGAAAGACAGAGATCACAGACGAAAGAACCCAAGAAAGAGTGGCAGTGGTCAGCAGTTGACAGCAGTGGACAGCAGTGGTCAGCAATGGTCAGCAGTGAACAGCAGTGATCAGCAGTAGACAGTAAGGATAGCAGTGGACAGCAGTAGTCAGCAGTGGACAGCAAGGCCAGCAGTGGAGAGCAGTGGTCAGCAGTGGTCAGCAGGAAGAAAACCTTACTTCCACAAAGGAAACCAAGAGAGTGTCAGTGGCCATCAGTGGACAGCAGTGGACAGAAGTGATCAGCAGTCATAATCACTGGTCAGCAGTGGACAGCAGTTGTCAGCAGTGGTCAGCAGCAGACAGTGGTGAACAGCATCGGTCAGCAGCGGACAGCAGCATTCAGCAGTGGTCAGCAGTAGACAGCAGCAAGACAGGAAGACAGAGATCGCAGACAAAGGAAACCAAGAAAGAGTGGCAGTGGTCATCAGTGGTCATCAGTAGACAGCAGTGGTCATCAGTGGACAGCAGCAAGACAGGAAGACAAAGATCACAGACAAAGGAAACCAAGAAAGAGTGGCAGTGGTCATCAGTGGTCATCAGTGGTCATCAGTGGACAGCATGGCCAGCAGTGGTCAGCAATGCTCATTAGTGGACAGCAGTGGACAGCAAGGCCAGCAGTGGTGGCAGTGGTCAGCAGTGGACAGCAGAGTGCAGCAGCAAGACAGGAACACAGAGATCGCAGATGAAGGAAACCAAGAAAAAGTGGCATTGGTCAGCAGTGGACAACAGTGGTCAGCAGTGGACAGCATTGGACAGCAGTGGACAGAGTTGGTCAGCAGTAAACAGCAGTGGACAGCAGAAAGACAGGAAGACAGAGATCGCAGACAAAGGAAACCAAGAAAGAGTGGCAGTGGTCAGCAGTGGACAGCAGTGGTCAGCAGTGTCTTTTGTTTTGTTTTGTATAGAAAACTGGCAGTGCAGATTAAACCTGGGGATACCTGGATCCTCACTTTCTGGCAAAACTTCTAAGAAAATATCAAAGAAAAACACACCTGATCTCCAAATCATCTAACAGTGAAAAATTCTTTAATTCGACTGACATGTATCTGTCAATGGTATTTTATACTAATAACTCCAACTTTCACAAGCATATCCAAGCATGGTCTTTTCCCTAAAATCTCTGAATTATTGACCTAGTGATTGTTTTGGGAACATTAAAGTAAATGTTATATTTATATTTTAATCAGGGAAAGGCATAGTTTGTGTATAAATCAGTCAAAATGGATTAGACTTTGATATAAAGCCTAAACATTGCAAATGTTAGAACAAGGAAATCTCTTCAAGATAGGATATACAGGCAAACCGTAACTCTTTGCAAATGACCTCAGTCTTACAGAAAATACCCCTGAAATCTAGCAAATGGCATTAGATGAAATTTTTGCCACAGTAAAAGAAACACACAGTATCAAGTCAACACAGTATCAAGTCAGACTAAAGACTGAGAAAGTTTTTGCCACATGTGTGCCAGACAGGAGCTAACAACTAAGAAATGCAAAAACTTGCAAAAATTGAACAACAAAATTGAAAATTTTGAGCAAGGAAGTAAAGAAGAAATACAAATAGCCAAAAAACATTTTTGAAGGCAAGCAAGTTAGAACTTCCTGGTAATTTGATCACACTTCAGTCAGAATGACTATCATCAAAGAGAGAGAGAGAAAGAGGAGGGGGGGAGAAAGTGGGGAGGGGAAATAAATGTTGGCATTGTGTGTAGAAAAAGAAAACTTACCTTTTTTTTTGTAGTTGGGAATGTAATATGTTGCAGCTATTGTAGGATCTGGAGGCCATCATCCTGAGTGAAGTAACCCATTCACAAAAGAACTCACATAACATGTACTCACTGATATGTGGATATTAACCCAGAAACCTAGACTACCCAAGATACAAGTTACTAAACACATGATACTCAAGAAGAAGGATGATCAAAATGTGGACACGTCACCCCTTCCTAGAATTATGAACAAAGCACACANCTAGTTGGCCATCAGTGGGAAGAGAGGCCCCTTGGTTATGCAGACTTTATATGCCCCAATACAGGGGAACGCTGGGGCCAAGGGGTGGGAGCGGGTGGGTAGGGGAGCAGGGCCGGGAGGGGGGAGGATACAGGGAACTTTCTGGATAACACTTGAAATGTAAATGAAGAAAATATCTAATAAAAGTTGAAAAAAAAAGTAGTGGGGAGAAAATGTAAAATGTTAAGCAAAATTGTAGTGGATTCATATCTCTCATTAAAATCAAAAAAGTGAAAAAAAAAAGAAATCAATTTGGAGGCTACTCAATTTTTAAAAAGTTTAAAAAGTTGTTTAATATTCTCTCATATACTACATCCAGAATGCAGTTTTCTCTCTTCCATCCCCTCTCAGTCCCACCCCTCACCCATTCCTCCTCATTTCTCTTCAGACAAGGGCAAGCCTCTCATGGATATCAATCAAACATGGTATATCAAGTTACAGTAAAACTGGGCATTAAGGCTGGAAGAACAACCTAGTAGGAGGGAAAGGGTCCCAAAGCACTCGAAAGACTCAGAGACAGTTCCTGCTACCACTGTTAGGTGTCTCACAGAAGAATAAGCTATACAAACATAGCATATATACAGAAGGCCTAGTCAGACCTGTGCAGATTACAGGATTGTCTCTGAGGTCCTATGAATCCAGGTTAGTTGATTCAGTGGGTTTTATTGTGGTGTCCTTGACCCATCTGGTTCCTACAATCCTTCCTTCTCTTCTTCTATAGGATTCCACAAGCTCTGCCTAATGTTTGACTGTGTGTCTTGGCATCAGTTGCTGGATGAAGTTTCTCTGATGATAATTATGATAGGCTGCTGTGTTCCTGTATAGCAGAATATCATTAAGAGACATTCATTGCCATTTTTCTTTTTTTGCCAGTATTGTTTGGTCCTACACTGGGTCTCTGAGCCTATCCTGCCCCTGGTTCATTGCCCTTTAGGAAGTGTCAGGGGTGGGCTTACTCTATTGGCATAAGTCCCAAGCTGGACTAGTGGTGGCTACTACCATAATTTCTGTGTCACCTTTCATCCAGTATATTTTATAGGCAGGACAAATTGTAAGTCAAAGGTTTTGTGATTGGGTTTCTGTCCCAATCCTTCTGCTGGAAGTCTTGTCTGCTTATAGATGGCTGTCTCAGGCTACCTATCCCTCAATGCTATGAGTCTTATCCAGGTCCACACTTATAGATTCCTAGGTGTTTCCATTGCACCAAATGTCTAGATTGTCTCTAAAATGCCCCCCCCCTCCAAATTCAGGTTGCCTTGTGGATTAAAAATGGTGTGCTGTATCCGGCCCAGGGATCAGGCCACCATGGCACCGCTGTGCAGGCATTTGGCTTTGAGAAGCCACAGGACCTGGCTCCAAGGGTGGGGAAGGTGTCAGTCTGAGGTCCCTGTAGACCTGCCTGAGGAGTCAAGCTCAGGTTCTTGGGCACCACAGTTTTCACTGGGTGGCATGCAAGAGCCAGTTCTGGGGTTCCTGGGCTACACAGAGGCCAGTGATGACAGGTTCTCAGTCTTGGACACCTCAGATGCCACTGGATGTCGCTGACGAGCTGAGCACAGAGTGGGGCCTGCAGTCAGACTCTGGCCTGGGGCTGAGGAGGAAAGGGTAGGAGGAGCAAGAGCTCTGGCAGATCACCACTGGGCTGTGAGTCCTCGTCTTGCCTAGGGGCAGCTTGGGTTGGTGGAAGCCATGGCTGGGACTGCAGGGAGGCTTCCCAGTGGGAGATTAGACATGTGCCTCTTTAGGAGACCTGCTCCATTTGTCTAGCATGGCGGGTCCCAATGAGAAGAGGCAGTACATGGTTTTAAGACATTTGTAGAAAGGCAGAGAGAGGGAGAAGAGTAGAGAAGTAGAGGCTAGCTGTGGATACATGGAGAGAGGGGAGAAGGGGATGGGGAGAGTGGGGAGCAGAGGAGCAAGAGTAAGAGCAAGAGAATAAGAGAGTGAGGAGAGGGCAAGCAGTTCCTTTTATAGTGGGCTGGGCCTACCTAGCTGTTGTCAGGTAACTGTGGGAGTAAAGTCCAGATACCAGGAGCTTGTGGCATTGCCAATGTGACTGATGGCCACACACCTTTCTGCAGAGGGCTGTGGGAAGCTATAGCTGAAATAGGAGCCAGGGGACCTAGGGGTGTGGCCGAACACCTGCCATGTCTTGGTGCAGCTGCCGGGGGCTAGCCCCAGCATGTGGAGGAGGGGCTTCTTTCTTGTTGGCTCTTCTTGAGGCAGCAGCAGGGGAGGAGCTTAGGTGGAGGGCAGGACTTTGTTGAGATATTTAGGGATGCTGTATAATAAAAGATATTTCCATCCAATAGATGACTGTGAGCATCCACTTCTGTGTTTGCCAGGCACTGGCATAGCCTCACACGAGACAGCTATATCAGGGTCCTTTCAGCAAAATCTTGCTGGCATGTGCAATAGTGTCTGCATTTGGTGGATGATAATGGGATGGATCCCCGGGTGGGGAAGTCTCTGGATGGTCCATCCTTTTGTCTCAGCTCCAAACGTTGTCTCTGTAACGCCTTCCATGGGTATTTTGTTCCCTATTCTAAGGAGGAATGAAGTATCCACACGTTGGTCTTCCTTCTTCTGGATTTTCTTGTGTTTTGCAAATGAACTGGATGCTCACAGTCATCTATTGGATGGAACACAGGGCCCTCAATGGAGGAGGTAGAGAAAGTACCCAAGGAGCTGAAGGGGTCTGCAACCCTATAGGTGGAACAACAATATGAACTAACCAGTACCCCCAGAGCTTGTGTCTCTAGCTGCATATGTAGCAGAAGATGACCTAGTTGGCCATCATTGGGCAGAGAGGCCCCTTGGTCTTGCAAACTTTATATGCCCTGGTATAGGGGGACGCCATGGGCAAGAAGTGTGAATGGGTGGGTAGGGGAGTAGGGTGGTGGAAGGGTATAGGGTACTTTCAGGATAGCATTTGAAATGTAAATGAAGAAAATATCTAATAAAAAATTGAAAAAAGTAAAAAAAAAAAATTACTTATCTATTCCTAAGTTACTATGCTATTGTAGCTGACCTGTCTTCTCTGATCCTCTGAGGCCAGAAACTGCAGTTTCTGGTACCTATCATCTCTACTTCAATTCATAAAGGATTAAGTAAATAGCCTTTGTTCCATCTCAGCAGGAACTACTGGGCTCTAACTTTCAGTCTGCTAGTTGAAAGTCACAGGAAGAGAAGACACTCAGAGAAGTGATTATAGAGTTTATTACTAAGTTGTAAAAAGTTTCATAATAGCCAGAAGCTGGAAAGAACCCAGATGTCCCTCAGCAGAAGAATGGATACAGAAAATGTGGTACATTTACACAATGGAGTACTATTCTGCTATTTTAAAAATGAATTTATGAAATTCTTAGGCAAATGGATGTATCTGGAGGATATAATCCTTAGTGAGGTAACCCAATCACAAAAGTCATTGGATAAGTGCTCACTGATAAGTGGATATTAGCTCAGAAACTTAGAATACCCAAGATACAATTTGCAAAACACAAGGAAATCAAGAAGGAAGACCACCGTGTGGATACTTCATTCCTCCTGTGAATAGGAAACAAAATACCCATGAAAGGCATTACAGAGCAAAATTTAGAGCTAAGATGAAAAAATGGACCATCCAGAGACTACCCCACTGGGGGAATCCATCCCATAATCAGTCACTAAACTCAGATACTATTGCATAGGAGAGCAATAGTTTACTGAAGGGACCCTGATATAGCTGTCTCATATGAGGCTATGCCAGTGCCTAGCAAATAGAGAAGTGGATGCTCACAGTTATCTATATGATGGAACACAGGGCCCACAATGAAGAAGCTAGAGATAGAACCCCAGGAGCTAAAGGGGTCTGCAACCCTATAAGAGGAACAACAATATGAACTAACCAGAACCCCCAGAACTTGTCTCTAGCTCCATATGTAGCAGAAGATGGCCTAGTCGGCCATCATTGGGAAGAGAGGCCCCTTGGTATTGCAATCTTTATATGCCCCAATACAGGGGAACACCAGGCCCAAGAAGTGGGAATGGGTGGGCAGGGGAGCAGGGAGGGGGGAATGGGAGAGAGAACTTTCGGGATAGCATTTGAAATGTAAATTAAGAAAATATCTAATATAAATGAAAAAGAAATCATCAAAAAAAAAAGTTTCCTATGAAAGCTATCTAAGGTGAAAAGCAGAAAGATCCTAAGTGGGAAAAGGGAAAAATTCTCTAAGTGGGCAAAGGGAAAAGATTCTACCTAAGTGGGGAAAGGCAAAAAAGTCTCCTCTTTTGATCCCACTCATCTCTTTGTCCTCCATACTTATACATCTTTCAAAATACATGATCACATGTGACAAAGCTCATCACAAGTTCACACAAAAAATCAAATCATAAGTTAAAATAGAAGTTTACAACAGCAAATATTTACACATGTTCCTATTAGGAGTAATTATCTGGCTAAACATCCATCATCCGTCTAAGCTCCACAGACTCACTGAAGGTTTAAAACCATAGCTAAGTTATTAGTGAAGTTTTGTATAAATAAACCCAGTTGATATTTTATCTTCTGTCCTAACATCAATAATAAATCGTTAGTTTCCTTTTTATGACCTTTAATTAATAGTTTTACAACCTCTTGGAATGTGCTCTGAGTAGGAGAAAGTCTGGTTAGGATCTGAGAGCAACTTCAGAGACTGACAGAGTTTTCATTGCAGCTTTGACTATCAGAAAGGGACCCAATAGCAGTCCCATTATAAAAGAGCTTAGTAATCACAGATATAATTTTAGCAATTAGTATAGGATCATCATTAAGACTTAAGTCATCTATTTGTCTATATAGCATCACTACAGGATGGTACATATTCATGGATCTGCAGTGATCTGCTCCAAAGGGTTGTGCTCCTACTTAGTGATTATTATATATGTTTAATAATAACAGAAAAAGCATATTGATAGCAGGAATCTTTCCTAAAATGAGTCCCTCAGAGTCTTGCTTAATAAGGACTCACCTGTTGCAGATTATATAATAATCTGAAGTAGGCCACTTCAGGATGATCACCTGCTAGTTATAAGCTTGTCCCATTATGGCTCTTGACTCCTTGAAGGAAATAAGTCACCTGCTGGGTCTCAAGGGTTCAAAGTGCTTGGCTGGGGTCAAGGCTCCCTGTGCACAGCTGAGCACCCCACATCAAAATATGAAATTCTCAAAAGTAAACACCACTTTGGAAATCAATCTGGAGGTTCCCCAGAAAATTGGAAATAGATATACCTGAAGACCCAGCAATACCATTCTTGGGAATATACCAAAAATATGCCCCACCATGCCACCAGGGGCACGTGTTCCATTATGTTCATAGCACCCTTTTTTGTGATAGTCAGAAGCTGGAAAGGACACAGATGTCCCACGACAGTAGATTGGATACAGAAAAAGTGATTCATTTACACAATGGAATACAAACATAATTTTTTCCAATTAATGCACAATGATAAAGGCAATGTATTAATATTTATAAAAGCCTAATGACATTATATATCAATTGAAAATTCTCCAAAAGTTTGTTATGAATGGCTTTCAGTCCAATAACTCCAACATCAATTAACTGGGACTTTTGTGAAAAATAGTGTTGCATACCTGGATGCAGGTCAATCTAGCATGTGTGTGTATGTGTGTGTGTGTGTGTGTTCTCAAAAATCTGACAGAGAAAGATGAAAAATTGCCATAAAAAAACAAACAAAATTGCTTCTGGGAGTATGTTCAAGAGATTGTACGTATTTTTGGGCTGTTTGGTAAAACTTGAATTTTACATTTGTTAACTAGTATTTTGTGTATGATAAGTGTGTGTTTGTGTGTGTGTGTTGCGCAAAAATAATGATAGATCAAGATTTCTAATTCAGGAAATAGAGAAATTTTAAATGTACTTATCTGTTCAATAGGCAGTTTTAGGATACAAATGAATTTTACATTTTTATCTCTTCATAAACCTTGATTAAATATCACTCTTGGCTCTATGCCCAGGTTTTTATGCAGAATGTTATAATTCCTGTAATGACATTTGGTTTATACATAACAGCTTGATGAGACATAATTAATAGTTTCTCCTAGAGAATACCCAAACCTCAGAAATCTATTCAGCTAACTTCTTCCCATACTTAGGATAAGAGTCTTTGATAATAAGAGACTTATGATAGTTTTCTATTGCATAAAACCAGAACAGGAATTTATTTGGAACTACTCTTCTCCAACCTCAACTATAATCAGCAATAAAAGTATTTTGTTTCCTATAACATCTTTTGTTACAATTAAATGAGGCTTAAGGCCTTGAAAAATGTAATTCCTTAGCTGTATTATGGAATAATGGGCAATGAAGCTAACCTTCCTTCCACTGAAAAATATTACAGTTGAAAACTGCATTATACTCCTGAAAAAAAAAATGGTACAATTCAAGGAAAGAGGAGAAATACCATCGTGTCTCAGAATAATTGTCATATTTGCTTCTATTTTGTGCAATCACCAAAAGCAAGGTAACAGTAGTATTTTAGCTATCTCAACACCAGAAGATTCCTATAACTTTGTCTAGGAACGTTTTCCTTGCATGATTGGTTGGCAGTATCCAAAGGATAACTAACTGTAGGTCCTAAGGAATTAAACACAGGTCTACTTTTATGAGGTGGGACAGACTGGAAACCATTCTTCCTGCTTGTTCCAGTGAAATTGGAAATGAAGAGAATGTGTGTCATGTGTGGGACATGTGTCATGAAACCCATATGAAATGCTTCATACCTTTCTTTATAGCCTAATCTTCATCTATATCCATTTGCCTTGCCCTATTGCACTCTTGAGAACCAAGTTATTGACACATCTCAGGAATAAATCAAACCCTCAGACAAAACAGATTGTGGCTTCAGAAAGCCTACATGATGGAGTCAAATAATGTACTTGATTCCCACCTCTAGGACATCACTTTAATACTAAACTGAAACATTGGTATAGCATCATTCCAATTAAATGGTCTTAAAATAAGTTATAAAAAGATTCAGGTGATCCTATTCTGTCTTGTATATCAGGAGTTGACAGCACAAAATTGAGCAGAAGTGGTATAAATTTAGCATACTTAACATTCTTGTATAAGGACCAAGAGCAAAAATTGGATTTGCTTCACTAGAGTCAATTAGGAAAGGCTCAACAAGGAAGGACTGAAGTGCATTGACAGGATTCTGGAAAGTCAGTGAGTGCTGACTGACACTGGCTTGGGTACAAATTAATGCATTCTCTTTCTGGCATTAATTGTTAATTGAGAAATTATAACAGTAAAGGATAATGACGATGATAATAAAGGACAAATTATTGACTAGTTATGTCAAGTTTGCTATGTTTTTTTTCAAAGAAGCTTACTGTTCATGCAGTTTGATTCCCATGGACCCTTTGCAATCTTCATGTATCACACCTAATTTCTTTTCTCTGGTGCACTTCATATAAAATTCTCTGTGCTGTAAAGCAGTGGGAAGCAGCTGAGAATAAAGCCGACAGCCTTTTCTTATCACTTGAAGGGCACATTATTTAGCTTGCTCTGAATCCTCAAAGTACCTTTCACCATCCTATTCTTGATGCTCAGCTCTGGGCTGTGAAATGTGACCTGGGAGTCATATTTGTCCTTATCAAATCTTTGTAGTGAAGCTGGAAGCAGGAGAAGATGTAGTGGGCAGAAGACATCAACCAAAATAAATCTCAATCAAGCCAGCTTTTAGATTCTTATTGCATTAAAGGTTGTTAAATCAAGAAAGATATCCTCCAAAGAAAATTATAAATAGGTGTGCATTCCTAAGGGTGACAAGTATGTATAATAGTTCTAAATTTTACTGCTGTTGAAAAGAAAGAATTTTTATATTCTACTCATTTCCATTATGTTCTGGCTTTCTTTTTGTTCTTCATGAAGAACATCCTTAAAATGGACACACTAGAAAAGTCTATGAAAGGGATTTGGTTAGAAAAACATTTAATAAAGAACACATATGTTTGCTATAGAGTCATTAGTACCTTATTTGCAAAATATAATTTATAGGTTTTTAATATAAGTGAGACTCCTGATGAATCAGAATAAAGAAGATGAAAATTGCACAAGAAAATATATAGACAAATAGAGAGTGAGGAGAGAAAGAACCTGAGCGAGTGGTGAGGCTTCACACCTCTATCCCTAGCATTTTTGCTATGGAAGGGGAGATCCTGGGAGCTCGAGGTGAGCCTGAGTAGATGGTGAATTACAGATCATCTTGGACTACAATATTTAATGTTGCTTTTAAAATAATAGGAATATAAGATAAATCAGAACTCAATGTAAACAATAGTTTACTAAATGTTATAATATGAAATATTTATGAAAAACTCCCACTCTAACAAATATCCAGTACACAGAAAAAATTATTTGAGGAGATACTTTCAAATATTTAATTTTTAAGCATTTATGTATACAATTTATAATACTGTAAATGGTGGTAATTTTTTTTTTTTAGCATGTTGAGCTGCATAGATGGCTGGGATCTACATTTTTTCTTTCTTTTTTTTTAATTAGATATTTTCTTTACTTACATTTCAAATGTTATCCCCTTTGCTAGTTCCCCCTTGGAAAATCCCATATCCCCTATCCTCTACCCACTACCCCTACTCCCTAACCCACCCACTCCCATGCCTGGTCCCGGCCTTCCCCTATACTGGGCATAAAACCTACACAGGACCAAGGACCTCTCCTCCCATTGATGATCGACTAGGCCATCCTCTGCTACAAATATAGCTAGAGCCACAAGTTCCACCATGTGTTTTGTTTGTTTGTTTGTTTGTTTGTTTTTGATTGGTGGTATAGTTCCAAGGAGCTCTGAGGATACTGGTTAGTTCATATTGATATTCCATCTATGTCCCCTTCAGCTCCCTGGGTACTTCTCTGGCTCCTTCATGGGGGGAACATGTACTCCGTCCAATGGATGATTGTGAACATCCACTTCTGTATTTGTCAGGCACTGGCAGAGCCTCGCAGGAGACAGCTATATCCTACTACTGCCGGCAGTCTCTTGTTGGCATCTGCCTAGTGTCTAGGTTTGGTGGTTGTTTATGGGGTGGGTCCCCAACTGGGGCATCTCAGGATGATCATTCCTTCAGGCTCTACTCTGAACTTTGTCTCTGTAACTCCTTCCATGAGTATTTTGTTCCCC
This sequence comes from Mus minutoides, assembly GCA_902729485.2. NCBI lineage: Eukaryota > Metazoa > Chordata > Mammalia > Rodentia > Muridae > Mus > Mus minutoides. The sequence goes on along the minus strand of LR755148.1, from coordinate 162,490 downwards.
ATTCTAAGAAGAACCAAGTATCCACACTTTGGTATTCCTTCTTCTTGAGTTTCATGTATTTTGCAAATTGTATCTTGGGTATTCTAAATTTCTGGGCTAAAATCCACTTATCAGTGAGTGCATATCATGTGTGTTCTTTTGTGACTGGGTTACCTTACTCAGGATGATATCCTCCAGATACATCCATTTGCCCAAGAATTTCATAAATTCATTGTTTTTAATAGCAGAGTAGTACTCCATTGTGTAAATGTACCACATTTTCTGTATCCATTCCTCTGTTGAGGGACATCTGGGTTATTTCCAGCTTGTGGCTATTATAATGAGGAGGCTATGAACATAGTGGAGCATGTGTCCTAATTACAAGTTGAAACATCTTCTGGGTATATGCCCAGGAGAGGTATTGCTGGATCTTCTGGTAATATTATGTCCAATTTTTTGAGGAACTACCAAACAGATAACCAGAGTGGTTGTATAAGCTTGCAATCCCACCAGCAATGGAGGAGTGTTCCTCTTGCTCCACAATCTCGCCAGCATCTGCTGTCACCTGAATTTTTGAATTTAGCCATTCTGACTAGTGTGAGGTAGAATCTCAGGGTTGATTTGATTTGCATTTACATGATGATTAAGGATGTTGAATAGTTTTTCAGGTGCTTCTCAGCCATTTGATATTCCTCATTTGAAAATTCTGTTTAGCTGTGTACCCCATTTTTAATAGGTTTATTTGATTTTCTGGAGTCCAGCTTCTTGAGTTCTTTGAATATATTGTATATTAGTCCCCTATCAGATTTAGGTTTGGTAGAAACTCTTTCCCATCTGTTGGTAGCCTTTTTGTCATATTAACAATGTCTTTTGCCTCACAGAAGCTTTGCAATTTTATGAGGTCCCATTTGTCAAATTTCTATCTTACAACACAAGCCATTGCTGTTCTGTTCAGGTATTTTTCCCCTGTTCCCATATCTTCAAGGCTTTTCCCCACTTTCTCCTGTCTCAGTTTCAGAGTCTCTAGTTTTATGTGGACTTCCTTGATCAACTTAGACTTGAGCTTTGTATAAGAAGATAAAAATGAATCAATTCGCATTCTTGTACATGATAACTGCCATTTGTGCCAGCACCATTTGTTGAAAATGCTTTCTTTTTTCCACTGGATGGTTTTAGCTCCCTTGTCAAAGATCAAGTTACCATAGGTCTGTGGGTTCAGTTCTGGGTCTTCAATTCTATTCCATTGATCTACCTGTCTGTCGCTGTACCAGTACCATGCAATTTTTTTTTTTTTTTTAGAATCTGAATGTAATGTGTCAAATTGAGCATCAGACTTTTATACATAGGAAAGTTAGGTGACACACTGGCAGGATACAATGAGGTTACTAGAGGTTACTAGATTCTTTTTTGGGGGGGGTTCTAATTTCTACTTTCCCATTTTCTTTTTTTTTTTTTTCAATTTTTTATTAGACCTTTTCTTAATTTACATTTCAATTGCTATCCCGAAAGCCCCTCCCCCCCTGCTCCCCTGCCCACCCACTCTCACTTCTTGGCCCTAGTGTTCCCCTGTATTGGAGCATATAAAGATTGCAGTACCAAGGGGCCTCTCCTCCCAATGATGGCCAACTAGGCCATCTTTTGCTATACATGAAGCTAGAGACACGAGTTCTGGGAGTTCTGGTTAGTTCATATTTTTGTTCCTCTTCTAGGGTTGCAGACCCCTTCAGCTCCTGGGGTTCTATCTCTAGCTTCTCCAATGTGGGCCCCATGCCCCCTCTATGGGTGACTGTGAGCATCCACTTCTATGGGAGTCATCAAAGGAATGCAGACACAGAAAGGACTGGCAGGAACCCACAGGGATAATGTAAAACAACTGGGATCAAAACCAGCTCCACCTAAGGTCCACTTAATCTAAGAAGCCATAGTTCCTATTGTATACTATTGTATAGTCCACATTCCCCTTAAACAATTGTAAATACTTGTATCTGGGTGTAACCCAGTTAGCTATAGTTCTAAGTATCTAGTCTGGTTCCTCCTCAAACCACAAATTTCCTTATTCCTAGATAGTGCTGAATTCACTTGTAGGGCAGTGACTTAGCTATTCATGCTCAAGGTTGGATCAAGGACTGCCTAGAATCTAACTTGGCTATATGTTAAAATATGAATCCTTAGGAGCACTTATAATGAAGCAATATTAGGGGAAAGCACACAGATCTGTTTACCAACTAAAGCAAGGACGTCGGAGGATTCTTTTTTTTTATCAATTAGTTTTTATTAGATATTTTCTTAATTTACATTTCAAATGTTATCCTGAAAGTTCCCCACCCTCCCCTGGCCCTGTTCCCCTGCCCACCCACTCCTACTTCTTGGTCCTGGTGTTCCCCTGTATTGGGGTATATAAAGATTACAATACCAAGGGGCCTCTCCACCCAATGATGGCCGACTAGGCCATTTCTGCTACATGTAGAGCTAGAGACACATGTTCTGGGGGTTCTGGTTAGTTCATCTTGTTGTTCCTCTTCTAGGGTTGCAGACCCCTTCAGCTCCTAGGGTTCTATCTCTAGCTTCTCCATTGTGGTCCCTGTGTTCCATCATATAGATGATTATGAGCATCCACTTCTGTATGAGACAGCTATATCAGGTTCCCTTAAGTAGGCACTAGCAGTCCTGTGCAATAGTATCTGACTTTAATGACTGATTATGAGATGGATCCCCCCTGGCAGGGTAGTCTCTGTGTGGTCCATCTTTTTGTCTTAGCTCTAAACTTTGTCTCCGTAACTCCTTTCATGGGTATTTGGTTTCCTATTCAAAGGAGGAATGAAGTATCCACGCGCTGGTCTTCCTTCTTGATTTTCTTGTGTTTTGCAAATTGTATCTTGGGTATTCTAAGTTTCTGGGCTAATATCCATTTATCAGTGAGCGCATATCCAATGACTTCTTTTGTGATTGGGTTACCTCACTAAGGATTATATCCTCCAGATACATCCATTTGCCCAAGAATTCCATAAATTCATTTTTTTAATAGTGGAATAGTACTCCATTGTGTAAATGTACCACATTTTCTGTATCCATTCCTCTGTTGAGGGACATCTGTGAATCACCATGCCTGACATTAAGCTGTACTACAGAGCAATTGTGATAAAATCTGCATGGTACTGGTACAGCAACAGAAAGATAGATCAATGGAATAGAATTGAAGACCAAGAAATGAATCCACACACCTATGGTCACCTGATCTTTGACAAGGGAGCTAAAACCATCCAGTGGAAAGAGGACAGCTTTTTCAACATATGGTGCTGGCACAACTGGCTGTTAGCATGTAAAAGAATGTGAATGGATCCATTCTTATCTCCTTGTACACAAAGCTTAAGTCTAAATGGATTAAAGACCTCCACATAAAACCAGAGACACTGAAATTTATAGAGGAGAAAATGGGGAAACCCCTCAAAGATATGGGCACAGAGGAAAGATTCCTAAACAGAACAGCAATGGCCTGTGCAGCAAGATCAAGAATTGACAAATGGGACCTTATAAATTTGCAAAGCTTCTGTAAGGCAAAAGACACAGTCAACAAGACAAAAAAGCCACCAACAGATTGGGAAAGGATTTTTACCAATCCTAAATCTGATAGGGGACTAATATCCAACATCTACAAAGAGCTAAAGAAGCTGGACTCCAGAAAAATGAATAACCCCATTAAAAATGGGGTACAGAGCTAAACAAAGAATTCTCAACTGAGGAATTCCGAATGGCTGAGAAATATCTGAAAAAATGTACAACATCTTTAATCATCAGAGAAATGCAAATTAAAACAACACTGAGATTCTACCTCACACCAGTCAGAATGGCTAAGATCAAAAATTCAGGTGACAGCAGATGCTGGTGAGGATGTGGAGAAAGAGGAACACTCCTCCATTGCTGGTGGGATTGCAAGCTTGTACAACCACTCTGGAAGTCAGTCTTGCGTTTTCTCAGAAAATTGGACATAGTACTACCGAAAGATCCTGCAATACCTCTCCTGGGCATATACCCAAAAGATGTTCCAACTGGTAAATAGGACACATGTTCCACTATGTTCATAGCAACCTTATTTATAATAACCATGCAGTTTGTATCACAATTACTCTGTAGTACAGCTTGAGGTCAGGCATAGTGATTCCACCAGAGGTTCTTTTATTGTGGAGAATAGTTTTTGCTATCCTAGCTTTTTTATTATTATTATTTTTTTTATTCCAGATGAATTTTCAAATTGCCCTTTCTAACTCAGTGAAGAATTGAGTTGGAATTTTGATGGGGATTTCATTGAATCTGTAGATTGCTTTTGGCAAGATCATCATTTTGACTATATTGATCCTGCCCATCCTTGAGTATGGGAGATCTTTCCATCTTCTGAGATCTTTGATTTCTTCCTTCAGTGACTTTTAGTTCTTATACAGATCTTTCACTTCATTAGTTACAGTCACACCAAGGTATTTTATATTATTTGTGACTACTGTAAAGGGTGTTGTTTCCCTAATTTCGTTCTCATCCTGTTGATCCTTTGTGTAGAGAAAGGCCACTGATTTGTTTGAGTTAATTTTATATCCAGCTACTGCACAGAAGCTGTTTATCAGGTTTAGGGGTTCTCTGGTGGAATTTGTAGGGCCACTTATATATACTATCATATCATCTGCAAATAGTGATATTTTGACTTCTTTCTTTCCAATGTGTATCCCCTTGATCTCCCTTTGTTGTCAAATTGCTCTGCCTAGGACTTCAAGTACTATATTGAATAGGTAGGGAGAAAGTGGGCAGCCTTGTCTAGTCCATGATTTGAGTGGGATTGATTCAAGTTTCTCTCCATTTAGTTTGATGTTGGCTACTGGTTTTCTGTATATTGCTTTTATGTCTCCCTTTTCATTTCTGATTTTGTTACTTACGATACTGTCCTTGTGCTGTCTAATTTTTCTAGCCAAGGGTTTATCTATCTTGTTGATTTTCCCAAAGAACCAGCTCCGGGTTTGGTTGATTCTTTGTATAGTTCTTTTTGTTTATAATTGGTTAATTTCAGTCCTGAGTTTGATTATTTTCTGCCATCTACTCCTCTTGGTTAAATTTGTTTCCTTTTGTTCTAGAGCTTTTGTGTGTGCTTTCAAGCTGCTAGTGTATGCTCTTTCTATTTTCATTTGGTGTCAGTCAGAGCTATTAGTTTTCCTTTTAGGACTGCTTTAATAGTGTCCCATAAATTTGTGTATGTTGTGGCTTCATTTTCATTAAACTCTAAAAAGTCATTTCTTTCTTTCTTTCTTTCTTTCTTTCTTTCTTTCTTTCTTTCTTTCTTTCTTTCTTTCTTCCTTTCTTCCTCTCTCTCTCTCTCTTTCTCTCTTTCTTTCTTTCTTTCTTTCTTTCTTTCTTTCTTTCTTTCTTTCTTTCTTTCTTTCTTTCTTTCTTTCTTTCTTTCTTTCTTTCTTTCTTTCTTCCTGGACCAAGCTATCATTGAGTACGGTTTTGTTCGGTTTCCATGTCAACATCAGCTTGCCATTATTTATGTTGTTATTGAAAATCAGCCTTAGTTTGTGGTGCTCAGATAGGATCAATGGGATCATTTCAATATTTTTGTATCTGTTGAGGCCTGATTTGTGACCAATTATATGGTCAATTTTGGAAAAGGTATTATGGAGTAGGGGCTGAGGAGAAGGTATATCTTTTTGTTTTAGGGTAAAATGTTCTGTAGATAGCTGTTAAATCCATTTGTTTCTTAACTTCTCTTAGTTTCACTGTGTCCTTGTTTCTTTTCTGTTTCCAGGTTCTGTCCATTGATGAGCATGGGGTGTTAAAATCTTCCCTAATACTGTGCACAGTGCAATGTGTGCTTTGAGCTTTACTAGAGTTTCTTTAATGAACACAGATGCCCTTGCATTTGGAGCACAGATGTTCAGAATTGAGTTCATCTTGGAAGATTTTACTTTGTTGAGTATGAAGTGCCCCTCCATGTCTTTTTTGATAACTTTGGGTTTGAAGTCAATTTTATTCAAAATTAGAATGGCTACTCCAGCTTGTTTCTTCAGACCATTTGCTTGGAAAATTGTTTTCTAGTCTTTTACAGTGTGGTAGTGTCTGTTTTTGTCTCCAAGGTGGTTTTCCTATATGCAACAAAATGTTGGGTCCTGTTTATGTAGCCAGTCTGTTAGTCTATGTCTTTTTATTGGGGAATTGAGGCCATTGTTATTAAGAGATATTAAGGAAAAATAATTGTCACTTCCTGTTATTTTTGTTGTTAGAGTTGGGATTCTCTTCTTGCAGCCATCTCCTTTTAGGTTTGTTGAAGGATTACTTTCTTGCTTTTTCTAGGTTGTCATTATTCTCCTTGTGTTGGAGGTTTCCCTTTATTATCCTTTGAAGGGCTGGATTTGTGGAAAGATATTGTGTGAATTTGACTTTCTCATGGAATACTTTGGTTTCTCCAACTATGGTAGTTGTGAGTTTTGCTGGGTATAGTACCCTGGGCTGGCATTTGTGTTCTCTTAGACTCTGTATAACATCTGTCCAGGAACTTCTGACTTTCATAGTCTCTGGTGAGAATTCTGGTGTAATTCTGTTAAGTCTGCCTTTATATGTTACTTGACCTTTTTCCCTTACTGCTTTTAATATTCTATACTTATTTAGTGCATTTGTTGTTCTGATTATTAAATGTCGGGAAAATTTCTTTTCTGGTCCAGTCTATTTGGAGTTCTGTAGGCTTCCTGTATGTTCATGGGCATCTCTTTCTTTGGGTTAGGGAGGTTTTCATCTATAATTTTGTTGAAGATATTTACTGGCCCTTTAAGTTTAAAAATCTTCATTCTCATCTATACCTATTGTCCTTAGGTCTGGTCTTCTCATTGTGTCCTGGGTTTCCTGGATGTTTTGAGTTAGTACCTTTTTTGCATTTTGCATTTTCTTTGATTGTTTTGTCCCCGTATTCTATGGAATCTTCTGCATCTGCGATTCTTTCTTCCATCTCTTGTATTCTGTTGCTGATGCTCACATCTATGGTTCCTGAGTTCTTTCCTAGGATTTCTTTCTCCAGAGTTGTCTCCCTTTGTGACATCTTTATTGTTTCTACTTCCATTTTTAGATCCTGGATGCTTTTGTTTAATTCTTTCATCTGTTTGGTAATGTTTTCCTGTAACTCTCTAAGGGATTTTTGTGTTTCCTCTTTAAGGGATTTTTATGTTTCCTCTTTAAGTGCTTCTAGCTATTTACATGTGTTTTCCTGTATTTCCTTCTTAAAGTCCTCTATCATCATCATGAGAAGTGACTTTAGGTCCATGTCTTGTTTTTCTGGTGTGATAGTGTATCCAGGACTTGCTATAGTGGGAGAGTTTGGTTCTGATAATATCAAGTAACCTTGGTTTCTGTTGCTTCTGTTCTCATGCTTGCCTCCTCCCATCTGATCATCTCAAGTGCTTGTTGCCCTCAATATATCTGATTGGAGTCTATCCTTCCTATAATCCCAGTTGTCTCAGTACTCCTCCGAGTCCAGCTTTCTCTGTGATCCTGTGATTCGAGGCTCTTGTGAAGCTTCCTCTGAAACCCTGAGATCATGGTGTGACCAAGTTCCTGTTATCCTGGGATCCTGGAATTCTAAGATCCTGTGTGTGTTACAGTGCCTGGAAGTGGTGTCTCCTCTGAGGACCATGGGGCAGTCTGGTGTGTTAGAAAACATGGTGTACAGATCAGAAGGAACTGGAGCTGCTGGTCAGGCAGGGCTCCAGTGTCCTTGCTCCTTCTGTCACAGGCCCGTCACAATTGGTTTGGAACAGATGTTGTGTTGCACTCACCAGTGATCCTAAGATCACATGGAGAGTCTTCTGGGGACTGTGGGGCAGTCAACTGATTAGAGCTTAAGGTGACAGAGTGCAGACCAGAAGGGACTTGTTCCCCTGGTCAGGCGGATTTTCTGCTTCCCTGATGCTGGCTCCAGTCCAGCATATTTGGCTTGGAACTGATGTTGTGTTCCACTCACCAGTGATTCTAAGATTGTGTGGAGAGTCCTCTAGGGAACATGGTTACAGGAGCTGGTGACAACTGGAAAGGAAAACTGCAGCTTTGATTTTAAGGTCTGTCTGTGAAGTGGGTGATTTTTGCAATGGTAAATAGAACAGACTGTTATGAGAGGCAAGTGCTTCTTCATAAGTAACTTTTATTGTAAAGATACTGTTTCTTTGAACCATACCTTAAGAACTAGAATAAATGACAAAGATTGAGTATCTAGAAATAATAGTATATCCTGGATATATACCATTTTAAAAGTCTCTGGTTCACTATTCACATACCACTTACTTTAAATATAAGAACTGTAAATATAAGGAAGTAAAGTTAGGAAATAAAACATGAATTTAGCTAAGAAAGAACCAATATTCTAATCCAGTCTGCAGACACGGATTGTCACCCATATTCTTGCATCTTAAAATCAATATACTATTTTCTATATTTCAAATTTTATTAAATTATCATTTTGGTTACATTGTATTTTCTTAGAGAATCTTATTGTTTTATTAGTGATTTACATTTCAAAATTAATCCCCTTTCTTCATTTTTCCTCTGAAATCCCCTCTATTCCATCCCCTTTCCCCAGCTCACTAACCCACCCACTTCTGCCTCTCCTCTCACTGATGTCCCACAAGATCATCCTTTGCTACATATGAGGCTAGAGCCATGAGTCAGTCCCTCCTTTTTGGTTGGTGGTTTATTACCTGGGAGCTCTGGGAGTAATGGTAGGTTCAGGAGATACAGAGAATTTTCTTTTAAGTGTTTCTAAACCAGATATGGTCTAAAAGGCAGGTGTATGAGGCTACCATGAGGCAGCCCAATGATATAGTCTGGCTTAACAGCAGATGTAAAGTGCCAGAAAGTGTCATGTTTATGTCTTCTTTTCACATCCATCCTTCATATCTCTAGCCCTCTTGTCTAACACCCCGAGGCTGCCACATGATTACTGCTCACTGAAGCAACAGGTATCAGATATAACAAACTTCCATCATGGCTTCCCACAAGCTCCCCCTACTGGTCACATTTAGCTACAGGCTCAGCATGTCTCAAACCTCATTCCTCAGAGTATTGATGGTTAAAATGTGTTTCTGTGATCTTCCACCTTGTCTTCATGAATGCTTTTTTTTTACTCTAGTACAACCCACAAAAGTGTGGAATCTGATATCATCTTTTATTGTCAGTAAAACAAGAGTAATAAAGTACTACTTTTGACTTCTGTAGTGTGTCCATAAGCCCAAGGTGATGGTGACAATATTCACTGCCCAAATGTTCAAAATTTACAAAGTGGCTCTTTATAGTTGCTAATTAATTCCTGTTTCATAAAGAAAAAAGGCATGTTCAACTCAGAAATAAAACAAGCTCAATGCATTAAAACGAAGGCGACTCTACCAAGTCACTGCTGCCTACGGCTCCCACCCCGGACTTCTCTGAAGCCCTTACAGACAGTCCTTACATGAATGCTGACACTGTTGTGAATTCTGCTAATTATACAAGTCACTTTTGAAATATTCATTTGGGTTCTGTTACAGAGATATTAATGGATATTAATGGCTTTCTAGCTTTGAAAAAATAAAATATTTCCTTTGATCTTAGAAAGTTGGACCCTGTGCTTCATAAAGGGAAATGGATTGAAGAGAAAGAATTCAGCGCAGTTACTATTCATCCAAGTAATTATAGTCAAGCTGAAGTTCTTTTGGTAGTTAGTCTTAAAGGTCAGGAGTAGTGTTAATTATGTCAATCAAAAGTTACACTTAGACACAAGTCTCTGATTCTGGCCCATGGACACTGTTCCATTATCAAAAGGCAGAGCCATTTCAATAAACAAAACTCAAAAACAAACAATAAAAATGAAACTGCCCCTCTTGGCATGTAAAAAGTTCAGGAACAATTTTTTTTTAGCTGCGAGTTATTTTTATAGATACTTGGCTCTCACAAGTGCAGTTGACACCATGGTCCTACAGTATTGATATATAACAATAACATCATTGTTGAAGTGCTTGATATTAAGAATAGCTCCCAGGCTCTACTTTCTGGACTTTATGATTCAATAAATAGAGAATGGGACCTATATTAGTTACTTAATATTAAATTACCAAACTACACCTGATCATAAGACTTCAAAGCAGAAAGCATGTGCTTTCTCACAATTTCTGAGGTTGGAAATGTAGTTGGACAGGGCAGGGTGGTCCTTCTTTAGAACATCTTATGAGATTAACTGGGAATCTGTCAATGGAACACTCAACTGAAGATAGAAGAGCTGATCTTTTTTTTGTTTTGTTTTGTTTTTTTGTGTTTTTTTGTTTGTTTTTTCAGCATTTTTTATTAGATATTTTCTTAATTTACATTTCAACTGCTATCCTGAAAATCTCCTCCCCCTCCCCCTTCCCTGCTCCCCTGCCCACCCACTCCTACTTCTTGGCTCTGGCGTTCCCCTGTATTGGGGCATATAAAGATTGCAGTACCAAGGGGCCTCTTGTCCCAATGATGGCCGACTAGGCCATCTTCTGCTATATATGGAGCTAGAGACACGACTTCTGGGGGTTCTGATTAGTTCATATTTTTGTTCCTCTTCTAGGGTTGCAGACCCCTTCAGCTCCTAGGGTTCTATCTCTAGCTTCTCCAATGTGGGCCCCATGCTCCCTCTTATGGATGACTGTGAGCATCCACTTCTGTGGGAGTCAGTTATATCAGGGTCCCTTCAGTAAACACTTGCTGTCCTATGCAAGAGTGTCTGAGTTTAGTGACTGATTATGGGATGGATCCCCAGTGGGTTAGTCTCTGTATGGTCCATCCTTTCATCTTAGCTCTAAACTTTGTCTCTGTAACTCCTTTCATGGGTATTTTGTTTCCTATTCAAAGGAGGAATGAAGTATGCACGTGCTGGTCTTCCTTCAAGGCCCATATCTAAACATAATAAAAACAATATACAGCAAACCAGTAGCCAACATCAAACTGAATGGAGAGAAGCTGGAAGCAATCCCATTAAAATCAAGGACTAGACAAGGCTGCCCACTTTCTCCCTACCTATTCAATATAGTACTTGAAGTCCTAGCCAGAGCAATTCAACAACAAAAGGAGATCAAGGGGATACAAATTGGAAAGGAAGAAGTCAAAATATCACTATTTGCAGATGATATGATAGTAAATATTTGGGACCCCAAAAATTCCACCAGAGAACCCCTAAACCTGATAAACAGCTTCAGTGCAGTAGCTGGATATAAAATTAACTCAAACAAATTAATGGCCTTTCTCTACACAAAGGATAAGAGAGCTGAGAAAGAAATTAGGGAAACAACACCCTTCACAATAGTCACAAATACTATAAAATAACTTGGTGTGACTCTAACTAAGGAAGTGAACGATCTGTATGACAAGAACTTCAAGTCTCTGAAGAACGAAATTGAAGAAGATCTCAGAAGCTGGGAAGATCTCCCATGCTCATGGATTGGAAGGATTAATATAGTCAAAATGGCTATCCTGCCGAAAGCAATCTATAGGCAAGTGATGATCTTAAGATGTCTCACATATGTTGCTACTGGTGGATGTCCTCAGTCCTCATTTGTAACTGCAAGCCAACTTCAGCTCACTGACAGTGAGAGTTCCCATAGGGCTTCTCTAAATGGGTCTGTCTTCCACCAAAGTGAGATATCTAAGAAATGTAGAGCATAAATGTCCAAGAAGGAAGTTTTAGTGAATTTTATATCCTATTTTCAGAAATGAACTACTAATACTTCTACAGGATCCTAGTAGAAACACATATTAACTGTCAGAATACAGAAGAACCCATACAAGAGGGTAAGTGATGAGGAATAGGAGCCATTCTGTTCTCCATAAAGCAGCTGTCCACAGGTCCCCAAGTATACTCCAATAAGAAAATTTCTGACAAAGTATGTATATGTGGTTAATAATAATCATTCTAAGATAAGGACACTCTACTCATATACTAATTTAACAAAATTACATAATTAACCCCTTTTTCAGTCTATACATATGTGACTTTTCCAAGATTATTTATAAGGAATGTTGCTTGTCAATAGCATAAGAAGCCAATGAAAACTGATAAACATATTCTTGAGATTCTGACAAAGTTATGCTTAACATGAAACTTTAAAATTGATCAAAATTTATCTAAATAGTCACCTGGAAGCTTTGAAGCACCATTATTAAGGAAAGTAATAATTTAGTAAGTATCAAAATAACTGATGGTAGTGTTTAAGAAATGTAGATGACAGAGCTTCCTGCCATAGGATGTAATCCATGATACTGAATGCTAAGTGAAAAGATAATGAATTCACCAATCATGAAAGAAGTGCTTAAATAATAACTTTCACTGAAGTTACAACTCTGCATTTCATTCTGGTTAATGAAGCCCATAACTGTCTGCTATCCATATATGAGTCCCAATTTGACTTAGTGTCTAAGATCAGAAGTCAACCTTGTTCATTATGGTATAAACAATGGTGTATCCCATAGTTGTGACGATAAGGACAATGTTGTCAATAAAAGAAGTCGAATAAATTAAAAAAAAAAACCCATACAACAAAAACCATGTTTTGATAACTAGTATAGTTAGTTATTTAAACATTTGATGAAAGCTTGCCTGTCAACGAAATATTAGAATCTTCTGGAAAGTCTCTAAAGTAAAATTTATCATTCCTTATAGGAATTAGTCATGCTAGCCTAAAAGAGAGATATAAGAACAGAGTCTTCAGAAAGATGTCCATTCAAAGCCAAGCATCTGATGCATTTGTCTGACACATAGTTAATATTACTATTCCAAAATGATAGCAAGAAACAATCACAGCAAAATAAAAGCAAAATCTAGCAAAGAACCAACAATTCTTCTGTTCCATGTCTGGCCTCTATTACATGTGATAGACTCATTCAGGCTCAAAAACGACTTGCAGAGCCCCCATCTCTAAGTCTTCATCTGCTGTAAACACAGTATTCCTCATGCTGGCTCCACTCCATACCTGTAGCTTTCCTTAGCATATGTTCCGTGGCTCTTAAAATTCTAATGTCCTGAGGTTCCATACTACAACCTAGGCTTTATTTTAAAACTTCATTCAGTATCCTCTCAGGGCCTTTTTGTATCACTCATGATCAAAATAAAGTCATATTATTGGCCAAAATCCCATATAAATGGCCAAGAACCAAATTTCTGATAGAGTCCTCATTATTCATGTAGCCTCATGAACAGTGCTACCATTAGCTATATTCCTCTTAGCATTCTTGCTCTCCAGGCTCCTATTAGAATGGAACACTAAGCTTTGCTTACAACATCAAGGTCTTTAATTAAATGCCTCACATGTTTCCACATTCTCACCACTAAAGAGTTATGAAGGCCTAAGAATCATGTGGTGAAGTTCTCAAAACAATAGTCCTCTTTCTCCAACTTGATTTCTATCTTCTTTTCTTTTCTTTTCTTTTCTTTTCTTTTCTTTTCTTTTCTTTTCTTTTCTCTTCTTTTCTTTTTTCTATCTTCTTTTTTCCTTTTCCTTTTCTTTCTTTTCTTTTCTTTTTTCCTTTCTTTTCTCTTTTTTCCTCTTTTCTTCTTTGTTTTTTTTTTTTCTATGATAAGTTACTCTGACAAAAACAACAAGTGGGAGAAAGGATTTTTTTACCTCATTGTTCAGTGTTAGTCTACCTTGAAGGGATTGTTATGGCAATAAGAAAATGTAGAGGCTGTTACATCTAAAATCAGAAATGGAGAGTAATAAATGTATATGTCCTGGTGATCAACTTTCTTTCTTTATCTTCTACATGATCATATGTCCAAGAACTAGTCCTACCCAAAAGGAAGATGGGTCTCCCACATCAATTAACACAAGATAAACATAGGAATCTTAGGAGGCACATCTCCCAGACATTTCTGAATTTTTGTCAAGTTGTCAATTAGCATAAACTATCCAAGTACTGAAGCTTC
>LR755148.1:101211-148472 GCA_902729485.2 Mus minutoides | reverse complement strand
TATATATATATATATATATATATATTTAATATAATAATATGGAAACAGAAAATGCCTGTCAAGCATTCACTCTTCAGAGACTTAAAACATGTCCTTCTAAGATTCCAAAGATTGGGCCACAGTCTCCAAAGACTGGACCACAGTCTACATATCTGTTAAGATGTGGCCCTTATACCAATATTTAATATCCTAACAGTCACAAAATGATTGAAAGAAGAAGTTAACATGTCTCCTCACTGGTGATAATGTTATTTTTGTTAATTCCCCCATTTTCTAAAGAAAATGGTATAATACATGCCTAAAGGTATAATACATGCCTTTTGTTTACATTCTTTCTGCCTAGATTAGTAGAGCAAACTTCTCAAGAGTTATGGAATTATGATAGCAAATGAAGTTCGATAGTTTGCAAGGCTCCACTTTATTCTTTCACTTCAGGCAAAATTAATTTTTAATATATATAAAACTAGAAATTCAAGTTGAATAACTTACAGTTGAAAGTATTCTTGGTGTTAAAATGCAACCATGCTTTTGATTCATATCTTGACCCAGTACTATCTAAGAATCCTTGCTGTGGAGGAACTTGGGATTCAAAGAAGCTAATATTAAAAGAGTCACTAGGTTGAAATTTGTTTTTCTGAAACCCAACATTATGTTTTTAATCTTTGAACATATATTAAAAGGGCTTTGTCTTAGTTAAGGCTACTACTGCTATGAGGAAACACTGTGATCTAAAGCAAGATTGGGAAGAAAGAGTTTATGCAGCTTACATTTCCACATCATAGTTCAGCATTGAAGAAAGTCACAGCAGGAACTCAAACAGGGCAGGAACCTGGAGGCAAGAGCTGATTAAGAGGCCATGAAAGGGTGCTGCTTACTATCATTCTCTTCATGACTTGCTCAGCCTGCTCTCTTATACAATCCAAGACCACTAATGTAGGGATGGCACCACCCACAATGTGATGGGAACCCCCCATCAATTCTAATTAAGAAAATGTTCTATGTAGTTTCTTGAGTTCCTTATATTTTTTTGGATTTTAGTTCTCTATTAGATACGGAGTTAGTAAAAAGAAACAAACACAAAACAAAAAGAAAATAAAAATAAAACGCAAAACAACTTTCTGCTTACTATAGGCTACCATTTTATCCAATTGATGGTGTCCTTTGCCTTAGAAGCATTTTAGATTGATGGGGTCACATTTATTAATTGATGATCTTAATGCAGATGGGAATGGGTGCAGAGACCCACAGCCAGACATTATATAGAGAAAGTTTAAATTGTGGCCTCCATAAGATTTCGCCTATTACAACTTGCAGAACTCTGTGGAAGAGAGGGAGGAAGGAGTAGGAATTAAAGAGGAAGAATGACTCCAGGATGCTGTGATTGAATCAACTAAGGATGATTCAGATGGTCTGAGAAAGAATGAAGCAAGCACAGGTCTGTACCAGGTTCTCCACATACATGTTATGGCTTTTAGCTCAGTGTTTTGAGGGGTGATAACAGTAGAACAGGCATATCTCTGACTCTTACTCTGCTCTTGAGATGCTTTTCCTTCTATAGGTTTGCCTTATCCAGTCTCCATATGAAGACTTTTGCTGTATCTTGTTGTATCTTGTTTTGTTATATTTGTCTTTTGTTTCTTGGAGCCTGTTCTTTTCTGAAGGGAGACAGAAGAGGAGTGGATCTGAGGGAGAGGAAGGCTTGTGGCAGGGGAACAGAGCTTGGAAGAATGAAAGGAGGAGCAATTGTGGGGAAAGAAAGAAAGAAAGAAAGAAAGAAAGAAAGAAAGAAAGAAAGAAAGAAAGAAGAGATAGAGGGGGCAGGAAGGAAGGAAGGAAGGAAGGAAGGAAGGAAGGAAGGAAGGAAGGAAGGAAGGGAGGGAGGAGAAATAAGTAAAAGAAAAGGAAGAAGAAAAAGAAATAAAGAGAGGGAGGGAGAGAGAGAGAGGTAAGGAGATAGGGGGAAGAGAGAGAGAGATAGAGAGAGGGAGAGAATGTTCTCTAGGCTTGCACACAGCCAGATCTTATGGAAGCATTTTCTTAAAGTTCTCTCTTCTCAGATAGCTTCTCAATAGCTTTTGTTACATTGACACAAAACTAGCCTACACAATCTTTATATGTGTAATGTGAATATCCATATTTTCACTGCATGTTTCTTTATTCAGTCTGGACCTTTTTAATTTCTTCAAATAAAATACTTTGTTCTCTGGATTTAGCCGATGAATTCTTTGTGGTTCATTTTCTCTACTTTGACTTTATGGACTAAGGTTTCTGAAATGAAACTATACCCTTCCTCAGGACATCCTTAAACCTGATTAACTGACCTGAACTTCAATGATTGTCAAGCGATTGGAATGCTGCAGGTATAGAGCCTGGTTACAAGTTATCTTGTGCTTTAATAATCATTTATTTGTCATCCCTCCCTATGAAATAATACTCTTGAGATTATTAGGTAAGTACTTTTTAAATATACAAACAGACCACTTAACTTTTACCAACCTAAAGGCTAAGAATGACATCAAATAATATCTGAGAACTGTAACAGGAGTTTCTTTACTTTACTGTTACCCACTTACAAGATGTACCTTTCAGCATGTTTGAATAATGCATCGATAAATGATTTTCTTTTTCTGTTGCTATAAATATTGTATGAAACTATTAGCACACTGGAACATAGACTTTGGGGTAATGTCCATATTTGTTTGTAGGTAATGGTCCCTCATATTCTTGTCTAGAATCAACTACCTTTTATCCCCAGTAAGATGAGATCTAAGTTTTATACAATTTCAACTCCAATACTGAAGCATTTAAAATGGACTGATCTTCATTGATTAGGGAGGAAGATTTATTTTCTTAATCACAACAGCCCACTTTGGGTTTTTTAAATCATTACTCATGAGACAGCTATATCAGGCTCCTGTCAGCTAGCACTTGGGCTCTGCTAAGTGGATTCTCACAGTCATCCACTGGAGTGAGCACAGGGTCCCCAATGAAGGAACTAGAAAAAGGACCCAAGGAGCTGAAGGGATATTCAGCACCATAGGAGGAACAATATGAACCAACCAGTACCCCCAGAGCTCCTAGGGACTAAACCACCAACCAAAGAGTACACATGGAAAAACCCATGGCTCCAGGCACATGTGTAGCAGATCTAGCCTTGTGGGAGGAGAGACCCTTGGTCTTGTGAAGGCCATCTGCCCCAGTGTAGGGGAATTCCAGAACAAGGAAGCAAGAGTGGGTGGGTTAGTGAGTAGGAGGAGGGGTAAGGGAATGGAGATTTTTTTGGAGGGGAAATGAGAAAAGGGAATACAATTTGGAATAAATTTTAATAAAGTAAAATAAAGTAAATAAAGAAAAATTATTTATTTTAAAACATTTTAATAAAGTAAATATTTAAAAAATTTAATAAAGTAAATAAAGAAAAAAATCTAATTAAAAAATAAAAATATAAAAAGAAAGAATCTTTCCACTAAAAAACAAAATACAAAACACAAAACCAAAAACAAACAAACAAACAAATAAAATCATTACTCGAATGTGGTGACATTTCAACACCCTTATTTAATATAACTCCTGAATCTTTCTCTGATATGAGCTCCTTTCACTTGCTTATGCATTTGCTTTCCTTATCAGGTAAGATGCTACATATATATATATTTCTGTTGTATTTTCTGCTGTAGCCATTGCCCAAATAGTGCATAACATTTTCATTATTTACAGTGTTTTTCATTCCATCTGTGATTTAAGTTTCATGTACTTATTCTAAATACCACTTCAAACGAACTTTCAGCATTGCTCCTTGATGCACTATTGATACTGATATTCTTTATTTGATCCTCTGAAGTGATTGACTGGAAATGAGTTACAGTTGTAATTTTACAAAGAAAGGGGTAAGAAAAGTGACATAGGACTATAAGGCATTGATGAGGTGAAATCTGTTTCTTACAGAGTACTGGAAAACAGTTGTTAATAGTTCTTCTACACGCTTCTCAATCCATTTGATAGGCATTTAAATGCACACCCAGGACACACAGAAAGTAGCCAGGTATTGACTATTTTCCTTGATATTTCAACTTTAAGGGATCTTTGAATGTATCACATCTGATTTTTGAAATCATATCTTATTGGTGAGAAAGTTTTGACAGTGAATGCCATGTGTTTTGTGTATACTGAAGTAGTACAAAAAGACGAGGCTTGGAATGATACAGATTCATGAAGCGGCTAAATTAAAAATCTCACATATTGCATCTTCATCCCCTATTTAAAGAGCACTCCTTCCATTGGGTAAGTGTCATTACCCAAATTGCCTCATACTCAACTTGTGTCACCCTCTCCAGCAAGTGCTTGTAACTAAAGCGACCATAAGTCACCATGCCTTGATAAAAATTTCATTTTAATCTCAATTTTGATTCATCATTCATCACTTATTTTAAATGCATTTTATTTTTAATTTTTTATTTAGATTTTCTGAGAGTTTCTCTGGGTGAGGTTGGCCAGGCCTGAAACTTTCTGTATACTAGGATGACCCGCCCCCCCCAACTTATAAAGATCAACCAGTCTCTGCCTCCTGAGTGATGAGACCAAAGGTGCCACACCACCTGGCTATACTTTTTTCATTTTCTTTAATTGTGTGTTACAGTCCTTCATGAGCCACAGCACACATGTGGAGGTCAGCGAACAAGTTTTGGAGTCAGGTCTTTATCTTTGTTTTATTAGATATTTTCTTCATTTACATTTCAAGTCCCCTATCCCCCCCACCCTGCTCCCCTACCCACCCACTCCCACTACTTGGCCCTGGCATTCCCCTGTACTGGGACATATAAACATTGCTAGACTAAGGGCCTTTCTTCCCCAATAATGGCCAACTAGGCCATCTTCTAATACATATGCAGCTAGAGACATGAGCTCTGGGGGTTCTCATTAGTTCATATTGTTGTTCCATCTATAGGGTTGTAGTCCCCTACAGCTCTTGGGTACTCTCTCTAGCTCCTACATTGGGGACCCTGTGTTCTGCCCTATAGATGATTGTGAGCATCCATTTCTATATTTGTCAGGGACTGTCAAAGCTTCCCAGGAGACAGCTATATCAGGGTCCTTTCAGCAATATCCTGCTGGTGTGTGCAGTAGTGTCTGCATTTGGTGGCTGATTTTGTGATGGACCACCCGGGTGGGGCACTCTCTGGATGTTCCATCCTTTTATGTAGGCTACAGTCTCTTTCTTGTTTCTTCTATGGCACAGTATACATTAGGCTAGGAAGTTCTGATTTTCTGACTGATTCTACTATTTCCCTCTCACCATGAGATGTTTGTCTTTACCTACCAATTCATCACAAGCATATTGGTATTACAAATGTATTCCAACACATTTGGCTTTTTATTTAAGTTCTCAAAACAAACACAGGTCACCAGACTTGCATGGAATGTACTTTTAGTCACTGAGCCATTTCCCCAGTCCCATAAATTTTTATTGAAATTTTCATAAGCTTTATTGATATGTCATATATACATACATACATATATACATACAAACACACACACAATTGTATGCACATACACACACATGCACACACACACACACACACACACACACACACACACTGAACATGTGTATCCTATACTTGTATCAATTGGTTTAAAATTTATTTGTACACCCAACACTGAATCCAAATAATTCTCTAGTTCTTTAGTGATTTTAGAACTAAATTGTTCTTGTCATACTCCAAAAAGTTGTGAAGATGTGCCTGGTGGGAAATAAAGTGTTCTAAGGATCAACTGGTAGGCTGTGAAAAGCATTGATGTTGACTCTTTTGGACAAGGTGCTCTCCACGGTATGTCTTAGCGAACTGAAAATGTGGCATGAAGTACTACAAAGGGGTAGTACTTACATGCTGGGAGGAAATTCTGACAAGTTACACTTTTTCAAGGTAATCAGATCTCTAATTTTCTAGCTTGACAACACAGTGTCTACATTTTGTAAAGCCTGGGGAGAAAGGGATTGCAAAATAAAAACTTTATTCTGGTTGTCTTAAAAAAAAAAAAAAAACAACATTATCTTCCAGGGAAAAAAACAGTTCTCACCTCTGAATGCCTGTTTCTTCTTCCTGCTCTTCTCTCATGAGCTATGAGCTAGTCTCCATTTGACAGATAGCAGCCATATGACAATATTGTTTTTTCTTAGAGCAACGTACAATCTTTGTTTCCACTGGAGAGACCCAGTAGGCACAATTTTGGACTTGATATTAAAAGCAAACAAATGTCCCCCAAAAGATTTTCAAAATATTTGACACCAGGATGTGGTATTTTAATGCATTCCCCTTTTCCCATAATTGGATGCATGTGGCATAGCAACTGGAAGAACATTTTTTGCAAATGCAAGATTAATAGGAATTAATGCACTTGATTCTGGAGTGTCTCACAGGATACCTATGGATTTTGTGCATAATTCTGTAGATAATAAGACTGTGCAAACTGTTCAGAACTCAGCTTAAAGACCATTGACCTATGGAAAGGAGTAAAATGGGGAAAGCATTTAAAAGGGAACAAAGCATGATATTAATATTCATCTTGTATTTAAAACGAGCACAAATTTTATCATTGGGGATATATGCCCTATTGTTATAATTTCTTGAGATGTTTTATCAAATCTGTAATAAGGTTCAGTTGGCATTATGCATAAGACAGAAATAATTCTCCCTTTAAGATATTTTCAAATATTGAATATATACCACATATATGAAATGTGACTTAATAATTAATATATTGAGACTATGATTGTATTTTTTTAAGTTAACACACAAGCACCTAGATTATCAGGCCAATCACATGTAAACTACCTTTTCCCATTATTTGGTATGTAATTTTGATACGGAAATTTATCATGTGTCAAGTTTCAAAGTTGGAATTTTGTTTTTAAATGAACTGGAGAAATTATTCAGACATTAAGATACCTGCAGTGCAAGTGTGACTATCGGAGCCTGGACCTTCAAAGCCCACAACAATAGAAAGTTGGCATTGTGACCCACCTACAGTCAGTGCTCTGGAGGCTGAGATGGGATACCCAGAAGAAGGTGGCTAACTAGACTAGCCAAATTGATGAGGTTCAAACCTTCAAGAGAGAGTCTCTACCTCAGTGAATAAGTAAGAGAGCTACTGGGGAGACCCCCTTGTTCCATCCTTTTTACCACACACACATTATATATATAGCAACTATATATGAGCAAAGATGCATAAACACATGAACACACACACACACACACACACACACACACACACACGTAAAACATAAAAATGGAAATTTTTTTTAACAGAAAGGCAATAGACATCCAGTCATGCCATGAGTAGTCTTAATGAACAGAATCTTCATGACTCACCTGAGTATTGATATGGAGCTATATATATTTACAGGAGGATTTACTGTGAAGTGTTATCTTCTGGGCATAATCAGTGTAATTATGATCTCACACAAGCTGAAGCTGCCTGCAAGGAGCCTGCCTACACAAGACTGAGACTGTCAACAGTCAATCATGGATTGGGTACTAACTCTTGCTATTGAGCTTTTGGTTACTGATATTCTAGAGTGGGAGAAGACATCTGCTTTAGTCATGAACCCAATAATTAGAGGACAGTTCTTTAATGTTTAGTTCCAATCTCATGTTCACTCAGTTGCCCTAGTTTAACCCAGTGATTCATTAAAGACAAAAAAGAAAATGGGAAAATGTAGAGAATATTTCAGAGAGGTTAGGAGTTATAATGATGATAATGTACTATGTATATGTATGACACTATAGAAAAACAAAATTCAGTAGATGTTTTAAAATAAAATACAAATAAAAGAGTTTCATTATAGCAATCCTTTACATTAGTTTTATTTCTGTGGCTATGGTAAAATACCCTAACAAGAAGCAATCTAAGAGAGAAAAAGGATTATTTCTGCTTATAGTCCTGGTTACAGTACAACATTGTATGGTAGAAGCTAAGTCAGAACCTTCAAACAGCAAGTCATATCACATCCACAGACAAAAGTAGAGAGAAACACATGCACTAATTCTTGTAGCTGGTCTTTACTACTCTCTGGGTCCTTCTCTTTTCCTGTCATTTATGCCCGCTGCCCCTAGTTTCTCTCCCTATCACTATATAGAAAAGAAAGAATAGAGGGAATACAGAGACAGAGATCCCTGAGTATAATTTCTTCCTTCTTGATTCTTCTTTGACCTTAACTACTAACAAACTGTAAACAATTCTCCCCCCCCCCCACCTCCGAATAACCAACAACCACTAAATCTGGCTCTTAGGGCCCTAGCCCCTGAGAAGTTCCCAGAACTCCAAACATCACACAGCCACAAAACTATCTGCAGCTTGCAAAACCATTCCTTTATTAGAGGAGGAGGCAAATCACAGTAAGCTGCTACAGACAGTTCAAAGGAGCCCTACTTCCCCACACCTGAGATTAAAATGAAAGCACTCTCTTATATTTCTGTGTTTTTAAAAAGAAAACAAAATTCCAAAATTGTCATTACTAATTCTCATGTGTTTTCTTTTTTGCTTGTGCTCAACTTGATTTCTCCATTTGGGAAATGGTGCTGCCCATAGTGGGCTGAATCTTCCAAAAAATATTAACTTAAATAAAGCAAGCCCAAACAAAGAAGCCCAGAGACAACTCAATATTGTCACTCTCACTGGGGCTTTCTTCTCAGGTTGTATTAAAATGACAATCAACGCCATCCATTGCATTTTTCTAAATAATACCCTCTTTATCAAAACTGTGTGGTGAGATATAACGTCACAGCAAACTCCATGTTCCCTTAACTCTTACAAGGACAGAGAAGAAATGGAAAATGAAAAGGATAAAATCATATAGTAATCTGATAAATAAATAAATATTCAAAAGAAACAATCTGGAAAGTTTATGTTTATATGTTCTAAAACAGAAACATCAACATTTCACCTCATAGGAAAGTTTTTATGCTATTGTTTTTAACACCCTAAACACTAAGCTAATAGAAAAGAAGATAAACATGACATTTAAAGCTGACAAAAATATTAGCATGCAATGTAAAGTTTCACTATGGCAATGTAAAATTTTGTGTCAAAATAGTTCATATAGTTTATATTTTATTTCATTTTTAATGAACTTTCAGCTTACTATGATTAGGAGAGACACTTTCTGATTGAGGCTAAATGCTCCATAATTTGACAAAAATCTAAATTTCTGCCTTATAAAGGTTTCAAAAGAACAACCGTGAAACATGTATTAGCAAAGTGCCACAATGTAAAACATTTCTCTGGTAGGCAACTTTTCATAGGCTTTATGCCAATTTGCCTGTTTTGCTTGTGGCTAAATAGACAAAGAGCTCTATGATTTTTATTAGATATTTTCTTTATTTACATTTCGTATGTTATCCCCTTTCCTTGTTTCCCCTCTGAAAACCCCCTAGTCCTTCTACCCCTTTCCTTGCTCACCAACCCACCTACTCCGGCTTCAGTTGTTCAAGTCACTACAAGTTCAGTTCAAGTCAAGGCGAGTGGCTTTTAAGTAGAAAAAGGTAAATATTGATTCACTAATAATGCTTTCCATTATAAATATACTGAACAGCTACCTGTCAATAGAAATAGATTGAATGTCATGATCCCACAGCTTATCAAATGTGCAAACTTAGCTATACATACATACATACATTTATTTATTTATTTATTTATTTATTTATTCATTCATTCATTCTATTCCCAACTCTCAGCCCGCCACGCTCATCCTTCCTGACCTGCAGACCAGCTTCTGCTTGAGAATCTGCCTCCTTGTGTAGCTTAGTATTCGTGCTGTGGAAATGTTTTTGGGTCTAGATAATGCTGCTATGACCTGGGCTGGTTAACAGCCATTCATTATTACAAATATGTGAGAAAAAATACTTTACCTTTTCAAAAATTGAAACAAAATTTCATTCAGTTTTCAGTATACTTTATAAGCCAGTTTAATTTAAATAACCCCCTAAGAAATTTAGATTTTAACATCTCAGTGTCTACATGTTTTTTTGGAGTGGTTGTTTTGTTAATCTACATTTGATTGGTTCATTTAATTTTGCCATCTGTCCTTCATACCCACCAACTTTCCTGTTTTATGGTCAGTTTCTGAAATGCTGAATTCCTACACAGTACTATGTACTAGAATCAATATCACAGCACATCCACTTGCTTTCTAATGACAAGGAAAGGCAAAGAAGAAAGCAATGAAATGGTGAAATATGTAAACCTTTCTCACTGGGATCAAATGCCACATAATCATTTTTATTGAGTGATTCATGAAGATAATAGTCACTAGCTATCCATGTTTTAATTGCACATAACAACAAAGGATTTTAGTTTAGCAATTTTAAAGTTTGTAGCATAAATAAAGGTGTTTGAAGTCAGCATTTAATTTTCGCACTTATACAATAGGAAGAACATTAGAATTCTGAGGTCTGTGCTATTCTGAGACTCAAGACTTTATTTTAATTTATTATTGTCATCAACAACAACAACAACATAGTTTGCTGAAAGTAAGAGGGAAAAGTTAAATTGTTTCAACAAACTTATGGTGCTCACCAATTCCCTAGTGGTATATGTGAGGTGTATATAACTATTTAGACCATTGTGTGTGTGTGTGTGTGTGTGTGTGTGTGTATCTTTAGTCATGAATAACTGATTTTGTGGGGACATAGATGGATCTATGTTCATTCTGTAACTTATTTTTGTCCTATTGGGGAGCACTGAGATTTATGGAAAATGACAGATGCATTTTTCTCTAAGGAAAGAATGAATGTGTGTGTGTGTGTGTGTGTGTCTGTGTGTGTGTGTATGCAATAAAATGTTTATTGTTCCAAATAAAATGATTAATGATTATACATTTCGTCAGAAGATTTTTATAATATACTTATAACATTTTTAGAGAAAAAGACTGTATAATAGCCCAGAAATTGAAAGTATAATTGCATTCCAAGAAGATATTCTTTTCTAGGTAGTGTAATGACTTCCAGCTCCTGGTTTCATAAATTTTAGAAATATGAAAACTGTCTTCTGAGAACTGCCTTAAATATTTCCTCTATCTGATTGTAAGTTTTTATGTTTTCAAATCATTTTCTCTTGTGTTTCATAACATAGCACAATTACTATATAAGTAAAACTGGATTAAATTGAAAAATATATGTAAGCAAGGAAACATTTGCTACCATGTTTTAGTAGTCAGTGTTTCAATAATTTTTATTCTATAAATTTTCTGTAAATATATTTTTTAGAAAATTCACTACAAATCATAAAATTTTAAATGTTTGCAATTCAAATTTTATCATCCATATTTCTCTTATTACAATGCCATTGAATATGAAATTGTTATAATTTTTATGTATAATATAATACATGCATTGATTCTTCAGAATGTAGACAAATAATTTGCTTCACAATTGATGACTTTTCATGTTTTATTAGAAGTTTGTCACATATTATGCATACTCACAACCTATTCCATAATAACCAAACTATGTGGGAATCTCCAAAAATATACCTATTGGAGCACACTGGGTATGAGAGAAAGAATAAGAAACCTAAAGGCAAAGAGCCTTTGCATGAGCAAAGGGGAGCAATCAATAAAGCTCAAATTCTCCACAGGATGCTTCTAACCAAAATAAGAGAGTAAGCAGTAAGTAGAATGCAAGGGTATTTGTCCTGAGGTAGTAAAAGAATTTAAAGTTCCATAGAGTCCCTGGAACAACTTGATAGTCTATAGGTAAAGTGTTAGTTAAGATGACACTATTAAGAATGGGATAGGATATAGCTCTTAAAGTCATCCGACTTTCTAAATTGAATATCATCTTACTTAGACCTAATGAGTGAGTTTTTTTTATCTTTTTATTTATCCTTGTATCTCTATCACAAATTCTTATTATCTGAAAGTGACTTGTTTCTATTCTTTATAAATGAAACAATAACATGACTACAATCTTCAGGTAGTTCAGAAGCATATGAAGTAATTGCTTTATCTTTGCTAAAGATAGTAATCTTAAACACTTACAAATTTAGAGTCTAAAAATAGTTTCATTGTAATGATACTATGAATTTCTTTGATGACAAGAGACACTAATCTTTTTGTGTTTGCTAGTTATTTGCATTTCTTTTGGTTTGAAAAAAGATTTTCTGTTGGTCCAGACTCAAATATTACTTATTCCTAACTAATGACAGAATTTGTTTCCTTCTGACAAAATCAACCAGATTATATTTGAAACTTAAAGTGTTTGTTCTTGAGGATTGTCATATATATGATAGATTTATTTTTCCATCTCCTTTTATCTGAATAGTTTGGGGGATAGAGAAAAAGCATGAATAAGTCTGTTATCATGGATTTGATCCCCAAGTGAACTAATTAGTGTCTTTATGTTCTATGGCCACTTAATGCACTTATTTTCAGGTCAGTTCATTAGAACAGTACCAGGGGAGGGACGGAAGATGATTTAATGCAAATCCTTCTTCACAGATAAAAGCGGAGAAGCAGCACAGTCAGAGATGGTATAAAGGTGAGAGACCTGGAGCCCTGCTCAGCCTCCCCTTTCTGTTCCTCCATTTTACTCCTATGGCACTTCCATCAAATCTTTAGTCTTCATGGAACACAATATGAGAGTTACAATACTTAAGAAGAACAGAACCATTTTTGATGTAAGGATATTTGAGGGTCTAATCTACTTTGCTCTCACCATATCATTTTAGCTTCGATTTAGATAGCAAGATTTTAGCAAACTAAATGGAAAGCCTCTGATACAAACTATGTAGGTCCTATTATATCAGAAAATGTGAAGGTATTATTCAAAAATAATTCTACCATTGTAGTGATGGGTATAGCAATACAATTGACAGTTGTCATCTTACAAGCCCATTAGGAAAATAGAGCACACCCATTATCAGATATGAGCACCCTGTACTCTTCAACGTTATAAGAAAGATCAAGTGGTCTCAAAATAATATCATCTTTCTCTCACTAAAATATAGTATTGCAAATTAGGTGACATTATTAGAGTGACAGATCTCTTTGTCTGTTAAACAAAACAACCTATTATTATCAATACACAAGGACGGACCCCCTTGTTTCTATGACTTTCTTTAACCTTCTTCTAGTTTGATACTACTTTCTAAACTTAATGTCACTCTCATTTAAGCTCAGTGAACAGGTTAGTTTGATTTCTTTAACTATCCTCTAGTTCTATCTCACATTCTTAGTGTTTGAGAGTAACTTGATTCTATTGTTTATAAATTGATACCCAAACAAATACACACGTACATGCACACACATATACACAATCTTAAGTATAAATATTGAGTGGTTTTTTTTTTTTTCTGTGCTACAGGGTGAAGGTGCTTCTAATTAGTGGCTTGGCGCAGTTTTGCTTCTTCATATCCATATAAAGATAATAATAGCAGTACTAAACACATAAACTTCTTGTGAAGATGAAAAGAAATAACACACAATTTTGAAAATAAACAATATTGAGCAATAATGTTATATTAGTAGATGGGAGCAATTATTATCAAAGTAAGACCTCTACAGCAGGTTTAATGTTGCATACCTGTAATTATAACATTCAGGAGGTGAAGAAAAGAAGATCTTGAGTTTGAGGCAGGCTTGGGCTACAAAGTAAAGCACTGCTTTTAAAAAGACAATAATATAGGAATAAAGGAAAGAGAAGAGAAACAAAAGGGAGAAAAGACCATTAAGATGAAATGGTGTGAAATGAGTCCAAAAACACTGAAACAGATTTAATTCCCATTCTAGACTATTCAGAGAACTCTGAACAAGGATCAAGATTTATTGACAAATTAAACTAATTGGAAGCTTCTGTCTCTTCTCATGACAGAGTAATAGATATTACACCTACATTAAACATTGGAAAATAAAATGAAAAAAATAGGTGTTATGATAAGCATTAAATAATTGCCTCAATGATTCAGAGTGAAGAAATAAATTAGATAAGACCTGTCCTACCTGTGTGTCCTAGATTCCAGGTTGAGATTTCTAAGAGGTAACACCTGCCTTGCAAGCGATATTAATCTTCTTTATTTCTGTGAGTAACCAGGCAGAATAGACATATTAGGATGCCAAAGTGGCCAGAACTTCCAATAAAATCAGAAAGCTTACAGATAAGCAGAATTCAAATTTTCAGATGGGTGTTTGTCTCTAAACTCTGTACAAAACTTTGAGAAAGCCACTGAAGCTAGAGAGGAGTCACTAAACAAGAGCAGGGGTTCCTACAAGACCCGGAACATTCTATTCATCTGCCAGTCACAATAATGAGACTTCTTGACACATGGACTGCAGCAGGAGGCTGCCTGGGGAGTGGAGCTACATAAACCAACCCTGTTTCTTCTCACAGAGATTACAAAAAAGCTTCAAAGGATCATACTTAGTTGCATTGTGGAACATATTTTAAATGTTAAAGTCATCAAAATAGCAAAACAGCACCAAAAAAGGTAAGATTCACAGTCCAGGTACCAACTAATAGGCATTCAAAGAAGCAGAAAATATGACATCTGAGACCCTGGTATTTTGTTCTTGTTTAGTTTTGTGTTTGTTGTTGATTGTTGTTGGGACAGGGTCTTATATATTCTAGATTGGCTTCTGGCTCATGACCCCAGCCTCCCCCCTCCCAAGCCCCAGCTTCTGCATTGTTAAGATCAAGCCTGCATGCACACAACCACTCTTGGCTTAGTCCTGCTAATATTAGTTCTGGGATATAGTTCATATTATGAAAATTAATTCTCCTTCACTGTTTTGACATAGCACACTTGCCTAGGCATATTACGTAGAGGACAGCTATTTAAGAATTCTGTTTTTGAGGCTATAGAGTAGAAATTAAGACATGTCATTAGAAAAGTTGGGAGAGAGAAGAATACAAGGAACAAATGTGTTATTCAAAAATTATATGTATTTTTTGAGCCCTCAAAACATGGACAACTCGGAAGTATTTTCTTTACATTTACCAATCAGGATATGTAAATTCTAGACTTCTGAACTACAGCAATTGAGCTAGCTCTGACTCAGTGGTCCCTAATGACACAGGTCAGTGGGTTCTCAGAGGCATGCTCTCCAGGGCTCAGGTGGACTCTGTTTTCACTCATTCTGTTGACAGGATTCTCTGAGCCAAGCACACAAAGGCTTCAAGAGGACAGAAACTTCAGCAAATGCTTCATCTCGTATTCCTTCTTTGCCCATTTTGCTTACAGTCAGGCATATCCTAAAGGTATGTGAACTTCCTTTTACAGAGCATTTACTGTATGTCATAGAGCAGTCCCTTGGCACGAAAAAGGAATAACTAACTTATTTATTAGCATTTAAAGGAAACTTTTTGACAGTTATTTGAAACTTGATTGCACATGCTATTGAATTATCTCTATTTTCCCTTCTCTTTCTAGGAATAAAGTTTATCCTACCAAATGTGGGGGAGGGGAAATCAGATGCTAACAAAGTAGTCATTAAAATTGTCTCTCCATTAGAGGGGATGAACTATTTTTTTGCATTGTTTCTCCTCAGCATCCTATTCTTCTAAAATATAATGATGTTTATAACTATCAAATGTGAAGAATAATCTAAAGCATAGACACACCCCTAAATAACAAGCACAAAGAATATGATGAGATGTTGCAGGTAATAAATAATAAATCTATATATAGAGATAATAGATCATTGATGAAGATATAATAGATAAATGGATACATCGCTACATATGGGTGTTTTGTAAATGACATTCAGATTTTGTCAGATCTGAAAACTGACTATGGCACAGAAAAGAATGATGTGTCTGTTTATCTTAGCAGAAGAACTCTAAACGGTGATTAATTTATACATGTGGTTACCAAATCTTATTTAAATAGGTAAACCTTGAACAAACATGTTTAAACAGTTGGTTTAAAAGCCTGATTTTGCTCTTGTGTACACTGATGTTAAACTCTACTTGTGGAAGAAAATTAAAAAACTGTGTCATTGGTTATATTTTTAAATATTTTAGTGGTTCAAATTTTAAATTGTTACAACATTCATACTAAAGGGATGAAGGGAAGTTAAAAGCACTTCCTGTTATTCGAAAGCACCTGAGTTTGGTTCCTAGCTCCCAGGTCTAAGAGTTCACAACCACCTGTACTCCCAGTCACAGGTGATCCAACACTATCTTCTACCTTTTGTAGTCACTGGCACATATTTGACACACACATATATGCAAAACAGATCTAAAAATGGTATGTACACATATATTCTCTAACTTATGTCCACTGAAAATAAATAAAGGCTATGAACCTAAATATTAAAAAGAAAAAAAAAACCAGTAGGTATCTTTGGCACAAGCTATGTAAGTCAATGATGCTTTTTATCATTTAATTTAAATGTATAATTTTCATTATTATCATCATCATTATCATCATCATCATTATATATTTGTGATATGTGGTGGTCAGAAGTCAATTTTGGATGTGTTCCTTTTTCACTTTTATTTTTCTTTGAAGTAGTGTCACTAAACTTGGAGCTCCCTTTTCTATTTTTGCGTCTTTCCCTTTCCAAATACTGGGCCAATAGTACTTTCACACTGCTCTGCTATTATGTGGGTGGAACAGATATAACGTGGGACCCCCTGACTGAGCAGCAATCACTTCAACAATAGAGTCAGTTCCTGAGCCACCATTAATACTGTCTAAAGGCCATCTTCCATCTCCAAGAGGCTGCTCTCCCACATTGTGGTTGAACTTTCTAGATTCACTGTTCTATCTTCCTTTTTTTTTCCCAAGTTAAGGATTTTTTTATTAGATATTTTCTTCATTTACATTTCAAGTGTTATCCAGAAAGTTCCCTATACCCTCCCCCAGCCCCGCCCTGCTCCCCTACCTGCAACCTATATATATGTCAAAGACTGAGATTCAACTGTTATTTTCTTCTTACTCTAAGAGTTACTTCAATGCTGGTGGATTTGAGCCCCATAAATTCTTCATTCTTCTCCAAATGTTAGATCTGGAAGAAATCAAGAATTCAGGAAATATCTAAAGGGGAGCGGGAGCTTATTCAATAGCAAGTATTAAATAGCTAGTAATAAAATCATCTTATCCAATCTCTTCAGTTCACAAAAGCAGAGTAGTTGATTGACATGCGGAAGCTCATGTATGCAAAGATGGGTTATGAAAATCTATTCTTAAACTAGTATTCTTTTTGTATAGAGAAATAAGTCACTTCTACCTGAAAATGGCTTTTGGATAGTAATGATTTGGGATACTCATCAAACACATGACTTCAATGAGTCTTCTCATGTGCATTTCTTTTTGATTCACCTTTAAGAACTTCACAAGTTTGTACAAAAGACCTTGATCATGTCATTTCGCATTCCCCTCTAACTCCTTCAGGTACCCTTTCAGCTTCCCTATCAAGCTCACATCCTGTTTTCTCCATTCATGGCTAGCCATATGTAGGTGACTGTGTGGATCATCTATCTCCTGGTGCATTGAGCAGCTAGCAAGAGTCCTCTCTAAAACCCCTGGATTTCCACACCCAGATGCTTTACATTTATTTTAAACTTTAAATTTTAAACTTTCTTAGTTGTCTGTAGGGTTTGTGTGGTCATTCTGAATCATGCTAGAATTCTAACTGCCTTGATTTGTGTTACTCACATTGAGCTAATGTCTTACAAACACTAAGTTGTGCCTGTATTAGAGTAGAGATATTCAGCGTTGCTACTCGTGTGTGTGTGTGTGTGTGTGTGTGTGTGTGTGTGTGTGTGTGTGCGTGCGTGCATGTATGTGTGTGCATGTGTGTGTGTTAGCAATGAATAGAATGGAAGATAAGCTAAGGAATATTTGACCAGCTTGCCTAACATGCTTTTTATGAGAAAATGGGTAACCGCTCCACCCAGAAGGTTTACTGATACCTTTTCAAAGAATATTAAGAAATAGCAGAAGATGACAGGCACTGACAATGAGGTATAAAAATGAAGAAAACATATTTACAAAGTGTATATTACATAAGAAAACAAAGAATTTAGCTTGTAGTATTTGATTGATAAGGGGAAAATGACAGAAGACACATTAACCTTTGTAATAAAAATAAAATATACTTAAGTCTGATAGAAATTATATATATATATATATATATATATATATATATATATATATATATATTCATACACATATATGTAGGTGCACATATTTACATATATATGTATACATGCATATATACATATATGTATACATTAATATATACAGATGCTTACATGTATATACACACATATAGATACATACATGTATACAACCATATATAGATATACATCATATACATACAAATATGTATACATACACATATGTATACATATATTCATTTCACTTTAATATTACTTTGTTAATACCTAATCAAGTATCTATGCTCCTTCTCACCATTCCCCCTATATTTGATCATAGAACATACTGTACTTAAAGAAGTTCCTCAAACGTCTTGGTACCAAAACCAACAGTAGAAACACAGGGAGAACACATAAGATACTCTGAGGCTGAAAGCTGAGTTACCCCACTTGTAGTTTTATCTGGACTAAGGTAATATAGCAGAGATTGGTGTGCAACAACACACTCCTCTATCTTCCCTTCCCAGAAATTAAACCCATGAAAAGTTAAAAAGTTAGACGAATTCCAAATCTTCAAAGGTAGTGAAGGTAAAAAGAACATTTTTTTTGTTCTTTGCCTCTGGCCAAGAAGACAGCAGTCCTGCTGGCACAGGGCTACCTACTCGGGAATACTTGACAATTTGAGCACCATTAGAGGCTGAGAAAACATTCTATCTCCCAGAAAGAGAGATGTTATATGTCCAGCTGATTTTTGAGAAAAGCAAAAGTCTTGAGTAGGGAAAAAAAATAGTGCACTGCAGGGGCATGTAACAATCTAGTCTAGTTCCATACTGTTGCCACACTGTAAGTGTGAACAGAGCAACACAAGACATTAAAAAGCTCAGCAAGTCTCCAGATACTGAGATTCTATGAAACTGGATGAAGCAGTTCTTAGCGGGATTTTAGTGACCTAAACTTCAGCCTCAACACAGGATAGTCCACAGTCAAACTAAAGTTATCAGACCACTATTGTGCGTACCCACCAAGGGAAAGCAAAATTATCCTGGAAGGTTCCATGTTATCCTTGTTCAGAGTATCCCTTCTTTCTTTTCTATGTAATTGATACATAGTGGTCAATAACATAATCTGGACTTTTGAAAACATCATGTCTCGAATCAATAAAACCATAAACAGCTTCAAAAGGACAGTAATATATATATGTCAGCTAGCCAATAAAATAATAGGTCTCAGAGTTAGCCTAAATTAGATATAATTATGCAGGGAACTTTAAAACTATCTGTTCATGACAATAGAGAAGATTTTTAAAAGAAGTTTTTGACCATTTACTTGGAAAATTGTTTTCCAACCTTTTACTCTGAGGTAGTGTCTGTCTTTTTCCCTGAGTTGGGTTTCCTGTATGCAGCAAAAGGTTTTGTCCTGTTTATTTAGCCAGTCTGTTAGTCTATGTCTTTTTACTGGGGAATTGAGTCCATAGATATTAAGAGATATTAAGGAAAAGAAATTGTTTCTTCCTGTTATTTTTGTTGTTAGAGTTGGGATTCTGTTCTTGTGAATATCTTCTTTTAGGTTTGTTGAAGGATTACTTTTTTTGTTGTTTTCTAGGGTGTCATTTCCTTCCTTGTGTTGGAGTTTTCCCTTTATTGTCCTTTGAAGGGCTGCATTCATGGAAAGATATTGTGTGACTTTGGTTTTGACATGGAATACTTTGGTTCTCCATCTATGGTAATTGAGAGGGTTGCCAGCTTGGGCTGGCATTTGTATTTTCTTAGGGTCTGTATAACATCTTTCCAGAATCTTCTGGCTTTCGTAGTCTCTGGTGAGAAGTCTGGTGTAATTCTGATAAGTCTGCCTTTACGTTCCTTCACCCCTTTCCCTTACTGCTTTTAATATTTTATCTTTATTTAGTCCATCTTTTTGTTCTGATTATTATGTGTTGGGAGCAATTTTTTTCTTATCCAGTCTATTTTGAGTTCTGTAGGATTTTTGCATTTTCATGGGCATCTCTTTCTTTAGACTAGGGAAGTATGCTTCTATAATTTTGTTGAAGGTATTTGCTGGCCCTTTAAGTTGAAAAATCTTCATTCTCATCTATATCATCATCCTTAGGTTTGGTCTTGTCATTGTGTCCTGGATTTTCTGGATGATTTATGTTAGAATCTCTTTGCATTTTGCATTTTCTTTGATTGCTGTGTCCATGTTCTCTATGGACTCTTCTGCACCTGAGATTCTCTCTTCCCTCTCTGGTATTCTGTTGCTGATGCATCTATGGTTTCTGATCTCTTTCCTAGTATTTCTATCTCCAGAATTGTCTCCATTTGCAATTACGTTATTGTTTCTACTTCCATTTTTAGATGATGGATTGTTTTGTTCAAATCTTTCACTTCTTTGGTAGTGTTTTCCTGTAACTCTCTAAGGGATTTTTGTGTTTCCTCTAAGTGCTTCTAGCTTTTTACCTGTATTTTCATGTATTTCCTTCTTAAAGTCCTCCATCATCATCATGAGAAGGGACTTTAGATCTGTGTCTTGTGTTTCTGGTGTGATTGTGTATCCAGGACTTGCTATGGTGGGAGAGTTTTGTTCTGATGATACCAATAACCTTGGTTTCTGTTGCTTCCGATATGCCTCCTGCCATCTGATTATCTGAAGTGCTTGCTGCCCTCAATATATCTGATTGCAGTCTGTCCTTCCTATAATCCCTGTTGACTCGGGACTCCTCAAAGTCTAGCTTTCTCTGTGATCTTGTGATTCCGGGCTCCTGAGAACCTGAGATTCTGGGTGTATTAGAGTTCTTAGCAGTCAAGCTTCCTCTGAGCCCCTTAGATCCAGGTGTGACCAAGCTCCTGCTATCCTGGGATCCTGGAATCCTAAGATCTTAGGTATGTTATAGTGTCTGGAAGTGGTGTCTCCTCTGGGGACTGTGGGGCTCTCTGGTGTGTTAGAAGCCAAGGTATAGGAGCACTGATCAGGATGAACCCAAGCTATTGGTCAGGCAGGCCTCCTGTGTCCTTGCTCCTGCTGTCACAGGCCCATCACAATTGGCTTGGAATAGATGTTGTCTTCCACTCACCAGTGATCCTAAGGTCACAAGGAGAGTCTTCTGGGGTCTGTGGGAATGTTTGCTGAGTTCTCACCCAAGGTGACCCAGAGCTGGTGCTGACTGGAATGGATCTTGAGCCCCTGGTCATGTGGATTTTCTGCTTCCCTGATGCTGGCACAGGTCTGGTAAGATTGGATTGGAACTGATCTTGTGCTCTACTCACCTGTGATCCTAAGATCACATGGAGAGTCCTCTTGGGACAGTCTGCTGAGTTAGTGCCCAAGGTGACCCAGAGCTGGCCACTATAGGTTTTCTGATGATGAAATTATCTTCTGTACTAATGCATTCAATTCTATTCCCATATTCTCTTCTAAATGGTTATTATTATTATTATTATTATTATTATTATTATTATTTTGCTTTTATGCTGAGGTCTTTAATCAATATGGACTAGAGTCTATTTAGTTGAAATACATTCTTCTAAATACACACATCAGTGAAAAAGCCCAGTGCACACTGCCTGGATGTCCAGCAACCAGTGGCTGCAAAGCTCAGAGACTTAGTATTGAACCAAATAGAACTTGAAAAAAAAGTAATTGAAATGATTCTTAATCGTATCCTTTTGTAGCCGTAGACCAGAGCTGAATTTCCATCAGGGATCGGAATGATTCTTAATTGTATCCTTTTGTAGCCGTAGACCAGAGCTGAATTTCCATCAGGGATCGGAATGATTCTTAATCGTATCCTTTTGTAGCCGTAGACTGGAGCTGAATTTCCATCAGAGAGGGTTCATCAGCAACTGATGGGAGCAGATGCAGAGACCCACAGCTAAACATTAGCAGGGCTGAGTAAAACCAGATGAAGGGAGTATTTTAGGTGGCAGAAGGTTCAAGAATACCACAAAATCATAGGAGCTCACAGCATTAAGGGCTCACAGAGGAAACAGAGCTGATAATCTGGGATCTGGTAGGGATCCGACCTAGGTCCTCTGCACTGACGTTATGGGTATGTAGCTTGGTGTTCTTGTGGGACTCCTAGAAATGAAATTGAAGCTGTCTGTGACTCTTTTCCCTGCCTTTGGGAGATTTTTCTCCTACTGTGTTGCCTTGTCCAGCTTTGATATGATGGATTGGTTGCCTACACTTATTAGAACTTGTTATGCCATGTTTAGTTGATATTCTTGGGAAACCTGAACTTTTCTCATGGAAATATAGGAGGAGTGGATGTAGCAGAGGGAGATTGTGCAGGGAAGAAACTGGAAGGAGAAGAGTGACAGGAAACTTTGGTCAGGATTAGAGAAGGATAAAAATAATTTTTTGTAAAAAAATATAATGATTTCTTAGTATCAAACATACTAATATTTTCTTGGTTAAATAAGGAACTGTTTCAAACAAGTTTACAGTGCCTCAAGAATATAGTTGCTAGAAACTGGAGTTTGTCCATATAATACTTCTTATGTTGTTTTATCATATCCTATTTTAAGCCTGACAAAAATAATTCGGAATTATTTAATACTATATATTTATCATGCTAAAGTGTGATGGGGGTAAATCAACCTGATTTTTCAGCCAGCATGTGTTACATTGTGTGATGCTTCTCTAAGACTCTTTTTTGTGAGTCATCTTTGGTGTGTGCCATACCTGAACTTTCTATATGATAGACACTAACCAATTATTTTACTTTTACTCCTTCCAGTGTGCTAAAATACCCTAACAGAAAGTAATATAGTGAAGCAAGGTCTTATTTTACTTCAAAAGTTCAGGCATCATTCAACATTGTGCAGAAGTGAGAAGTTGAATCTGCCAGATCTGAAAACAGCTAGCCATATCTGAAGTCAAGAGTGGGCAGAGAATGAATGCATGCACGCCTACTATTCAGATCATTTCCAATATTATATACTCTAGGACCCCAAATTCGGGGAATTGTGCCACCCACAATGGACTGGCGTCAATTATGTAATCAAGATTTAAGCCTATAACATGCTACAGTATTTTATCAAATTAAGCTGAAGTTTTAAACTATCAGAGCGCTCAGGGATCACACTCCCCCTCCCATTCTTGTGCATTCTTTTCCATGTCTTTCCAGAAGTGATGATTCAGCCGGGCAGTGGTGGTGCAAGCCTTTAATCCCAGCACTTGGAGGCAGAGACAGGAGGATTTCTGAGTTCCAGGCCAGCCTGGTCTACAGAGTGAGTTCCAGCACAGTCAAGGCCATACACAGAAACCCTGTCTTGAAAAACAAACAAACAAACAAACAAACAAAAAAACAACCCCGCAAAACAGAAGTGAAGATTCAGGCTTATGCTTTTCAGTGTATTTTTCTAATGCTAACATTTCCCTTCCAGTTCTCCCACATATCTCTGGCTAAATTTCACTTTCTTCATAGTCCTTATGTTCATGACCAACAGGAGAACTGGAATCTCCCTATGAATTTCAAGGGTGAAGGGACCCCAAAGGAGAAGCTGGAGAAAGTACCCCAGGAGCTGAAGGGGCCTGCAACCCTATAAGAGGAACAACAATATGAACTAACCAGAACCCCCAGAGCTCGTGTCTCTAGCTGCATATGTAGCAGAAGATGGCCTAGTCGGCCATCATTGGGAAAAGAGGCCCCTTGGTATTACCCCATACAGGGGAACGCCTGGGCCAAGAAGTGGGAGTGGGTGGATAGGGGAGAAGGGCACGGGGGAAGACATAGAGAACTTTTAAGATAGCATTTGAAATGTAAAACAAAAAAGGAAAATATCAAAGAAAAGAAAAGAAGAGAAGAGAAGAGGAGAGGAGAGGAGAGGAGAGGAGAGGAGAGGAGAGGAGAGGAGAGGAAAAGGAAAGGAAAGGAAAGGAAAGGAAAGGAAAGGAAAGGAAAGGAAAGGAAAGGAAAGGAAAGGAAAGGAAAGAAAAGAAAAGAAAAGAAAAGAAAAGAAAAGAAAAGAAAAGAAAAGAAAAGAAAATGCAGTTCCATAGTCTCAGCTGTACTGGATTGCACAGTTAATCCAAGTCGCCCATGGATTGATTGTGGGCAATCCAGTACAACTCATTCCAGTGGCTCAACATAGGAAATCATCCCAGTGGCCCAACATAGAAAAGGCTAGTATCTTCTCATCCTTTGCTTTCATCACATTCTTCCTTGAAGAGAGACTTTCCT
Source organism: Mus minutoides (assembly GCA_902729485.2). Taxonomy (NCBI): domain Eukaryota; kingdom Metazoa; phylum Chordata; class Mammalia; order Rodentia; family Muridae; genus Mus; species Mus minutoides. Next base: position 124,199 of record LR755148.1, on the reverse strand, counting down.
ATACTGACCATTTTGTATCTATTATTGAATGTTTTCTTCACTTTCTTATGTACATTCATCAGCTTCCACCTTGTCTTTTCTCCTACTTTCTGCTTCATGTACCATCCACGCACATCTTTTGTGTATAAGCCACATAACTCTTAAGGCACAAACTGAGATCTCACTTGCAAACCCTCAATATACTTCAAGTCACAAGTCGAAGAGTAAATATTTCTGCTTTGAATCCTGATGTAGTGTTCTAATTCTTATACATGAACATGAAGGCAAAGAGTAACCTTAAACTATGAACGTGAAATTTACAAGAAAGCACTAATTTTGAAAAACTAATATTTCATTATTCCCTTTTCCTAAAGACAAATCCCTCTTTGTGGTGATCACATGGGATAGAAATGGAGGAAGTACCTACTTAGAGGGAAAGATGATATCCATTTCCAGTGTCTCCAAAGTCACTTTCCAAACTAAATGGCACATTTATGCCATACCAAAACAAACAAACAACAACAAATATAAAACATGTGTCATATTTTTAAATGTTAAAGCCTTTATTATTATTTCTTTACACTCAAATTTTAATTATTAATTTTTTCACTTATTCACTTTATATCCACTCACTGTTCTTCTCTCAGTCACCCCTCCCAATATCATTCTGCCCATCCCCATCCTCTTCTCATCTGAGCAAGTGGGCCCCCTGAGTATCCTTCACCCTGACACATAAAGTCTTTATGAGTCTATGCACATCTTCTCCCACTGAGGCCAGACAAGACAGCCCAGCTAGAAGAACTTATCCAATGTACAGACAATAGTTTGGGGAATAGTTCCTGTACATCTGCTACATATGTGTGGGTAAATTCAATTTGGATTCCATGTTACTGCTGTCAGAATGATCTGATATTAATACAGCAAATGACAGGATGTCTGGTGAAAAGGTAACACTTTTTGATTACTGTGGGTATTCAAATTTCTATAGCCAATATGAAAATCAGTGTGGAGTCTGTGCAAAATGCTTAAACTAAGTTTACAAAAAAAAACAGAAAACAAAAAACAAACATATATATCATTTATAGGCATATACCCAAAATACTCAACATTCTAATACAGAGATACTTGTTCATCCAAGGTTCTTTGCTGCTCTATTCATAATAGCTAGAAATTGGCAATAGCCTGTATGCCTATCAACTGATGAGTGGACAAAATAGTACATCTACACAATGATTTCTATTATTTTTATCGAGCTGTTAATGAAAATAAATTTGGAAAATTTGAAGACAAATGAATTGAACTAGAAATGTGGATTGCTGTATATATGCAGGTGAGGGCAGGCAAAAAAAATAAGATTGTGATTGGGCAGTGGTAAAAGAAGGTGGGCTGAGAGTTTTAGAGACAGGACATAGAAGACAGTAGAACAGAGAAGATGGAAGAAGAGGATGAACCTGATCCACATGACTTGAAATAGCCATAGGTAGCTATGGATATCATAGAGGAGCATAGAATAATATAGAACAATTTGTCCAATCTAAGTGGGAAATTTGTTTCAATATCTATTGAGTTTTGAGTTCTTTGTGTGGGCATTTGGGGATTGGGAATTTACTGATATAAATCTGACTGATAAATTACAAGCCTCTAGAGTTTTTCTTTTACTGGTTACTGGGATGTGTGACAAGTAGCCACAGGGGCTGAATGACTGGGAAGATATGAGTTCGTGGACAACCTCATGGGAATAGCCATGGGGCAGGGATATTGCCATGGCCGGAGAGTAGCCAACATTAGCAGGGGATTTGATTTTTTAATTATTACATGCAACACAGAAACACTTGCCTTTAGTAAGATAATGTAGACTAAGAAAAACAAACATATCATGCTTTCTCTTATATGTGGCTGTGAGTGTTTAAGCTTTGTCTATGTTTGTTTTGTTCAGAGTATCCACAAAGTTTAGGTAGATATTAAGAAAACAGGAGAAGAGAGAATCTTCCAAGGAAGAGGAACTATACAGTTATAAAGGGATAAAGAGAAAATTAGAGTGAGAAGGTGAAAATGGGGAAAGGGTGGGGAGAGAAGAATGGAGAAGGAAGCAGGGCATAGAATAACCAACACTAAAGGCTTTTCTGAAAAGCTGCATGGACATGGACCACTCTCCAAGCTTCCTAAAACACATACATGTATGAAAGTCATTTAAGTGGAGTCATCACATAACAGGGAAGATAATGCCCTAATGAGATATCTCCAATATCTGGAATGAGGTATTGGCCAAAAGCTTACCATACCCAACTCCAACCACTATAGGCTATTACCAACCCTGTTAGTTAGCCTCTACAACCTGATGTCCATGGATGAAGATATCATATTATTACTTCCTGCATGGAGAATTAGAATTGGTGGTCAGCTAGAAGCTTCATCTATACTGGCTAGCATTCACAATCCCGGAGAGAGAAAAGTAACCATCAGTCTCACCCAGCTAAGAACTCTGAGAACTGCAGTCATGATATGCTTGAAAGATATTCTCCTGTTTCAAAAATTTAGCTCTTTCATGAAGAATAATTGAAACTTGTCTGTATTTATATATAAAAAATATTTATTTTTTTCCTCTGATCCATCTTGAGTGGTATTTATCAACTGGGTACTTCCAAATCTTTCTCTTTGGCAACCAACAAATAAAAATTAAATATATTAATAGATTTTCATTGTTTTGCATTTTCTGATTATCAATTTCCAGAGGCAGAGATGTCACTGATTGTTCAATAAAAAAATAATCAAGTGACTTGGCAGTCTTTCCTGTGAAAATGCTGATGTAATATATGTGTATAGAGAGGTCACTGGGGCCAGCTTTCCTTTTTGCATTTTTTACTCTCTGCTTCTATGGTATCTCTTTCGTTATTCAGCCTAGTTCTCCCAGTCTTTGTTCTTGTAGTAGCTTTCACATTTTTCCTCCAGGGAGTTTCCTTCTCAACTTTAGAGCAATCCAGTAGACTTGTGAAAATAAGGGGAAAAAGAGGGAGAGGATTGCACCAATTCAAGAAGTAGTTATTCCAGGAAAGATTTCTTAAATTATATGCTGTGACACTAGATGTAATGAGGTCCCAGAAGGAAGTTGAAAGGTTATATATAAACATTGCCATGCCTCTTCTTTTACATGTGAGCTACTTTTGTGGTATTGAAGAACTGGAGGATAGACTGATACACATGTGGTTAGCCTTGAAGACACTAATGAATCCTCAGGTGGTGCTGAACACCTTCAACTTGTGCTCACTGAACTGCAGGGCAAATATGATAGCATGTGGCTCTCCATCAGTAGTTTAATGACTTGACTCATCAAAATGCTAGTAAGGTTTTCACAGTCCGTAGGCCTTCATGGTAGACAGGGAAAGTAATCTGAAAGCCCTGGAAAATCCCAACAAGCTCTGGGCAAGTGCCTTAGACAGAATGCACTCACCAAAAAGTACATCTAAAAGTAATTTCTGAATGTTTGCTTTGGGAATCACACAGGGAATTAAAGGAGGGGGAATAACAAGTTGAAATATGCCAAGCATGGTTTTATATTATGGTTCATTTAGAACATGAAGATATATAACTATACATACTGATATATAGATATAAGTACATACTGAATTCATAGCAAGTATTCAGTAATTTTGTCTTTTGTGGACTACAAAGATGTATTAAAATTCACTTGGGTTTTAAGCTGGGAAGGATGAACTTTCTAAATAGTTTGGGTATTCAAGGAATCAATGCCATGTACCTGTAATTCAGAATTTGTTTTCTATAAAATGTACTTAAGCTGGGCATGGTGGCGCACGTCTTTAATCCCATCACTTGGGAGGCAGAGGCTGGCGAATTTCTGAGTTCAAGGCCAGCCTGGTCTACAAGGTGAGTTCAAGGACAGCTGGGACTATACAGGGACACCCTGTCTCAAAAGAAAATGTACTTAAGACTAGGAAGATATGGATATTTTCCTTTTAAATCATTAATTAGACATGAACTTCTGAAATGAAATTTTCTATTTTAAAAATGAAAACTAGGCTATTGATTTGTATATATAGCCCCATTGTCACTATGAAGGTAAATATTTTAAAAACTGCCTACCATATTGTTTTCCTTTAGTAAATGAGATGTTATTATTTTACTCTGTTCACCTCTGAGCATTCAACAATTAACAATTGATTTTATTGTGCAAATTTAAAAATAATAGTGTCTGTCATTCTTGATGCAAATATTCAACATGCATAAAAAAGAAATGTTTGAACTACTGTGCATAAAATAACAGCACAATAACCTTGACATTGCATCTGAGATCAAGTGATATTCTATGCTTCAAAAGACCCCCAATTCAAATCCAAATTAGGTCATATACATTTTGAGGTTCTGTGGTTATTTAAACTACCAGGGACTTTTACTCAAAAGACGTCTGCACTTTGGCAATAACCATAGTCCACACAGTGTAAAATCGCAGGGGAAAACACAACTGCAAACTTTGCCCAGCTCAACTTAGTCTGAGTTAAAATGAGACCCATGTGGGAAGCAGTGCAGCTTGGAACATTTGCAAACAAAACAGGGTACATCTTTAATACGAGGAAGGGATCATTGTGAGCACAAGGCATGAAAGCCTGAAATACCAAAACTGATGTTGGGAGCAAAGCTGCCCTGTGAAAGTAGAGCAGACTTACGTTGCAGAAACATATCTAGGGAAGAGTACATCCCAATTTGCCCTTGAATTAGAAAATGTTGATTGCATGCATATCAGTGCTAGCTCTTAAATTCATTACCAGTTACATTTTATTCTTCCTTATAAAGAATCTATGACAGAGTCTAACAACTGCATCCATCAATGTTGCATTAAACCAATATTAATTAAATGTTTCCACCTTTTAGGAGGCTGTGTTAGATCCTGATTAGCTCTGACAGATCATTATTTTCAGCAGAAGATGGTCAAGATCCAGCAATGAGCATTGAGATGCAATCAGGCACCGATGTATGCTGGAATTAATAATTATACTAAATTGGGTGCAATGAATAATTTATAGTGTAAATTCTCATGCAATTTGCTATGGTAACCCGAAGGAAGAGTTCAGCTGTATTTTAACAAAGCAGGAGTTACCAGGAAGAGAATAATAGACAATATAGTAGAGAACACACTTAAGGAGGGAAAAACAGAGCTGATGAGCTACAAAAAGCTGAAAATATGGAATGCTCTCATCATTATTAACTTACCTCCATTATTCCTTGAGAGTTGCAAAGGCCTTAAACAGGGTGTAGAAAATTAACTCCTTACTCTTGAAAGGGTAGGAAGAGGAAAAACAAAATAAAACAAAACAATAATGCAAGCCAAGGATGCTTTTCAGTTCCCTAAGGTACTGGTGAGTGTGTTGGCTTGTTGGTTATATTATGAACAACAGAATAAAAGAACATGTTCAAAGTCCTGTTTTTTTTTTCATCCTTTCTTGATAGAAGAGATGAAATGGATCAGGTGTTACAGATGAATGGAGCCCTGCAGTGAATGGGATTTCTGAAGAAACTGTACCATACATGTAATAAATATCCAGCCATTAGCTTTCACCATATATTGAGCATACCTTTGTATAACGTATATTTTTATAAATTATTAATATTATAAAAACAGAAGAAAAGAAAACTTAAGCTTTAAGAAATCTGGCAGTTTCAAATAGCTAGAAAATTAGAAAGAATGATTCATGATTATTGCAGTTTCTACAATTTGTAGAATTCTCCACTGACATTATCGTATAGCAATATACAGTATGTATTTAATAATATATATTTCATATAGGAAATTAGGTTCAATATTTTTGTATGGAAGTGTGGGGACTGCTTTGCATGTCATTATTCGAGCACCCTCTACAAGGTTTATTACAGATCTGGAATTTGCCAACTATGTTAGACTGGCTGGCCAGTGAGTTTCAGGGACTGTCTTATCTTTTTCTCTTCAGCTTTGGGAGCGTAAGTATGAACCACCTTGCATAGATTTTTCTTCACATACATCCTATAGATGAGAATCAGGTACTCATGCTTGCAAGATGCTATGCTACCATGTCCCCAACCTAATGGTTTTTTAATTCCTCTATAATTTTTCCCTGGAAAACTTTGCTATGAGATATCACTTAACAAAAAATAAAATAATCATATATTTATAACTGGTATCTATTAGCACCCAGATAACAAATATATGTGTATTTGATTTTTCATATTTACTGTTGTCTATACTATTTGTAACATTTCCTTTTGTATTCATTGTCTGATATCCAAGCCTAAAATAAACCACAGAACTTTGTTTTAAGAAATACTTCATTTTTGTGGTAAGAAGTCATATAAGTCAAAGCAGTTTGAAGATTTGGCAAGTGGGTTATTTAGCTATGGACTTCACACATAGGAATTCTGTTGCCAATCTTTGATGACTAGAAACAGCAAGCTTTAGGCAAGTACCAAACACTGAGGTGAATATTTGATTCACTCATGGCATGTCTCCTTATCTGAAACAGAGACCAGAGAATTGTAAACTATATAAATCTCCATGATAATGAAATTAGGAACTTAGAAAATTTGAGAAATTGACCCTTATTTCCATAGTAAGGGAGTTATAAGGCTGAATTTAAATTCAGGTCAATCTGTCCTCATATTTCACTGATAGTGGTGTGCTCCACTTACAGACTGCGGCAGGATAAGGCACTCTCTTATCATTTTAGACTGTTCTCATACATACCAACATCTTTCCCATGGGATAACTAATGTCCTCAATTTAGAACAATATTTGTTTGACAGACAGTTTTCATCTAATGAAGACCAATTACCACTGGGAGCTGTTACCATTCCCCCTTACCTTAGTGTGCATCTAGAGGTGAAGACAGCATTTTATATGAAAAAGGAATAGAAGACAAAGAAAAATAAATAAAAAAAAATAGGGTGAATTTTTTTGTTGGTCTGATACAAAAATAAATTTTCCTAATTACCTCTTCTCATGCCCAATACTAACCTTGGGATGGGTCTTGGTGACAGCTGAATGAGTGTGAATCTTGAATACCTTGAGCATAGCTGCCTGGGGACACCCTAACTTCACTACTGATCATCAGAACATCTGAATTTCAAAGCAGTGGTCCTGGCTGGTGGTAACAGTATCCCAATCAATGTCAATCCCTCCTAGTTTTACTACAAGTAGCATTCTATCAAAAAAAAAAAAAAAAAGTCAGTAAAAAGAAAGTGGAATTCTTTTTAAGTTGTTTGTCCTTTGGAGAAATAGATAGGTTTCTGCATGTTTGGGATCCCAGATTTCTAAACCTCCTCTTTTAAAGATTAAATCTCTGCACTTAGTAATTATTTGATAAAACTTTGTAGTAATGATGATGCTATCATCCCTTGAGTATTATCATCTTCAGAAATGAAAGTAGATAAAAATATCACTTATTTAAAAGAAGAGAATTTCACATAAATCTTTCCTCTTTAGTTGACTAAATAAGTATATGCATTCACTCCTATGGATTCCTATTCACAAAATCAGATGTGTTCTTCATCAGCCGTAATCATTTCATTAAAGAAAAACATCATAAGCCAGGCAGTGGTGGCACACGCCTTTAATCCCAGCACTCGGGAGGCAGAGGCAGGTGGATTTCTGAGTTCGAGGCCAGCCTGGTCTACAAAATGAGTTCCAGGACAGCCAGGGCTATACAGAGAAACCCTGTCTCAAAACAAACAAACAAACAAATAAATAAATAAATAAATAGAAAATGATACTGATTTGTCTTCAGAAGTGATTGACTTAGTTACTCTGTGACTTTCAAGGAAGATTATTAGTATAATCAATAAATCACCAACCTCACAAATGGAGAACAAGCCAGAGAAGAGCTATCCAATCACATATTATGAAAAAAGATGGTTTTGCAACAGTTTTAACTATTCTGCAACAGATTGTGCTCTAAAGTTGTAAGTATCCTATATTCAAGAGGTTATTTCATTCTTTGTCTCCTATGTAAATACATAAATTGACAGACATATACACAGAACTTTAAAATCATTCTATATCATTCCTAGGTTTATGAGAACAGAGTTTTTGCTAAGGTTAGGTCATAGGAAGTCATTAAAAAGCAAAAACCTGTCATGTTTTTTATTATCATTCGAGAGAGTATAGCACATAAAAGGCAGCTTTATTTGGGTGAGGAAGAAGAATAGGAAACAGTGTGTCAGATGATGGAGATGGTGGTGGGACCAGATATTCTCAGGTTTTATTTCATGTCCTAGCATTACATGAATTCTGTCCAGCAAAAGTGTAGGTAGCACTTAGCTTTTCTATCAGAAATCATTTAACAGGAAGAAATAAGACCCACAACATTAAAAAAAAATCACTCAGGTAAAGTGATTTCTATCTGAAATGAAAATTCCCAGATACCATCAAGTTATACAAGGGTTTGAGGGTATAGCTAACTAATTTTTAATAGCCTAAACATACATTAGTTCCCTGCACAAGGTTATGGCTATTTTTCTGAAATGGAGAGACAGAAACCCAGTCTATGTTATTCTTCTACTCCTAGGGCGTAACCTACTTGAAAAAAGGCAACTTTTTCAAAAGCTTTTTCTCTACACTCTGAGAATCCTGTCTGTCTCTGTGATACCCAAAGGCTGCCAAGACATGTATTCCTCGGGAGCTTGAGAGGCCAGAGCTTGACTGTGCTATTTTGCTGGTGCTTGCATCTTATTCATTTCTGTCTCTTGTTATAAAATTATGTGTTTAACTATTGAGTACATATGATAATCATATCAATTGTAAAGACATAATTGTGAAAGTTAAGTGATATTAATCTCAAAAATTGCATCCAAAATGAGAGTCAGAAAATCACACTTCTTCCAGCCCTTCTCTTAGGATATTTATCCTTTGGAAAACTGGTGGGCTATACCCTCCGAAACAAAGCAATACATGACAAAAGAAATCCCGGCATAAGTTCAAAAAGCTATCTTTTATCATAGAATATCATGAACTATATTGGTTTCTTCAGTGGTTAACCTTTTTGTCACCCCCACGAAGGTAGTTGCTAAAATTTAGTATGAACTTAAGTAAAATGAATGAAACGCAGATCATCTCCTCTTTGCTCAGGTTTTTAGGTTTATTTCCACTGAAATTCCAGGAATGCTCTACTTGAACCAGCTGCTTTGTCATCCCAAATTAAACATGGGGATGTCTAACATGTTCTTCTCTGCATTGTTACCTTAGAAACTGCAGGGCCATGAGTATAGAGGAAGAGGGTGGAGGGAGAGAGCCGGTGTCCTGCCAGAGTTTCGGTGCTCTGGGCCCCTGGATGCAGGAGAACTGCCATGCTTTCCACATGCCTTGAACCCTGGGAGGGCATCTGGCTGTGTGAAGCCACTGACCCCACACAGTGGGGGAGGGTGGACAAGGGGCAGCCCTAGGTACCAGGTTCTCAGTCTCTGGCATCCCATGCTGAATAAGGCTGAGGAGCTGAAAACAGAATAGGGGCCCCAGGGCGACACTCAACCCAGGAAGGGAAAGGTAGAGATGTCAGGGGGAGAAGGGGAACTACTAGGTGGTTCCCACATAGGTGAGTGTCTTTAATCTGGGGCTTGATGAACAGAGACAGTCTATGGTTTTAGAACTTTATTGTAGAAAGGCAGGGGGAAGGAGAGAAGATAACGAGAGAGAGAGAGAGAGAGAGAGAGAGAGAGAGAGAGAGAGAGAGAGAGAGAGAGAGACTGGCCATGGCCAAGAGGACAGAAGGGGGAAGGGAAAGAGAGAAAGAGAGTTAGAGAATAGGAAAGGTGAAGGCTTAGAGAAAGAGAGGTAAAAGCTTAGAGAGAGAATAAGGAAAGTAAAAGCTTAAGAGAGAGAGGAGGGGCCAAACATCCCCTCTTATCTATCTCGCCGCTATCTTGCTGTTGCTAGGTAACTGTAGAAGAGTCTAGCCAGAAGGCCAGAAGCTTGGGGCATTGTCTAAGTGACTAATAGCCACATGCCTCTCTTGTGGGGCTGTGGGGTAAGTAACTTCAACAGGAGCCAAGGGTCCAGGAGACATGAGGGAACACCTTCTATCCCATGTAGGTAGAAATTACCACCCATCGGGTCTCACAGGGTTCCAGACCTCAGCTCGATTGGAGACTAGGCTGTCTGTGCATAGACCCACAAGAAACCTCAATGACTGGCATACAGTTAACCAGAGAAAAGTCTCACGTTCTTGTGACTCTCCATCATAACTATTATATAAATTTCTTTCCTCATTATTTGAAGCAATGCTTGCCAAAATATTAAGAAAGAAAGGTTAATTTGGCCTTACAATTAGAAGTTATAGTTGTTATTCATTGTGAATAAGCCATGGTTAAAGGAGCATGAGACCAATACATTGTCTGCACACTCAGTGGCAAGAAGAGATGAATTCTGGTGCTCAGCTGACTCCCTTCCCATTTCATTTGTCTTCAGAGATGCCAGCTCATAAGATAGTAATGCCCACACACAGGATATATTGTCCTTCCTTAGATATGCTTCTCTGGAAATGCCTTCATAGACATGGTATGTCTCTTAGGTGACTCTAAATCCATTTATTTTGGCACTATAAACCATTACAGTTAAATGTTTGGATACCACCTCCTTCATTATTAACCCCTGAAAGTATTTTGGCAGACGTATTATTACTTGGCAAATATATGGAGAAGTCAGTAAAAGGGCAAACTTCCACTTAAAGAAGTAAAAGCCTCAAGGTTTTTGAGAAATGAAATAGAATTCATTAGGAAGGACCAAATTGGCTTGGTGGGAAATTATCTTTGGTGACAATGCTGAGCTGTCTCTGTCATCAGGAGAAAAAAAATCCACATCTATTACAATGAAGTCTAATAGTGACAGAGAACTTCTGAGACATTAAAAGAAGAAATAACAACAATGTTAAAATCAAAGCAGGACATGGGTAAAGAAGTGGTAGGATATAACATATCACATAGATTTTAAAAACCACTCCCCCCAAATGTTATCTTCTAGGCAAGCATGAGCTACCAGTGTATGTGGGAAAGGTGAGAACCAACAGGCACCATTTTAATTTAGAACAGGTTAAGTTTATGTTTTAAGGGATCTAGGTTTTCTTTAGGGGATCAGATACCTTGCTTTGTCTCTTAAAACCTAAGGGCTTTGATATATATATATATATATATATATATATATATATATATATATATATATATATATGCATACAGATGAGCTATCTAGGTTATTCATCTTAACATTTGAATTTCTCATCTCTTTGCCTTTATCACCTAACTATAGAAATTCAAGGTACACACCATCATGCTAGGTTTATGTGGTGCTGGGAATCAAATCCAGGGCTTCATGCATCCTAGAAAAGCACTGTACCAAGCCATGTGTGGTGGCACACATCTTTAATCCCAGCACTCGGGAGGCAGAGGCAGGTGGATTTCTGAGCTCGAGGCCAGCCTGGTCTACAGAGTGAGTTCCATGACAGCCAGGGCTATACAGAGAAACCCTGTCTCGAAAAACAAAAAAACAAAAAAAACAAAAACAAAAAAACAAAAAAGAAAAGAAAGAAAGAAAGAAAGAAAGAAAAGAAAAGAAAAGAGAAAAAGAAAAAGAAAAAGAAAAAGATAAAGAAAAAGAAAAAGAAAAAGAAAAAGAAAAAGAAAAAGAAAGAGAAAAAGACACTGTACCAACTGAATTATACTCCCACCTTCATCCTGAACTTATGTTATCTTTTCCATGTCTACTAGGCACCAGCACTGCCAGAGCATAATAGATGAAAGGGAGTTAACATTTTCAGTTGATGGATGTTTACTAAATGTCCAATGTTCTTTTATCTCAAATGCATCCAAATCTTCTGAAGTAGTCAGAGGTCATAGCTTGCTTATGTTCCCTTTTCATCTCCTTTGCCTCTCACATTAACTCTATGCACATGTTCTAGAGTCAGACTGCCTTGGTGTGAAGCCTAATGCTTGCTACCTACCACTCTCAGTTTATTTGTCCATAAGTTGGAAGAGTAATCACTCCTACCTCTTAAGTTCTTATGAAGAGTGGGCAAAATAAACATTGTAGAACGAACAGCACAGGGCCCTGAAGATAGAAAATGCCCAGTATATGTAAATAAAAAGTTTTATGATTTCAAGTATAAAAAAAGAACAGTAACTAAACCTCAACTCTATCCAATTGCTGAATAGTATTCCAAATTTAATTTTTAAATGCTCAAATAACAGAAAGCTGGAGATAGAATTTGCAGCATACTTTTAGTAAAATCTATTGCCTTCATTAGCAGTGGCTCACAATAATTGAGGCTGTCGTTATGTTTGACCCATAAAGAGTAACCTTGATGGTTATTTGTTATGTATTCAGTTTTGTCTGCCTTAACTCAATGTTAAATATTAATGGGAAGAAGAAAATCTACAAAATTCCTCAAGCTTCACTGTAGGAGTTTGATGCATTATAGCTAGTGGCAATGAATATAATCATCATTTCTGTGCTAATTTCTTAAGACAGGAACAAACATTGAGGCAAATAATTTAAAAGATGCTAGAAAGAAAATTGACAATTTACATATGCAAAGCATGAAGCTTAGATTCTTGGAGAAGCCTTTCTGTGGTTAGCATATTTAACAATGTGGGACAAGTAATTTCTGAAATACAAGGAGAGATTTGGTACCCAGCTAGAGAGCTCTCTCTCTCTCTCTCTCTCTCTCTCTCTCTCTCTCTCTCTCTCTTCTTTTTTTTTAATATTTTCTTCATTTACATTTCAAATGCTATCCCGAAAGTCCCCTATAACCTCCCCTCACCCTATTCCCCAACCCACCCACTCCTGCTTCCTGGCCCTGGCATTCCCCTGTACTGGGGCATATAATCTTTGCAAGACCAAGGCCTCTCCTCCCAGTGATGGCCGACTAGGCCATCTTCTGCTACATTTGCAGTTAGAGAGACAAGCTCTGGGAGGTAATGGTTAGTTCATAATGTTGTTCCTCCTATAGGGTGGCAGACCCCTTGAGCTCCTTGGGTAATTTCTCTAGCTTCTTCTGAAGCTAAGGCTGGTTTGCTTAGTATTGGTGTGTCTAGTCTTGTGTGTGTGTGTGTGTGTGTGTGTGTGTGTGTGTGTGTGTCTAGACTAAAAAGAAAAGTCTTCACCAATCAACATTTTAAATCCATGTCTTGTCTTCATCAATTACTAACTGAATACCTTTTGAAAAAGTCCTTGACTCTTTCAAGGGAATGGACTGATAGCTCTATTGTATAATCTTGAGAGAATTAATTTATGATTTCTTTGAAAAGTGCTTATATCATAATATGTAGTCAATATATGTTAGGTATTTTTATTTTGGTCATAATAGAGCTGGCTTGAAGACATACCAATAGGTAATCATGATCCTCAGATAAAGGTTTAAATTGCTAGAAATTTATTTTGGAAATGGAAAGCCAAAAGTGTCTAATGTTTAGCAAGATACACATTTAAAAAAACAATCAAATTATCTCATAATATTTATGGAAGGAATATCATAGTGCCATCATTTGAAGACCTATATTAAATTCACTAAAATTTTATTTACTAGAAATATCTGTAAAAGCAAATAGCAATTGATTTGTGAATGTTTTTCATAATATTTATGGAAGGAATATTATAGTACAATCATTTAAGGATCTATATTAAACTCACTAAAATTTTATTTACTATAAATATCTGTAAAAGCAAATAGCAATTGATTTGTGAATGTTTTTCATAATTCTTCTTTACATTGTATAATTATTTTAACATTACAATTTTATTTCTTTAATAAGTCCCATGCTTATGGGGAATATAATATATAATTACATTATGTTGTAATTTTTCCCATAATAACAATTATAGCTATGACAGGCATTATACTTAAAGGCATGATGTTGATAAGAAATAAGTAGGCTTCCATTTTGTTTGATTAAGTGGGTTTGGAAAAGTGTCTTCATTTAAAACAGGTATAACATTAGTCAACTAAACCAGAATATGTATAGAAAGTTAAGTCACACAGTACCAGGGGTTCATACTTTTTCTTGGCTATAGACTCTATATGAGCTATAGACATACAGGACACCAAAACTTGAAGAGTAGAAATCATGGAAATAAAACATGGACCACAGAGACACTGCTCAGACTTTCTTAAAAGTTTAAGTCTTCCTAGTGTTAAATACTAAAAAGATGAAAATAAGAACAACTCATAGAAAGGTAAAGTCCACATAATTTTGAAACTATTTAAATGTACATAACAGGATTTATTGCATTTCACAGATGAAAAAAAAAAAAAAGCAGTTCGGGTGTTGCCAGAATACAGGCTGATCAGAAGAGAGTAGCAATGCTATAGAGCAACTTGAGGCATGAGCTCTAACTTGAAAGCTCATTCTTTTGTCCTTTTCTTTATACCTCTTTTTCCACAGGAATTTTACATTTGCATTATATTCTGCCTACAGAAGCAAAGGTTAATTTGTCAGGATAAATTACCTATTATTGCCATTTTATAAAAAAAAAAACACACAGAGATAAGTAGCATTATGTACATCTCATTTAATATACATTTGACTCACACATACAGGGTATGTTCAAGTTACATACTAAGAGAAACAATATCAAGGCTCATTAATGTTTTTCCTTTTCCGTGGCACAGCTTGTAAACTGCATAATGTACCCTTCTACTTTAAGACTATTCTAGGTTACAATTTTTTGAAAAATCCACGAACTATCTTTAAAGATCACCATATGTAGGTTTATGCCAGCAATGAATTATCAAATCCAATAAATTTTATGGACAGTCTCTCAGCAGATAGCCATGTCTCTCATGGTCTGTGAATCATACCAGCTGGCTCATGATGATCACATGTATATTCATACATGCATTAACAAAAACCTAGAGAGGAACAGCTGGATATTTATGATGGAAAATTCATCAAAGAGGGAAGAAATTAATAGTCAAACTAGGGAAGCCCAGTGCTTTAAGTATCTTACAAGGTTATTTTGATAGGTTAGGCTTCCTTAACTTACTGACTCATTTAAGAAGCCAAATTAAAAGAAAAAAAATATACTTGAACAAGGGTGATAGCACAGTGGACAAGAGCACCTCCTGTGCAAACATGAGAACCTGAGATGGAATCCCTTATGCATACATAAAAAGCTGAATGTGGCTTTATACAGTTGGAAATGCCAAGGTAAGCAATATCCAGTAAACAAGTTCAGTGTCCAGTCAGCCTAGTAAACATGACAAGTTCAGTGAGAGACCCTGTCTCAAAAACACAAGGTAGAAAACACCGAAGATACACAATATCCTCCTCTGACCCAGCCTAGTACCCACACTCACTTGTTCATATACCACAACTCTACACACATGCACATGCACACTCATACCCACCTGCTTATCTTTGTAATAATCTTTGCAAAAGAATGACTCTAGAAGACTTATTACACATATTCCAACTATCAGAAGAAAAGACAGGAGTAACTAAAGGATATTTTGCAACTATTAGATAATTCCAGTGATCATATTACAAATTTGTACAGTCTAAATTGAATGTTTGGTTTATTTATTGATCAGGAAAAGAAAGGAAAAAATAAAAATGTATCAAAAACAGCTAGTGGATCTTTGCAAAGCAAAAGCTCATAATCCTATCTCACAGGTAGATCTGGCACATCAAGTCAGTAAAAACTAGAATTTAAAATCTATAATACTTTGTTTTGATAAATCTTAAAGACCAGTGTCTTAGTCAGGGTTTCTATTTCTGGACAAATCATCATGACCAAGAAGCAAGTTGAGGGGGAAAGGGTTTATTTGGCTTACATTTCCATACAGCTGTTCATCACCAAGGAAGTCAGGACTGGAACTCAAGCAGGTCAGGAAGTAAGAGCTGATGCAGAAACCATGGAGGGATGTTCCTTACTACCTTGCTTCCCCTGGCTTGCTCAGCCTGTTCTTTTATAGAACCCAAGACTACCAGCCCAGAGATGGTCCCACCCACAAGGGGCCTTTCCCCCTTGATCACAAATTGAGAAAATGTCTTACAGTTGGATCTAATGGAGGCATTTCTTCAACTGAAGCTCCTTTCTTTGTGATAACTCCAGCTGTGTCAAGTTGACACAAAACTAGCCAGTACAACCAGTTACAATAATCCTGTATTCCATGTTGCCACTGTACTCACTCAATATAGTACTTGAAGTCCTAGTCTGAGCAATTTGACAACAAAAGATCAAGGGGATACAAATTGGAAAGGGAGAGGCCAAAGTATCACTATTTGCAGATGATATGATAGTATATATAAGTGACTCTAAAAATTCTACCAGAGAACTCCTAAACTTGATAAACAGCTTCAGTGCATTAGCTGAATATAAAATTAACTCAAACAAATCAATGGCCTTTCTCTACACAAAGGATAAACCATGTCTCCTTTTTCATTTCTGATTTTGTTAATTAGGATACTGTCCCTGAGCCCCCAGTTAGTCTGGCTAAGTGTTTATCTATAGAGTGAATTGGGTAGAGTTTGTTCTGTTTCTCTTTTTGGAATTAGGTCTTCTTTGAAGGTCTGATAGAACTCTGCACTATATCCATCTGATCCTGGGCTTTTTTTTTTAGTTGGGAGACTATTAATGACTGCTTCTATTTGTTTAGAGGAAATGGGACTGTTTAGATGGTTAATCTGATCCTCATTTAACTTTGATACCTGGTATCTGTCTAGGAAATTGTCCATTTCATCCAGGTTTTCCAGTTTTGTTGAGTATAGACTTTTGTAGTAGGTTGTGATAATGGTTGGATTTCCTCAGATCCTGTTGTTATGTCTTCTTTTTCATTTCTGATTTTCTTAATTAGGATACTGTCCCTGTGCCCTCTAGTCTGGCTAAAAGTTTATCAATCTTGTTGGTTTTCTCAAAGAACCAGCTCCTGGTTTAGTTAATTCTTTGAATAGTCTTTTGTTTCCACTTGGTTGATTTGAGCCCTAAGTTTGATTATTTCCTACTGTCTACTCCTCTTGGGTGAATTTGCTTCCTTTTGTTTTAGAGTATCTAGGTGTGCTGTCAGGATGCTAGTGTATGCCTTCTTTAGTTTTGTTTGGAGGCACTCAGGGCTATGAGTTTTCCTCTTAGGACTACCTTCATTGTGTCCCAAAAGTTCGGGTGTGCTGTTTCTTCATTTTCATTAAATTCTATAAAGTCTTTAATTTCTTTTTTTATTTCTTCCTTGACCAAGGTATTATTGAGTAGAGTGTTGTTCAGTTTCCATATGAATGCTGACTTTCTATTATTTATGTGGTTATTGAAGATCAGCCTTAGTCCTTGGTGATCTGATAGGGCGTGTGGGATAATTTCAATATTTTTGTATCTGTTGAGGCCTGTTTTGTGACTGGTTATATAGTCAGTTTTGGGGGAGGTACCATGACCATGAGAAGCTGAAAAGAAGTTATATCCTTTGGGTTTAGGATAAAATGTTCTGTAGATATCTGTTAAATCCAGTTTTTTTTTTTTTTTTTAATAACTTCTGTTAGTTTTATTGTTTCTCTGTTTAGCTTCTGTTTCCAGAATCTGTCCATTGATGAGAATGGGGTGTTGAAGTCTCCCACTATTATTGTGTGAAGTACACTGTGTGCTTTGAGCTTTACTAAAGGTTTTTTTTTTTTGAATGTGGCTGTCTTGCATTTGGAGAATAAATATTCAGGATTGAGGGTTCATCTTGGTTGACTTTAGCTTTGATGATTGGTTGACTTTAGCTTTGATGAGTATGAAGTGCCCCTCCTTGTCCTTTTTGAAAACTTTGGGTTGGAAGTCAATTTTATTTGATATTAGAATGGCTACTCTAGCTTGATTATTCGGATCATTTGCTTGGAAAATTTAATCCAGCTCTTCACTCTGAGGTAGTATCTGGCCTTTTCCCTGAGCTGGGTTTCCTGTAAGCAGCAAAATGTTGAGTCCTGTTTGCGTAGCCAGTCTGTTAGTCTATGTCTTTTTATTGGGGAATTGAGTACATTGATATTAAGAATTATTAAAAATAAGTAATAGTTGCTTCCTATTATTTTTGTTGCTAAAGATGGGTTTTTTTTTTTTCTTGCAGCTATCTTCTTTTAGGTTTGTTGAAGGATTACTTTCTTGCTTTTTCTAGGGTGTAGTTTCCGTACTTTTGTTGGTGTTTTCCCTTTATTATCCTTTGAAGCACTGGATTCATAGAAAGATATTCTGTGAATTTGGCTTTGTCATGCAATACTTTTGTTTCTCCATATATGGTAATTGAGAGTTTTGCTGGGTATATTATCCTGGGCTGGCATTTGTGTTCTCTTGGGTTCTGTATAACATCTGTTCAATATCTTCTGGCTTTTATAATCTCTGGTGAGAAGTCTGGTATAATTCTGATAAGTCTGCCTTTATATGTTCTTTACCCCTTTCCCTTAATGCTTTTAATATTCTATCTTTATTTAGGGCATTTGTTCTGATTATTATGTGTCGGGAGGAATTTTTTTTCTGGTCCAGTCTATTTGGAGTTCTGTAGGCTTCTTGTATCTTCATGAGCACCTCTTTCTTTAGATTAGGAAAGTTTTCTTCTATTTGCTGGCCTTTTAAGCTGAAATTCTTCATTTTCATCTACTCCTATTATCCGTAGGTTAGGTCTTCTCATTTTGTCCTGGATTTCGGAGATGTTTTGAGTTAGGATCTTTTTGCATTTTACATTTTCTTTGATCATTGTGTTCATATTCTCTATGGAATCTTCTGCATCTGAGATTGTCTTCCATCTCTTGTGTTCTGTTGCTGATGCTCACATCTATGGTATCTGATTTCTTTCCGAGGGTTTCTATCTCCAGAGTTGTCTCCCTTTGGGTTTTCTTTATTGTTTTTACTTCCTTGTTTAGATCTTGGATGGTTTTGTTCAATTTCATCACCTGTTTGGTTTTGTTTTCCTGTAATTCTTTAAGGGAATTTTGTGCATCATCTTTAAGGCCTTCTACCTGTTTAGCCATGTTCTCCTGTATTTCTTTAAGTGTGTTATTAATTTCCTCCTTAAAATTTTCTACCAGCATCTTGAGGTAGGATTTTAAATTTGAATCTTGCTTTTTCGGGTGTGTTGGGTTATCCAGGACTGGCTAAGGTGGGTGTGCCGGGTTCTGATGAGGGTGAGTGTTCTTGGTTTCTGTTAGTAAGTTCTTATGTTTGCCTTTCACCATCTTTTAATCTCTGGTGTTAGTTTTTATAGCTATCTCTGGCTGGAGATTGTTCCTCCTGTGATTCTTTAGCCTCTGTCAGCATTCCTGGAGTCCAACTCTCTTCTGAGTCTCAGTGATCAGAGTATTCTCTGCAGGCCACCTCTCCTCTGGTGGAGAAAGAGTGTGCAGAGATCTGGAGCTCAGATCCTCTTTTTGGCTGAAGATGAAGGCCCAAAATGGGGGCTGTCGCAGAAGCTATTTTGCTTCAGCAGTCTGCAGGCTCTCCTGTGCAGACTGGTCTCTGGCACACCCGAGATACCCCTAGCTCTAAATCTTTAAATTGTGTTATATGAACTGAAGGTAATGAAGAAGCCAGGAAAAGGACTGCAAGAGTAAAAAAAAGGTAAGATTAAGATCATAGAAGATACAATGAAGTTGGTAACAAGACTAATGTAGGTATAATAATGTAGGGAGAGGGAAGAAGGGTAATGTACAGGGAAAAGAACAGAAAACATAACAGGAAGAAAGTTTAAAAAACACATAGAGAAGGATATTCTTTTTCAAGCGTACTCAATACACACATACACACACACACACACACACACATTTCCTCCTGCCTAGCACCGCCAGGTGGAAATGGGAAAGTGCCATTATACCAGTTGCTCTTGCCATTTGGCTTCTGGCTCTGAGGAAAAATCTACCACAAAAATGAAGAGTTGAGAATATACACCATGTAAAATATCTGTAGCAGAATCTGAAACCACTCCATCAATAATGGAAGAGCAATGGCATCTACATAATGGGTCAACAGCCATCAGAGAAGAGGACCAAAAAGAAGGAAGAGGGCTAAGAGAATACTTTTTAATTCAATTATGTTGAAAATTTTGACTATCATTTCTTCCTGTCTGTCACAAGAAAAAAACTTTGAGAGACTAAGAATCACATGCAAAACTGAGAAGAATTGAATCTGAGGTGTCTGATTTTGATTTGGCTGGCCCATGCTGCTGTACAAAAAATAGCCTGAGGCATTAATCTGTCAGGTCCATTATTATGCCTATTCCTGAGATTTATACATTGGTTTATAGTCACAATAGACATTTATTGAGTGCTGATCACCTGCCAGGCTCAGTGCTGCGCACCTTAGTAGTGATGGTCCCAACCCAGTGGGTTTTCAATCTAATAAGACAGGCAAGGCAATTAAGACACAGGCTCAAAGGCAGAGACTGACTAATGCATGCCGAGGAGACGGAATGGTTTTCTTTGCCTTTTCTACACCTTGTGTAGCCCACTGTGGTGTCTTTGTTCAAGAAAGCTAAGCAAGTATTTCATAGACTAAGCAAGTGTGAAAATGGATGTCACTTGAATGCTCAGATCACCTGCTCACTTTGGAATTTTTGACATGGATGCGAGTAGTAGATTTTCAGATGTTTTGCTGGTCCACGTCAATCACTCATGTGAAATTTTACTTCCTTACCTTCTTTGTTTCTTCATAACTCACTTTACTTTCCAGGACACCATTGGTCTTTTTCCTCTTTTTTTCTTTTCCATTGTAATTACTTAAACCCCCAGTACCAAATATTTCATTTTAACCCTTTCCTCTTTCTAGTGCTAGAAGCAACACCCTCTTCCCTGGAACCACATTTGAAGGTTCTTTATGTATTTGATGATGGACTTAGTGAATAACCAGTGTTGTTGCTGTTCTGAAATCACATAATAGTTACCAACAGAAAAAAAAAATATATATATATATATATATATTATAATGTGTATAATATATAGTACATATATGTGCTGTGAATAGCAATAATTCATGGATGAACATATAAATTAAAAGTGTACACTAATTAAACTTTAAAGTGAAATAAATGTGACTGAGAACAGAGCCATGGGTATTACATACTTTGTCTCATTGGGTGTATCACATTGCAGTCAAGCATTGACATCTGAGGTCACATATCCCATGGTTCTTTGTCATTAACAGTATAACCCAAAGCTCTAAAGTCATTCTTGCAGTAGTGTCTCTTCTTCAACCTAATACTCACTAATATTGAGGTAAGTCTTTTAATGTGTGAGCATCTGCTTACAGAGAAAGCATTCTATTGTGGATGATGAGGTGAGCAACTCAGGGGCTAATGTGAGATGCATGAGTTGCATCTACCTCTTGTGAACTGTCAGGGCCTCCTGAGGTTTGTCCCATGTGGTGGTAATTAACTTTTAATGTAAGCCTGGAGGGCAAAACACTTAAGAGTTACCCAGTTTTCTCCAACAGAATAAATAGGTAAATGCTGACATGTGTTTATCAATAGCTGAAGCACTTAGAATAGATAACTATTGTTAT
The DNA here is from genome assembly GCA_902729485.2 of Mus minutoides. Taxonomy (NCBI): domain Eukaryota; kingdom Metazoa; phylum Chordata; class Mammalia; order Rodentia; family Muridae; genus Mus; species Mus minutoides. The sequence continues at coordinate 102,745 of LR755148.1, read as the reverse complement.
AAGGAGAATAGGCTTAACTTTCCATTCTATTCTTTCTGTTTATCTCACTCTGACACTACAGTGAAATGGGTGTGTAATCATTGGAATTGTGTGAAATGAGGTCAGAGTTTCCAGAGGTTTAGTGGGAACCAGCAGGCAGGAATCTGCTTGCTGCTGCTCCCATTCATTTGTTACAAAGAACAGAATCTTTTCCTTACTCTGGAAGGGAATCCAGAAGTTTCTATTTTATTACTTTTGGAGTCGTAAAAAAATCACACTCAATGCAACTTATTTACTAAGACAATATTACATGTTAAATTCTGTTCTTGATTGGGTCCAGAACTTCCCTCACTTATTTACTGGTTTATCCTCAAGCTATATCCATATTATCAAGAATGTTAGAAAATAATTCTTTCACAACTAAGACAGAACCAAGGAAGCATAGTCATAATCAATTCAATGGATAAGTTACCTATTAAGAGATTACTTAGTAGACAGTGTTGGGAGTCAGAAAATCAAAGATCTATGAGGTGAAGTTGGAGTTTCAAATAAAGAAACACTATGCCCAGTGAATGGATCTGGAGGGTATCATTCTGAGTGAGGTAATCCAAGTACAAAAGAACTTACATAACCTGTACTCACTGATAAGTGGATATTAGCCCAGAAACTTAGATTACCCAAGATATAATTTGCAAAACACTTGAAACTCAAGAAAAATGAAGACCAAAATGTGGACATTTCTCCCCTTCTTAGAATTAGAAACAAAGCACACATAGAAGGAGTTACAGAGATCTAGTATGTATCTGAGACAAAAGGATGGACCAACCAGTGACTGCTGCACCTGGGGATCCATTCCATAATCAGCCACCAAACCCAGACACTATTGCATATGCCAGCAAGATATTGCTGAAAGGGCCCTGATATAGCTGTCTCCTGTGAGGCTATTCCAGTGCCTGGCAAACACAGAAGTGTATGCTCACAGTCAGCTATCAGATGGAAGACAGGTTTCCCAATGGAGGAGCTAGAGAAAGTACCCAAGGAGCTGAAGGAGTATCCAACCCTTGGAAGAACAATATGAACTAACCAGTACCCACAGAGCTCATGTCTCCAGCTGCATATGTAGCAGAAAATGGCCTAGTTGGCCATCATAGGAAAGAGAGCCCCTTGGTCATGCAAACTTTATATGCCCCAGTACAGGGGCATGCCAGGGCCAAGATGTGGGAGTGGGTGGGTAGGGGAGCAGGGTGGGGGATGGGGGCGTGTATAGGGGACTTTTGGGATAGCACTTGAAATGTAAATGAAGAAAATATCTAATAAAAATTGGAAAAAATTAAAAATAAACAGACAACTATATTTAAAAAAAAAAAAAAAAAGAAACACTATGCCCCATTAAAAGGTCTGTACCCATAGGGCAATCTACAGGAGACAATTGCCTCTGTGGGTCTGTGGAAAATATCCAGTTTCAGGACTGGGACAACAGGTTAAATTCAGTCTTGATTACAGTGCAGAGAGAAACAAGCTGTGACTCACCAGGTTGCTCAGTCTGTCTGAGGGC
>LR755148.1:84671-100855 GCA_902729485.2 Mus minutoides | reverse complement strand
ATATATATATATATATATATATATATATATATATATATGCTAGCTATTCTGCAGTATATCATCTGCAAACTGAAGGGGTTCTTTAAACTCTTTGATTACTATTTAATTCATTGTTAAAATTGAGATTATAGCCAGCCATGGTGGTTCACATAGAAAATCCCAAAACACTGGGGGCAAAGGAAGAATTGAAAAATTGAGGCCAGCATTAAGGTACATGCTACAACCTGCCTAAAGATAAAAGCACACCCATAATAAAGTTGGTAACAGCACTAGTGTTGTTACATATATGAATAGCCCATGTTAAAGTCAGTAATAATACCAATGCTGTTACATACAGGAATAAAGTTGGTAACAGCACTAGTGTTGTTACATATATGAATAGCCCATGTTAAAGTCAGTAATAATACCAATGCTGTTACATACAGGAATATGACTGTATTATAATCATTTAGTTTCCTTATCTGGAAAGTAAGAGCAAAACCTTTGTACCATTTTCATAATAATAAACATGGGATGTGAACACATAAAATTAATTGTACTATGCAATCTGTATGCACATACTAAATATGTATATTTTCTTGGTTTTCTGATATGCGTGGTTTGTGAAATAATAAGAAACTTTGTAATATAGAAAAGAATACATTGATAACATATGACATGTATGCATATGATTGTGTGTATCTATCACTATTTGCTTTCTATTGCTGTTATAAACACCATGAACAAAGCAACTTGGAAAGGAAAGCTTACTCTTAATTAACACTTCCACATTGTATTCATCATTGAGGGAAGTCAGGGCTGGAATTATAAGAGGAAGCTGGAGGTGGGAACTGAAGCATGGATCTTTGGTGGATTACTCTCTATGTCTTGCATGATCTGCTTTCTTAAGCACCCAGACCATTGGCCAGGGCTTCTCTGTTCATAGTGAGCTGATTACTTCCATATAACTGTGAATCAAACATCTCACAAACTTGGCCTACAACAATTTGATGAAGATAATTCCTCAAGGAGGTTCCCTCTTGCAAGATAACTGTAGAGAGCCGCTCTGGAGTCCGCTCTGTTGCTATTCTAAGATGGCACTGACATTTTGTTACCACCCCTAGTTTAGAGCAAGTAAATGACCCAAAAGCACGTGCACCTGTTGTTTAACTGCCACCCAGCAGCAGTTAATTGAGTAATGGCCCAGCAGCCAATCCGGTTAAGACACGCCTCCTCCTTGGCTATATAAGCCGAGGCTTTTCCGGGCTCTGGGGGTCTTTTCCTTTTGGAATGCTTAAATAAAGCTTTGCTGTAGAAGGATCCTGTGTGCGGCCTGCTTCTTCCTGCTGGCGGGATACGGCGGGTCGCATTCTGGTGCCGAAAACCCGGGAACAGACCACCATCAACGGCACATTGAGAGGAGGATTCAGAACTACAGGACGAGGTGAGTTCGGAGAGGTATGTCTAAGCCTGAATTCTTTGGCGTTGTTTTTAGTAGTGCTTGAGGAAGTTCAGGATAGTCTATCAGAAACCGAACAGAGTGTGTGGGTGCGCGCCCCACAAAGAGCATGCTGTAGAAGGACTCTGAATCTACAGAGTTCAGAACTACAGGAATTGGTTTGGTTCTGAGAGGTATGCACCCTGTATTCTTAGGGATTGAAATGTTAAACTTTACGCAGGCAGGAGAAGCTGCGCTTGAGCTCAGCTTTGTTTTTGTAGCAACTTTTGGCTTTATACTTTTGCTACATTGTTTCCACCGTTTTAACTGGTACTTCTCTGCTCCAGTGCTGAGAAATTTCTGCAAAGAGGTTAATGTGGTGGCACCTTGGTTTGCAGTCTCAGGCTCCCTCACAGTTCCATCTTGGGAAAAGTTAGGAAGGGATATTGAGGCTGCGGCTAAGGATGGCAGAGTCAAGAGCTCTACNACTGGACTCCTCTGATGAGGAGGACTTAGAAGGAGAGGCAGCATGCTATGAGAGTGAGAAGATTTATCCAGCCTTAAAAAATTTAGATATTGATAGTTCTGAGGACTCCACGTCCTCTGAATCTGAGAAGCTAATGTCATTAGGAACAACTTACCTACCTTATGATGACATGGGGTAGAGCAAAATAAGAGTTTTAATCAAGAAGGCAGCCTATGTTTTATTTTCAGTACAAGCTTATACAATTATATAATCAATCGGCTGCCTGGATAAAAGAGATGGGAACGGAATTTAATAGTACCTTCCCAGGGTATAATTTTACCTCCATTCAACATAAAAATTTTATATATGCGACTAACTTGTCTAAGGTTTTGTCTAGACAGTTATTGCAGGATTGGACTGCTGACTTTGACGATGCCCTCTGAGGACTGCGATTTGCCGTTACTCAAGTTGATTCTACACGCCTGGACCTGTCGATGCCACATAGATCTCATCGGCCTTTTCCTACTTTAAGGAATGGGTGGGAGTGGGATTATTTGCTATTATTTTTGGATGCGGTGTCTTAATATTATGGATGGTTTGCAGGCTAAAATCTCAACAAAGATATGACAAGGTGGTGATTGCTCAGGTGCTTGCTGCATTGGAGCAAGGAACTGCTCCAGATGTTTGGCTCTCTAATAACAGGTCATGGCACTCACCCTAGAATAATTTTGCAGATAAGGATTGTTGATTGGTTGCTCTATGGAATCATATGCTAGACCAACCTAAGACAGGGACCTATTGGTGAATAGTTTTCCCAGTGACGGGTAAGGCTAGCAATGGATGTCCACAGTAACCTAGTCAGTTGTTCCTTAGCCCCTGCACACCAGAGGACTTGGTTCCATTGCACCTGGTGGGGTAAGGAAGACATGTTTATGAGCCTTGATCGCTTAGGCTCCCAACAATAGGATCTTAGCCAAATCAGGCCTTGTTAGTATAAGCAACATCCAAGCATTGCATTGTCTAGGCCAGACCTTGCTCAAACAAAACAAAAAGGGGGAGATGTAGAGAGCCGCTCCCGAGTCGGCTCTGTTGCTATTCTAAGATGGCACTGACATTTTGTTACCACCCCTAGTTTAGAGCAAGTAAATGACCCAAAAGCACGTGCACCTGTTGTTTAACTGCCACCCAGCAGCAGTTAATTGAGTAATGGCCCAGCAGCCAATCCGGTTAAGACATGCCTCCTCCTTGGCTATATAAGCCGAGGCTTTTCCGGGCTCTGGGGTTCTTTTCCTTTTGGAATGCTTAAATAAAGCTTTGCTGTAGAAGGATCCTGTGTGTGGCCTGCTTCTTCCTGCTGGCAGGATACGGCGGGTCGCAGATAACCACAATACCTTGTGTCAACTCAACCAGTATACAATCTATTCCTATTTCACAAAACAGTCACCAATTTCCTCATGAATTTGGAAACCACTTATTTTTCAATTGGAAATTCTTGATGGACTCTTTAGTAGTCATCAGATAGAGGGAACCAGGAATTTTTATCACTGCTTCTATTCTCCTGGACAGAAACAAGTACTAGCAAGAACTGAATCTCTATCAATCATGTACATTGATAAAAATCTTTGCAAAAATAACTATTAAAAGGTATTTATGGATTGGTGGACACATCTAAATCCAGGTGGGGTAGCACAGCCTCTCCAAAATGTTAGAAGTTCCTGAGCTCTGTATTTTCCTAGAGCTCAGTGTGCATCTATCATTTTCTAATCAGCACAATTTATCATATTCTTTATTAAATAAACCAATGTGTATATATATGTGTGTGTGTGTGTTCTTTAATTTTTATATATAATTTGAATGTGTTTATATTTACAGTGATAAAAAAATCTCATCGGGTATTTATTACTTACATTATGATTGAAACATTCCATCCATTTTTGACTAATATACATGGCTCATGTCTATGTGGTAGAGAGTAATATGTTAGTACATGGGGAAGACATACACTGATTGAAGCAGTTTAATGAATAGTTCCACCTATTCATCACTGCTTTGTGTTAATCAGCATGTTCTCACATATGGATAATGTAAAGGGTCAATCTGAACGTAGAACTGAACTTACAACCAGTGAGAAACAGTGAAGCATGTATAGGTATCAGGGAACAAAATAAAGTTATATAAAAGTAACACATTGTAGTGTTCCATAGTTTAGTATATACAAGCCAGACAGCTGCAGTTCACAATCTAACTTCAGTATTTTCTGTTGAACTATACTTTATGAAATTCAATTGCATACTCAGAGGAGTTGGATAACAGAAAACAAAAACAACAGCAGCTGAGAAAACAACAAAACAGTGTTAAGCATTGTTGGAGTAAATCAAAGGCCAGAACTATAGCAGGCGCATTGGCAGGCCCTAGGGGCTTGTAGGTGACTACCAGCTCCACAAGATTTCTAAAGTTGGGTTTTGCTTTAATTTTGTGCAGCAGTTTTACTCTGAAACTGAAGCAATCCATCCTGCAGGGAAACATCTTAAACCAGAAGAGAAACAATTAAGAATATTTTGAGCAAGTCCCCACAACTAGTAAGATTCATTAGGCCCCTACTTAAAAAGAGTAAATAATGAAGACTACTGATAGTCCCTGTCAAACAAGCCAAGTTTCAAAGAAGACTCAGGCAAGACAAGCCGCAAAGAAGACTAAGAGACCAGATCATATGCCTGGAAGAAGGAAAGATATGTCAAGATGCCTAGAAGACATTTAGAGCAACAGAGTCCCATGGAAAGGGCCCTCACCCATGTGTTGGCTTGCTTGAAGGCTTTTCAGTGTATTCCAGGTTCCCAGCTTTTGTGAACTGTCAACCCATGCTGGGTGGAATTTGGTGATACACTTTGTCTTTAAATCATTTCTGTGTCAGTAAATATTTCGTTGCCCTTACTCCTGTAATTAATCCTATATAAAACTTATTGGTTCACCAGGTTGACCTTGCTAATATGCATATTTTGAATTGTCATGGAATCCTAAAATAGGGTAAGTACACGTGTTTTGTGTACCCTCAGGATATGTTTTGTCACACAGTATCTAATAACATTTATGACCATTCATTGCTATGCCAAATTCATGTCTGCCAGTGCATTTCTCTTTAACATTTTCAAAACATAGTTTGATTAATAGACTATTCACCCACATAAATGGAAAGTTGGACAATTTGTTTTGAGTAGTTTGTTTAGAGTAGACTTGTGTGTCTACACAGAATTCAAGCCTCACTGTCAATTTAGCATTGATCAGTATGTACAAACACATACACACACATACATATATAATCTTTTTGAAAAGAAAATATACAATTAATAAAGCTGTTGTTATCTAAGCTGAATGGAATCCCCCCACTAAATCTTAATAGCACTGTGGTATTTGTGTGTCAGACTTAACTAATACATCATAAAGATATTAGCACACATTTCATTTGATCTGAGTTTTTAGCTTCTTGGGGTGGAGATCATTTTAATCATTTTGTGATATTTAATCAAACTCATCATTTAATATTCAGATGAATAATTTGTTAACTTATCTTCTCAGAGTCATATGGTGAGGATTATTATACTACACTATAAGAAATGATAAATTGAGGGGACTATTAACCCAGTCTCAGTAACATATTGGAAATTATACATTTATTTCTGCTATTTTAACCATTATTCTAACATCTACAAGCAATTTAAAATAAAGGTAAACAGTTTCATTTCTATGAGTGCAGGGATGAACAGTGTCCCAACTTGCATGCAGTCTAATAGGTTAATTATTTTTTTAAAAAAGACATATTTAGTCTTGTCATGCTTGAGTTGCTACCATAATAAGCATGTTTCAAAGTAGCATATGTGGTTTCTTACTGAAGATGGCTTTTTATAATTTTGAATATAACCAACAATAAATAAAAAATTGTACATAATGTAGGAATATATCTAATTAAAACTTTTTTTTTACCACAAGAATGACCCACTACTAGAAAATGTGAGAGAGTGAGAAATTCTGAAACATTGGTCTGACATCAGCTATCTTCATCAAACTCCCTCCACAATGTTCAGAAATCTGTGCACAAGCAGAAATGAAGAGGTTGTAACAACTGGAAGTTGTAGCTAACTTCATGGACCCAGCATCTTCCAGATACAACAGGAATGATGCACATATGAACAAAGAGACAAAAATATGCACATACAAAAGATAAAATTCCAGCACTGTAAAAACATGGGTACAAAATCCCATCCTTAATCAAAGAGCAATTAGCCTTTGATATCTACTGGGAAACAGAAATTAGTTTCTTCAATGGAGTGTCACTGGGCATATCAAGCACAGTATAGTGCAGATCCCACATTCAGGAGTAGTTGGTCAATAGAAAACAGTCTCCATGCTTTTCTGTGGGCTTTTATTTCATTTTGTTTTGTTTTTGGTTGTTTTACTTTGGATTATTTGGGGGGAGAGAATCTTATTGTTTTGTTTGATTTTGTTTTGATTTCACTTTTCTATGTCTTTGGAAATTAGAGGGCATGATATTGGGTGAGTAAGTAGGTGGTGGAGGATCTAGGAAGTGTTTGGGGAAGAGGATGAACATGATAAACATATAGTGTATAAAAAAATACTATGAATTAAAGAAACAGCCATAAGTTATATTAACTTGATTTGAAAATAATTTGTTTATATTGTTGTTGATCCACAGATTAATATTATTTTAATTCAGTGCTGTTCTAATATCTGAACTATATCAGATAACAAGACATACACACCTATGCCCTTATTTACATGTAGTTGAAATTTTATTGCATAGATCATCGGATTCTTTTCAAGGGAAGACCTATAGAGTCAATTAACCTGGGCCTATCTTGTCTCACTGAGACTGAACAACCAACCAAAGAGCATGCAGGGTCTGAACCTAGACCTTCTACACAACTACAGATGGGCAATTGGTCTTCATGTAGGTCCCTTAAGAATGGGAGTGGGGGCTGTCTGTGTTGATTTTGTTGCCTGCCATTGGATTCCCCATCCCCTACCTAGACAGTACATTTGGGCAGCAGTGGGAGAAGATGTGTCTATTCCTGCTGGGACTGGATATCCCAGGGTGATGTGATATGCAAGGGGGGTGTCCCCTTCTCTGGGGAGAAGTTGGGGGAGTAACAGGGGAAGGAATTTGTAAGGAAATTACTTGGAAGAGAGGATGGAGGGGACTACCACTGGGATGTAAGGTGAATAAAAAATAAATTATGGAAAGAAAAAATGCATAGGGGTTTGGAAATGCCAACGGTGTATGTAGAATTGAATTTATATTCAGAGAAACAGTTTTCTTTTTATAACTTTATTTTTGGAAGAACTATGGACAAAAGAAAGCATCCTCACTTCTCATTGGCATCAAATTTAAATGAATTTCTCTCTTTTGTCCGATCTTTTGCACACATAATTTTTCAAAATATATTTATGGGTATACACAGATAACTGATTTAAGTTGTTAGGAAAGAAAAAAAACTAACTGAAGGTAAGTTGAATTTAAGTATGAAGAGGAAACCTAAAGACTTCTGAACAGAGAAGTAGCTGGCACGTGTGATGACTTACAGATAATTCTATGTGAAAGGAAGACTATTAGGTAGATGGTTCTCCTAATTATAAGGAAAATATTTTTTCTTTAAGGTCCTCTACAATGATGATAAAAGGCATGGAATTCTAGAGAATATATGTCTACTTAAAAGGCACCTGGTGCTCTATAGTTTCATACGATCATTACCTAGACCTGACTGAATATATACAGAGTTGTTTAGTGTCTCCTCAAATCTGTCCTTTAAGATTTAAAATGATACTTTAAGTGTAGTTGCTGCCCAGTTACTGCTTGCTGAAATATTAAAATATTAAGAGGATATGTTTTACTTAGATAGCTGAAAGAAAATTGTAGATAATAGAAATTAAATGTTGTTCCTTTCATAGGCTGTTTGTTGTTCATGAAGTTTGTTCTATATACTGCCATATCCTATTCCTAAAAAAGTAAAAATAAAAAAATAAGCTCTGTCTTTAAGTTAACTATAACAATTCTGTAGTGCTATTGTGAATGTTTGGTTTAGATGCCACTGTATCACAAAATGTTATAAAATAAACTACTTTATCTGAACCTTTACTACATTAAATTAATGGTAGAAACTTTATTGCTGGGGAATTCCAGTGAACATTCTACATGTATTCAGAAAGAGTACATTAAGCAATTTAAGAAATACGTGGCTGAGCTTATGTGATCTACTCCTGTACAGTATATAAGCATCTACAGGTATGAAGGACGGCTGGCTCATGATTTGCAAAGCATATGCTCTTGTGTCAGATAATGCTCTTTATAGAACCCCAAAGGGATCAAGCACCCCTGATCTAGCCATCCCATGGTGGGAATAACACCATAGATTGTTGTATTGCATTAAGACTAACTTCCTCTCATATGATTAAGAACGTTCATTGGCTTCCTTCCACACACTGCTCCTGTTCGCAGATGAGCATTAGAGAGAATTTAAAAATGGAAGGGCTTTATGTCTGCCATGAACAGGGTCAATTCACTGTGGCAGCTATGAGCTAGTGACATAGACTTATATTGACACAACCCACTTTCCTGCAGCAGAATCACAAGGTGAAAGCACCCGGGGCTCTTCTGCCGTTTTCAATAAGATACGAATTTTTCTCTTCCTTGTATTAAGCAGAGATCTGTCATCTTGACTTGTACACTAAATGGTTCATTCTGACTGCCTTGTTTGTGTCCAATCCCAGCCACGGATCCAGAAACATGTGTTAACATTTGGCATGTTTGGGGGCTAGTTGGAAGGGCCTGAGGCAAGACTCCCTGGTGCCTGCTGGAGGCTAGTCAATAATCATTAGCCCTTCAAGTGGAGAATACCCAACATAAACTGTATTTATTTATTTAAAAAAATCTTTAAGCCACAGGGAAAGCCATTTTAGAGAATGCAGTTTCCCAGAAGTAAGTAGATTATAATAAAGATGCATTTGTGGTGGAGTGCGAGGCTGACAGAGGGGGCGCTGTTCTCAATGGAAAGAATAGGAGCAGGAAGAAGTCTTCAAAATAAATGAGGCCATATATGGCAACTCTAACCCATCTTTACCGTTATGGTCTTCATAGCCAACGGTCCAAGATCACCCCTCAGAATCAAAATGTTCATGCAGAATACTCTCCTATTGTGTTGGTGCAATTAACAAGTTAAAAAAAAAAACATCCGATTATTACATTTCCTCTGTCACTAGAAGCTGCTATGATTAAGAAAAAATAGGAAAAAGGAAAGAGACATAAACATCCCATAAATATCATCTATACTTAATTTATATATAGGACTTTTTCCCCTTTATTTTAGTGGTGGAAAAGAATAAAGAATTGTATAAAGTCTCTATTATTCAAAAAGACCACATTTCTTCATCTTAATTACTTCTCTAAAACTGAAATCCCTGGGTACTTTCTCTAGCTTCTCTATTGGGGGTCCTGTGTCCCATCTAATAGCTGACTGTGAGCATTCACATCTGTGTTTGCCATTACCCAAAGAGCTGAAGGGGTCTGCAACCCTATAGGTGGAACAACAATATGAACTAACTAGTACCCCAAGAGCTCTTGTCTCTAGCTGCATATGTAGCAGAAGATGGCCTAGTCGGCCATCATTGGGAAGAGAGACCCTTAATCTTGCAAACATTATCTGCCCCAGTACAGGGGAGCACCAAGGCCAAGAAGTGAGTGGGTGGGTAGGGGAGCAGGGAGGGGGGGATAGGGTACTTTTGGGAGAGCATTTGAAATGTAAATGAAGTAAATACCTAAAAAAAAAATGGAAAATAAAATTGAAATCCCTCTCTATACTGTAATATCCAATCCCACAGTATATCATGCAGAAGCCAAATAGATCTTGTAGTAAATTCAGATCAGTCAAGATACTTACTAATGCAATCATGATGGTATTTTCTTAAAAGTATGCAGATTTTTACGAACTTCAAATCTTATGTCTTTATAAGGTTATGTTTTCACTAAATCCTTTATTAAAAACGATTTTTTTGTAGCTAGGGAGATATCATGGTAACCTTGATAGCAAGGTTTAGATCTCCAGTACCCACATAAATACTAGATACCAGAGAACCTGGTGCCATACCTGTAAATCCAGTGCTTGGGAGGTAGAAACAAGAAATTCTCAGAATAAGGTAGTTAGATTAGGTAATTGAGATATTTCTGTATTGAAATAAAAAGGCATACTTCAGTATACAAGGTTGAATGCAATTGGTGAACACACTTGATATCAACTTCTGTCCTACACAAACACACACACACACACACACACACACAGACACACACACACACACACACACACACACACCCTTTCCTCCCTAATACATACTAGCACATGTATTCATCTTTCAACTTCATACAGACTATAATTCACCTTAGGGACTCTTAAATAGAGGATTGCCTAGAACAGATTGGCTTATGACAATGTCTTTGAGAAGTTGTATCAATTTATAATCAATGTTGGAGGAATAACCCTATTATGCATGGTAACATTCCATATATATTTCTATATAAGAAAGATAGCTGAGCAAAAGCCAGTGAGCAACCCAGAGAGTGAGCCAGCAAGCAATATCCTCCATTGGTTATGTTTTGAGGTCCTTGATAACCTCCTGCCTTGACTTCTTTTAATACTAGACTGAGATCTGAAAGCATAAGCAAAAGAACAACACCCTGCCCAATATTACTTTGACGAGAATTCATTAGAACAGCAATTGAATGAAGCTAAAATCAACACACACACACACACAGGATGAGGGGGGGAGAGAGAGATTGAGAGTGAGAGAGAGAGAGAGAGAGAGAGAGAGAGAGAGAGAGAGCATTTCCTAAAAAGTAAGGCTTTACACATATCTAATTTGAGATGCCAACAAGAACAGAATAATGTGATAAAAATTCAGGAAACGGCAGGTGACAATGCGGACTGCAGAAGCAACACAGCTTCTGGGACAGGCCCTATTTTGGGCTGCAGACATCTAGGCTCCTTCCCTGCCAGAGGAGAGGTCCCCCCCCCAGGGCTGTGACCCCCAGAGCAGGTTGGGGAGCCATCTTGTATCCTGGGTACCTCTGAGACCAGTGTGCCCAGATCAGCTCGCAGACTGTGGAGGGTGAGTGAGTAGACTGCAGAAGCAACAGAGCTTCTGGGACAGACAGAGCAACACAGCTTCTAGGACAGACCCCATTTCAGACTCCAGACACCCAGGCACCATCACCACCAGAGGAGAGGTGGCCCTGGCCAAGCAGGAGGGCTTTGACGCCCCCCTCCCCCCGCCCAGCAGGCAAGGAGCCATCTTGTCTCCCAGGTCCCTCTGAAACCAGTCTGATCAGATCAGCTTGCAAACACCAGATTACCAGATGGTGAAAGGCAAACATAAGAATCTTACCAAGGGAAACCAAGAACACTCACCATCATCAGAACACACCACTCCATCAGAACACACCACACCTCAGCCAGTCCTATTTACCCCAACATACCCGAAAAGCAAGATTCAGATTTAAAATCATATCTCATGATGCTGGTAGAGGACCTTTAGAAGGACATTGATAACTCACTTAAAGAAATACAGGAGAACACTGCTAAACAGGTAGAAGCCCTTAAAGATTCACAGGAAAACACTGCTAAACAGGTAGAAATCCTTAAAGAAGAAACAAAAAATCCCTTAAAGAATTACAGGAAAACAAAACCAAACAGGCAATGGAGTTGGACAAAATCATCCAAGACCTAAAAAGGGACATAGAAGCAATAAAGAAAACCCAAAGTGAGACAACTCTGGAGATAGAAACTTTAGGAAAGAAATCAGAAACCATGGATGTCAGCAAGAGAAACAGAATACAAGAGATGTAAGAGAGAATCTCGGGTACAGAAGATCCCATAGATAACACGGGCACAACAATCAAAGAAAATGCAAAATGCAAAAATATCCTAACTCAAACTATCCAGGAAATCCAGGACAAAATGAGAAGACCAAACCTACGCACGATGTTAGGGATAGATGAAAGTGAAGATTTTCAACTTAAAGGGTCAGCAAATATCATCAACAAAATTATAGAAGGAAACTTCCCAAACCTAAAGAAAGAGATGCCCATGAACATACAAGAAGACTACAGAACTCCAAATAGACTACCAGAAAAGAAATTCTTCAAGATACATATACCCTTAGCCAGACTAACTAGAGGGAACAGTGACATTATTCTAAATAACAAAATCAGAAATGAAAAAGGAGATATATCAACAGAACCTGAGGAAATCCAAAACATCATCAGATCCTACTACAAAAGGCTATACTCAAAAAAACTGGAAAACCTGGATGAAATGGACAAACTCTTAGACAGATACCAGGTACCAAAGTTAAATCAGGATCAGATTAATGACCTAAACAGTCCCATTTCTCCTAAAGAAATAGAAGCAGACATCAATAGTCTCCCAACCAAAGAGAGGCCCCTTGGTCTTACAAACTTTATATGACCTAGTACAGGGGAATGCCAGGGCCAAGATGTGGGAGTGGGTGGGTAGGGGAGAAGGGCAGGGATGGAGGAAGGTATACAGGACTTTCAGGATTGCATTTGAAATGTAAATGAAGAAAATAGCTAATAAAAATTCAGAGAAAAAAAATAGTCTCCCAAGCAATAAAAGCCCTTGACCAGATGGGTTTAGGGTAGAGTTTTATCAGATCTTCAAAGTAGACCTAATTCCAACTCTCCTCAAACTATTCCACAAACTAGAAACAGAAGGTACTCTAACCAATTCATTCTATGAAGCCACAATTATTCGGATACCTAAACCACATAAAGACCCAACAAAGAAAGAGAACTTCAGACCAATTCCCTAATCAATATAGATGCAAAAATACTCAGTAAAATCCTCAAAAACTGAATCCAAGAACACATCAAAACGATCATCTATCATGACCAAGTAGGCTTCAACCCAGGGATGCAAGGGTGGTTTAATATATGGATATCCATCAACGTAATTCACTTATATAAACAAACTCAAAGACAAAAATCACATGATCACCTCATTAGATGCTGAGAAAGCATTTGATAAAATCCAACACTCCTTCATGATAAAACTCATGGAACGATAGAAATTCAAGGCCCATACCTAACCATAATAAAAGCAATCTACGGAAACCAGTAGCCAACATCAAACTAAATGGAGAGAAATTCGAATCAATCCTACTAAAATCAAGGACTTAGAGAAGGCTGCCCACTTTCTCTCTACCTATTCAATATAGTACTTGAAGCCCTAGCCAGAGCCATTAGACAACAAAAGGAGATCAAGGGGATACAAATGGAAAAGGAAGAAGTTAAAATATCACTGCTTGCAGGTGATAATGATAGTATATATAAGTGACCCTAAAAGTTCTACCAGAGAACGCCTAAACCTGATAAACAGCTTCAGTGCAGTAGCTGGATATAAAATTAACTCAAAATAATCAATGGCCTTTCTCTACACAAAGGATAAACAGGCTGAGAAATAAATAAGTGAAATAATATCCTTCACAATAGTCACAAATAATATAAAATATCGTGTTGTGACTCTAACTAAGGAAGTGAAAGATTTGTATGACAGGAACTTCAAATCTCCGAAGAAAGAAACTGAAGAAGACCTCAGAAAATGGAAAGATCTCCCATGCTAATGTATTGACAGGGTGAATATAGTCAAAATGGCTATCCTGTCAAAAGCAATCTACAGATTCAATGCAATCCCCATCAAAATTCTAACTCTTCAAAATTCCACTTCTTAACTGAGTTAGACAGGGCAATTTGTAAATTCATCTGGAATGAAAAAAAAAAAAAACCTAGCATAGCAAAAATTACTCTCAACAATAAAAAAACTTCAGGTGGAATCACCATCCCTGACCTCACACTGCACTACAGAGTAATTGTGATATAGAATACCCAAGATACAATTTTCAAAACACAAGAAAATCAAGAAGGAAGACCAGTGTGTGGATACTTCATTCCTCCTTTGAATAGGAAACAGAATACCCATGAAAGGAGTTACAGAGACAAAGGTTGGAGCTAAGATGAAAGGATGGACCATCCAGAGACTAACCCACTAGGGGAGCTATCCCATAATCAGTCACCAAACTCAGACACTATTGCATAGGACAGCAAGAGTTTGCTGAAGGGACCCTGATTAGCTGTCTTTTTTGAGGCTATACCAGTGCCTGGCAAATACAGAAGTGGATGTTCACAGTCATCTATATGATGGAACATAGGGCCCCCAATGGAGTAGCTAGAGATAGAACCCCAGGAGCTGAAGTGGTCTGCAACCCTATAAGAGGAACAACAATATGAACTAACCAGAACCCCCAGAGCTCATGTCTATGGCTGCATATGTAGCAGAAGATGGCCTAGTCAGCCATCATTGGGAAGAGAGGCCCCTTGGTATTGCAAACTTTATATGCCCCAATAAAGGGGAACACCAGGGCCAAGAAATGGGAGTACCCGGGTAGGCAGGGGAGAAGGGCGAGGGGGGGAGGAGGGGAGAGGGAACTTTCTGGATAGCAGTTAAAATGTAAATTAAGAAAATATCTAATAAAAATTTGAAAAAATAACTGGATCTTGTACAGCAACAGAGAGGTAGATGAATGGAATAGAATTGAAGACCCAGAAATGAATTCACACACCTATAGTCACTTGATCTTTGACAAGGGAGCTAAAACTATCCAGTGGAAAAAAGACAGCATTTTCAACAAATGGTTCTGGCACAACTGGCAGTTATCATGTACAAGAATGCGAATTGATCCTTCTTATCTCCTTGTACAAAGCTCAAGTCTAAGTGGATCAAAGAACTCAAAATAAACCAGAGACACTGAAATTTATAGATGACAAAGTGGGAAAAAGCCTCAAAGATATGGGCACAGGAGAAAAATTCCTAAACAGAAGAGTAATGTCTTGTGCCCTAAGATCAAGAATTGACAAATGGGACCTTATGAAATTGTAACACTTCTGTAAGGCAAAAGACACTGTCAATAAGACAAAAAGGCCAACAACAATTTGTAGCTAAGGTGAAATAATGGACTATTCAGAGACTACCCCACCAGGGGATCCATACCATAATCAGTCTCCAAAACAAGAAACTATTGCATATGACAGCAAGATTTGCTGAAGGGATCCTGATATAACTGTCTCTTATGAGGCTATGCCAGTGCCTGGAAAATACAGAAGTGGATGCTCACAATCATATATATGATGGAACACAGGGCCCCCAATGGAGAAGCTAGAGAAAGTACCCAAGGAGCTGAAGGGGTCTGTAACCCTATAAGTGGAACAGCAATATGAACTAACCAGTACCTCCAGAGCTCATATCTATAGCTGCATATATAGCAGAAGATGGCCTAGTCAGCTGTCATTGGGAAGAGAGCCCCCTTGATCTTGCCAACTGTATATGCCCCAGTATAGGGGAATGCCATGATGAAGAAGTTGGAGTGGGTGCATAGGAGAGCAGGGTGGAAGGAGGGTATAGGAAACTTTAGGGGTAGCATTTGAAATGTAAATAAAGTAAATATCTAATTTTTAAAAAGAGAGAATTACACCAGACTTCTCACCAGAGACCATGAAAGCCAGAAGATCATAGACAGATGTTATACAGACCCTAAGAGAACACAAATGCCAGCTGCTATGTCCAATCCAGTAGTGACCCGCCTGACAGGCTGAAAAGCCTGGGTGCGGTCCCAAGGTGAAAAGAGATCCATCACATAATAAGCCACCAAACCCAGATACTATTGCATATGCCAGCAAGATTTTGCTGAAAGAACCCTGATATCTCTATCTTGAGTGAGGCAATGCCAGTGCCTGGAAAATACAGAAGTGGATTCTCACAGTCATCTATAGGATGGAACACAGGGCCCCCCAATGGAGGAGCTAGAAAATGTACCCATGGAGCTGAAGGGTACCCTACAACCCTATAGGTGGAACAACAATATGAACTAACCAGAACCCCCAGAGCTCGTGTCGCTAGCTGCATATGTAGCAGAAGATGGCCTAGTCAGCCATCACTGGGAAGAGAGGCCCCTTGGTCTTACAAACTTTATATGCCCCAGTACAGGGGAACACCAGGGCCACTAAGTGGGAGTGGGTGGGTAGGGGAATAGGGCGGGAGGATGGTATAGGTTACTTTCGGGATAGCATTTGAAATGTAAATAAAGAAAATACCTAATAAAAAACGAAGAAAAAATGCAGGAAACAGGAAACACGAGACAGAACCTAGGGGAGTAAGTACTGAATGTCAC
>LR755148.1:47171-79671 GCA_902729485.2 Mus minutoides | reverse complement strand
ACATAAGGTGACAATTTCGCCCTAGACTACAACAGGCATAGCCAGAAGGTTGGGAGTATTCACACAGATAAATTTCCTCGTTGCTGTGAAATTTGATGCTTTAGATCACTCTGACTTCCTCATCTTGGGTTTCCCAGAATGGCTATGCTCTGAAAAGACCTGTAATTGAGGAAGCTGCTTGACACAGTTCCATTCAATTTCCTCTGAACTATCACTGTAAATACTTGGCTTGATGCTGCAACCATTAAGGTTCATCACTATATTATTCTATTAAGAAAGTAATGAAAACACACTGAAAATTGAAAGTTAACACATTTACTAAGATTTCTTCACCTATATCATGTTCTTTGATACTGCAGCAAATATTAAGTTAGGATATTCCTTAAACATGACACACAGGAAATATTTTCTTCCTCATTTTATTTTATGTTGGTTTGGCATGGGAGCCAAGTCAATGTAATGAGTATGATTCAATATTCATAAAACTTATTTAAAAATCACAATATCTCTAATAGAAATAACAGTAATCTACACAAAACATTAGGATTCATAACTACCCACAAAATTTGGAGACATGAAGCTATCATATTGGTTTGGTGTTGAAAGGATGAGTATTCCAAGTCTAAATTATTGGTAGACAAGATTTTTATACTCAAGTGTTCCAGTATGAAAAACTAAGTTGATAAATCATTTGTGGTAACTGAAATTATCAGTGTTCCAAATGCTACTCAAAAATTCACCTAGAGTTGTAAATATATTCATGAGAAAAGTTAAAAAATCATCTAAAGTTGAAACTAAGGTAGAATTAAACTGTTCAGTGTCATCTGGGATGATTATGAGAGATGCAAAGTCTAGGATGAACCCAGCATCCTGAATGGCAGATCATAGAGTTACATTTAGAACTGTGGAGTAGAGTCCCCCATTGGATTCATTGGAGGAATATAAAGAGTTAAAAGTGATGCATACATGTATTTTTCTTTATTGATGGTCTGTTAAATTCTGCTTTAGATCCACAGCACAATGATTTCTCCATCCCCCCATCCCCAGGTACACATTCTTACTGACGGCCAGATATGTACAGGATCTGGCAGAGATATTGCTCCAGTCTGTTTCTATTACCCTGATAATTTGCTTGTGTGTGTGTGGTGTGTGTGTGTGTGTGTGTGTGTGTGTGTGTGTGTGTGTGTGTGTGTGATGCTTCCAAAGCAGCAGTGTAGGGTTGAAACATACAGCCCACCCACTGAGACAAATTGTTCATTTCTTGACTGAGCATATGCCTGACACTTGGAGAAACATGCAGAGAACCAAAAAGAGCTCTGAGCTTGAAAAAATAAAGAACTATTTAGCCTTGAGGAAAACAATGTCTTTTGAATAATAACAGTTAAAATGGTATCTACATAATATCCAAAGATAGTTTTGTCACTTTTTCATCTATTCTATCACTTACAATTCATTAATTCCTGCATGCATACCATCAAACTAGCTGTCAACTTACTAAGATTTTGGAGATCTTAGTAATTTGATGATGAAGAGAGACTAAGCTTGGTTTGATGAATATCACATACATAGAAGATCTGCAAATGGAAATCCTCCTGTTTTGTGTAAGTTTTTAGAGCAGTAGTTCTCAATGTGTCAGACATGACCCCCTCGGCAAATCTCTATCTCCAAAATGATTTATAGTACAATTAAAAAGAGTAGGAAAATTACAGCTATGAGGTAGCAATAAAAATATCTATGATAACTATGATTGAGGGTCACTTCAACAAGAAAAACTGTAGAGATCAGAACATTAGAAAGATTGAGAACAACTGTTTTAAAATATTACAGGTCTTGTCAACAACCTGAAGTATTTAGGTCATTAAGACTCAGCACTACCCTAACCTATTGAGTTATACCCACTGACTTTGTAGCAGAGAAAGCAGGTCTTCAATAGCCATGCATACTCAACTACCTAAGTTAGGGCTGCATCACTTCCTCAAATTGCTAATCATACTGGATGGCTGTAACTTCTTTTGACTATCACAAGCCTATGGAGTCTCCTAGTTTGTAGCTGTTGGACCTACATATTTCCTAATTTAGAAGATAGATGAGAAAGAAAGAAACAAATACAATAAGGTAATTAAAGATAGTCACCCAAATATGAACAATCTCAAACTCATTGATAATGAGAAGATTAGAAGTGGAAATTAAGTTCTGCAAGCAGAATGAATTTTCTGAAAATCTGACTTTAGACTGAAGTTGCTTCTATAGTGAGAAAAGTGAGAAGGGCCATTGTCCCACTGAGAAGAAACACCAGGTAGAATATACAAAAAGCAATGAGGAGTTAAATCATCATTTAACTGGGAATAAAAATTCAGCCAGTGTGGTCTAGGGGAGGAAGCTAAGTGAAAGCAGTAACAGAAAATGTTGAAACATGAGACTGGGACCAGATATTTGAAGCCTTGTAGGCAATGACAATATCGTTTTGTAAATTAATGTGTCAGGTTCTTATTTATGTTTATGCAGCTGTAGAACAACCAATTAGATCTCAAAGGCCAAATAAATACAGTGAGTGCATGTGAGTGCTGAGAGCCGAACTCTGGCCCTCAGGAAAAGTAATTATTGCTCCCAATTGCTAAGCAATATTGAAAGACCTCCAACCTCATATTATTATTATTATTATTATTATTATTATTATTATTATTATTACTGATCATGGGGTCAGTTAGGCTAGTATGGCTGTCTGGTCAGCTCAAGGAATGTGCCTGTCTCTGCTTTCTCAGTACTGCAATTGCAGATATGCATAACTAAACCCTGTGGAGGTGCTGTGGTTCAAAACTCATGTTGTTTTAACAAAGACTTTACTGACTCCAAAACCATAAAAATCTTCTTTTAGTATAAGTACACTAAACAAAATATGTTATTAGACCAACAACAATGTCAGAGACTCTAAATTCTCCCAGTATATGTTACATGAAGGTGGATATGAATTGAAATATGTTTTTTATTAGAGGAAAGTACAGAACAGTGCTAAGGAAGTTTCACAGAACTGAGACTGAATTGTTTCACTGCATGAAGACATAATTTTAATGAGACACATGTGAAAAATGTTTCTTTTTAAAAATTAAGAAAATTTGAAAACATTTTCTGAATGAAAATTAGTAAGAATTTAATCTCTTTGGACATGTTACTGGAAAATTTGTATGGTAAATGAATAAATCTTTAAATCCTCATGATTTCTTAAAAATGCTTTGTAGAGAGAGAGGTGGAAATAAAACACAAATACAGAGGAAGAGAACATTAGGTATTCATGTCAATAAATATGAGAGCATCAGTCCTCCATTTGCTCCTTCTATCAAAGCTTTTTCTATAGAGAGAGCATCAATTTCAGAAAAGGTGACAAAGGAAGCGTCATCAAAAATAAAACAATATTTATCTCCAATCAACGAGAAAGAATCAATCAATCAATCAATCAATCATCCAGAAAGGACAAGGAACTGATAAACTCTGAGAGTGAATCAACTCCATCTGAAATTGAGAATCAATCCAATGATTAGACCCTCAGTAAATTGTTGGACATCTCAGTAGGCTAGAACCTCCTGCTCTAGAATGTGCAGGATTTCTAAGATAGTAATGTGATCCAGTCAGTTAAAGACTATTACAATAATTCTTTGGTCCATAGATGGCAGGGGATCTGAAAAGGCATACTTGAGATTGGAAATGCCAGAAATGTGTCAGCCTCAAGCAGTTAACGTGTCTAATGTAGAAGGGACTTAGATCATTTGAAAGATTGTACTATGCATGGCAGGCTGTTTTATTGACTAGAAGACCTGGGGCTAAATTATACCAAAGATGCCCACAAAGAAGCAAATTCAATATTCTCTTTTTTTAAAAAATCTGTATGTTCTTTGGAAGGATTGGACATTTCAACAACTGGAAAGATAGTCTACAGATGATTAAATGCCAAAATCCTGACATCTAGCAATTACAAATCTGAAGGATGGCCGACTTCATCCCACCTATGGCTGTTGATGAACAATAGAGTCACATGAAATCCTCCTTTCAGCTAGAACATACTAAAACCTGTCCTTACTGAAAGATATCTTTTAATAAATAACTTATCTTTTCTATACGTTGATCAGATCATAAAGAATATGTGAAGCCTGGTTCAGAAAATGAACCAATTCCTCCTGGTTAAGACAGGAACTTGGTGATTGTTCATTTTACATTAGAAGTAAATGCTGTCTCTAAAATGTCCCTGTCCAAAATCTCTACAATCTAACCAGATAACCATAAGCATTTAGAACTAGTGCCTTATGGGGATGGAAACAATTGTGACTACCTATATGGGAAGACAATAAAAGTCAGGATATTATGTGAGGTAGGGAGGAAACTTATAGGAAGTGTTGAGATGTGTATACATATTTATATAGTAATTTGATTGATTTTATTTCTTATCAGTTATCAGTAACATGGTACGTCAGGACGATTAGCCTTCTCCACTCATTTTCTAACAATGATTTTGGGAGTAATGTTCATGTACCAAATACAAATTATGAAAGCAATAATGTATTTGGCTATTCTATTCCTCGGAACCTTTCTTTCTATGGAGTATATCATCCCTTGGGTTGTATGAGAGGAGTAAATGCAGTAGATTACCATCTACTTTGGCTTCACACAAGGGTGGACCATTTTTCTAGCACATCATGTACTCAACCAAATCCTCTATAGAAAGTAAAAATGATGACATACAAGGAGATAGTTAGTGACTGAAAATCTAACATGTCTTCTGGGACTCATGTGTCCTGTGTAAACCATATAAAAATTTCCGCTGAAACTGCATTTACTAAGAGGCATGCTCAACCCATTCAGTAGATTTAAGGTTTTAGCATTCATACATCTTCAAAGTTGTACACAGTAGATGAGACAGGATGTGATATGATCAGAAGCCATACTTAAAAGATGTTATGTAGAGGCATCCTAACTGGAAAATACTTATTCTCTAATGTCTTCTTTGCCTATGTAAAGCTAAAGCAATGTAAATTTGTACTTAATTTGGGGGGGAGGAGCTAAAGTAGGAAGGAATTACAGACAGAATAAGAGAGTGTTACGCCAGCTGCTTCACAAACGAACTATCACAATGTTTTTTTATCTCCAGGCACTGACAGCCATACTAAATGTAGCAGAAAACTAAAATACATAGGTAAGGATAAGGAAAATTGTAACAATATTCTTTCTACATATTATATGCCTTCAGCATTGACCTTTGCCAAAAAAATCTTCTAGCTAGAGTTTAGCAATTCAATTTTTATGAAAATAAAATACATTCCTGAGGAAACAATTACTGATGTTATTCTGTGGGATCTGAAAAAGCATCAATAGATTGATATTGCTATTACTAATAGCTATTATTTGTAGTTTTGATTTCTACTTAAATTCTGAAGACAAATTTCTTAAAGTCACTAAAGTCAGTATAAAGGATAAATATTTTTATAAATATAAGCTTTTAAAAGGGCACAAAGAAGTTCATTGGCAGTTACTTGCAAATGAATACCATCCTTTTATCTTTTTCCTCCTGGTTTATTTGATTCTATTTCTTGATCCCATATGAAGTATTATTCTTCTAATCTTGATCCTGCTCACTTTCCAACTTCACAATATAATTCACAGTATCTATCATAAATACTTAAAGAAATGTTAAAATGTCTGCTTTATTTTCCTTATGACAGTATTAATACTAATGTTTTCCATTTATTGATTATTCATTTGCTTCACATTGAGGTCTTTAGTCCATTACTCATAATTATTACAAAGTTCCACAAGAAGGCTACTGAGCATCTAAAGCTCAAATTAGCAAACTGAACAGATTATGCTAGGTCAGTACAAAACATCTATGTGACTAAAACAATATCTCAATATAATTAAAAATAGATCTTCAGTTTTTCTGGTTTTATTTTTCTACTTTTTCTACAAATTTAGATCCAAGGTTTTTTATAATGCTTTTATTTATATGTTGGATTTTCACATGATATATTCTGTTCTTATACTTTTCTCTCCTCAATTCTCACCTCAACTCACCCAACTTCATATTCTTTCTCTTTCTTACAAACAAACAAACAAAAAACAAAAAACAAACAAACTAAAGGACACATTGAGTCCAATTTTGGTTGGCTGACTACTGGATATGGAGCCTGCCTGGAATGTAGTTCATACACTAACTTTTACTCTACTAAAGAAAATTCATTTCATTTTCCCAGAAGTTATCAACTGAGAATACCATCTTGCCTAAATCTTGGGTTTTATGTCTGCTTCTCTTTCTCCATCCTGGGTTTTGTCTAGTTCCAGCTTGCACAGGTTTTGTGCATGCTGCCACAGTTGCTTGGAGTTCATGTTGTGTCTGGAAAATGTTTCTTTGAAGTCACTTACCACCCTCTGTCTCTTATCTTTCTACTCCTTCTTTACTTGAAATCCCTAAGCCTTGCAGGGAGTACTGAGATGTAGACATCATGTTTTAAATAACTAAGCATTCTAAAGTCTCTTTTCCTGTGTACATTGTTCAGTTGAGTCTCTGTGTAATTATTTACTGCAAGAAGCAGCAGCTCTATGAATGTTGAGTAAGACAATGACCTACTGGTATAACTATAAATCAGTAGGAACCATTTTATTTTTGCTACAATATTTTAGAACAAAAATAGTGGTATGTTTTTCTCTGTGTGTATGACATATCTAGATCTGGTTTGTCCTTCTTCCATATTTCCTCAGTGTCTGACAGCTAACTCAGCATGCCGTCGATGCTGATATCATTTTATTCCCCATGAGTCTGAAAACTCACTCTGCTTCTTTCTATTTTAGATCTGAACATTATGAAAGACAGTGGAATTGCTATTGCTGAAAAGTACCTATTTACAAATGAACATTAGGAAGTACACATGGATCTCATAACTGAGTCCTAGAACTATTTACCCCAAGATACCAGCAAGTCTGAGAAAAAAGCTCCATTCTTCAACCTATCTTAGGGAGAGAACTCAAAAGAGACAATGGAGAAGCTTAGAAGGATGGAAACACAACACAACACACACACACACACACACACACACACACACACACAAACACAGCTTTTACCCAGTATTGCCCATCAAGCATTTTTTTCTTTTAGCTTCCCAATTACAAAATAAATAACAGGAAACAGGATTAGCCAAACTTTCACAGAAATAAGGAACATCAAGAATGGGGAAAGAAGTATTCCAAACTAATGTTATAAGGCAAACATCAATAACTTATACATGGTCAGTTTTATTCACTAATACTGATAAGAGATCTCAGATTAGGAGATGTTCATCACAGCACAGTGCTTAATAGAAAGAAAAACAATGAGAGAATAAACAAGGTGTGTCCCAGCTTGTGAGTGGGGGGATCCTCACACAAATAAAGCATCAAATCAAATTTGGACATTGTATATGGAAAGTGAAGAAAATCAAATTATGCGAGGCTTATTTTCATGTACCTTGGAGAGCTGTAAGAATTCCCTAAAAAGATGGCTGAAACCACTGAGTGATTGACAATGCATCACTTTTGTCAAATGCAGTTTGCATTATTCAGCAAGGCAATCTGAGATGCAATTCAAGATGCAAAATCAAGAACCTGGGTGAACAGGAAAACATGAGATCTCATTTTACATTTACAGTGATTTAGAACATCCTGTCTTAGAATCTCTACCACTTGAAGAGGAACCATGTCCACAGCAACTCTTTTTTTTATTTATTAGTTTTTATTAGATATTTTCTTAATTTACATTTCAAATGTTATCCCGAAAGTTGCCCCCCTCTCCCCTGTCCTGTTCCCCTGCCCACCCACTCCCACTTCTTGGTCCTGGCATTCCCCTGTACTGGGGTATATAAAGATTACAATACCAAGGGGCCTCTCCACCCAATGATGGCCGACTAGGCCATCTTTTGCTACATGTAGAGCTAGAGACACATGTTCTGGGGTTCTAGTTAGTTCATATTGTTGTTCCTCTTCTAGGGTTGCAGACCCCTTCAGCTCCAAGGGTTCTATCTCTAGCTTCTTCATTGTGGGCCCTGTGTTCCATCATATAGATGATTATGAGCATCCACTTCTGTATGAGACAGCTATATCAGGTTCCCTTAAGTAGGCATTAGCTGTCCTAGGCAATAGTGTCTGAGTTTAATAGCTGATTAGGGGATGGATCTCCCCTGGGGGGATAGTCTTTGTATGGTCCATCCTTTCGTATTAGCTCTAAACTTGATCTCTGTAACTCCTTTCATGGATATTTTGTTTCCTATTCACAGGAGGAATGAAGTATCCACGCGCTGGTCTTCCTTCTTGATTTTCTTGTGTTTTACAAATTGTATCTTGGGTATTCTAAGTTTCTGGGCTAATATCCATTTATCAGTGAATGCATATCCAATGACTTCCTTTTGTGGTTGGGTTACATCACTAAAGATTATATCCTCCAGATATATCCATTTGCCCAAGAATTTCATGAATTCATTTTTTTTTTAAATAGCGGAATAGTACTCCATTGTGTAAATGTACCACATTTTCTGTATCTATTCCTCTGTTGAGGGACATCTGGGTTCTTTCCAGCTTCTGGCTATTATAATAAGGCTGCTATGAACATAGTGGAACATGTGTCCTTTTTACCAGTTGGAACATCTTCTGGGTATATGCCCAGGAGAGGTATTGCAGGACCTTTCAGTAGTACTATATCCAATTTTCAGAGAAAACGCCAGACTGACTTCCAGAGTGGTTGTACAAGCTTGCAACCCCACCAGCAATGGAGGAGCGTTCCTCTTTCTCCACATCCTCGCCAGCATCTGCTGTCACCTGAATTTTTGAACTTAGCCATTCTGACTGGTGTGAGGTGGAATCTCGGGGTTGTTTTGATTTGCATTTCCCTGATGATTAAGGATGTTGAACATTTTTTTCATATGTGCCTCAGCCATTCAGAATTCCTCAGTTGAGAATTCTTTGTTTAGCTCTGTACCCCTTTTTTAATGGGGTTATTCGTTTTTCTGGAGTCCAGCTTCTTTAGCTCTTTGTAGATGTTGGATATTAGTCCCCTATCAGATTTAGGATTGGTAAAAATCCTTTCTCAATCTGTTGGTGGCCTTTTTGATTGCTGACTGTGTCTTTGGTCTTACAGAAGCTTTGCAATTTTATAAGGTCCCATTTGTCAATTCTTGATCTTGCAGCACAGGCCATTGCTGTTCTGTTTAGGAATCTTTCCCCTGTGCCCATATCTTCAAGGGTTTTCCCCACTTTCTCCTCTATAAATTTCAGTGTCTCTGGTTTTATGTGGAGGTCTTTAATCCATTTAGACTTAAGCTTTGTACAAGGAGATAAGAATGGATCCATTCACATTCTTTTACATGCTAACAACCAGATGTGCCAGCACCATTTGTTGAAAATGCTGTCCTTTTTCCACTGGATGGTTTTAGCTCACTTGGCAAAGATCAGGTGACCATAGGTGTGTGGATTCATTTCTGGGTCTTCAATTCTATTCCATTGATCTATTTGACTGTTGCTGTACCAGTGCCATGCAGTTTTTATCACAATTGCTCTGCAGTACAGCTTGAGGTCAGCCATGGTGATTCCACCAGAGGTTCTTTTATTGCTGAGAATCATTTTTGCTATCCTAGGTTTTTTATTATTCCAGATGAATTTGCAAATTGCCCTTTCTATCTCAGTGAAGAATTGAGTTGGGATTTTGATGGGGATTGCATTGAATCTGTAGATTGCTTTCGGCAGGATAGACATTTTGATTATATTAGTCCTGCCAATCCATGAGCATGGGAGATCTTTCCATCTTCTGAGATCTTCTTCAATTTCTTTCTTCAGAGACTTGAAGTTCTTGTCATAAAGATCTTTCACTTCCTTAGTTAGAGTCACACCAAGGTATTTTATGGTATTTGTGACTATTGTGAAGGGTGTTGTTTCCCTAATTTCTTTCTCAGCACTTTTATCCTTTGTGTAGAGAAGGGCCATTGATTTGTTTGAGTTAATTTTATATCCAGCTACTGCACTGAAGCTGTTTATCAGGTTTAGGACTTCTCTGGTGGAATTTTTGGGATCCCGAATATATACTATCATATCATCTGCAAACAGTGACATCTTAACTTCTTCCTTTCCAATTTTTATCCCCATGATCTCCTTTTGTTGCCGAATTGCTCTGGATAGGACTTCAAGTACTATATTGAATAGGTAGGGAGAAAGTGGGCAGCCTTGTCTAGTCCCTGATTTTAATGGGATTGCTTCCAGCTTCTCTCCATTCAGTATGATGTTGGCTACTGGTTTGCTGTATATTGCTTTTATTATGTTTAGGTATGGGCCTTGAATTCCTGATCTTTCCAAGACTTCTATCATGAAAGGGTATTGGATTTTGGCAAATGCTTTCTCAGCATCTAATGAGATGATCATGTGTTTTTGTCTTTCAGTTTGTTTATATAGTCAATTACATTGATGTATTACCTTATAATAAACCATCTCTGCATTCCTGGGATGAAGCCTACTTGGTCATGATGGATGATTGTTTTGATGTTTTCTTGGATGCGGTTTGCAAGGATTTTATTGAGTATTTTAGCATCGATATTCATGAGGGAAATTGGTCTGAAGTTCTCTTTCTTTGTTGGATCTTTGTGTGGTTTAGGTATCAGAGTAATTGTGGCTTCATAGAATGAGTTGGGTAGAGTATCTTCTCTATTTTGTGGAATCGTTTGAGGAAAGTTGGAATTAGGTCTTCTTTGAAGGTCTGATAGAACTCTGCACTAAACCCCTCTAGTACTGTGCTTTTTTTGGTTAGAAGACTATTGATGATTGCTTCTATTTCTTTAGGGGAAATGGGCCTGTTTAGGTCATTAATCTGATCCTGGTTTAACTTTGGTACCTGGTATCTGTCTAGGAAATTGTCCATTTCCTCCAGGTTTTCTAGCTTTGTTGAGTATAGCCTTTTGTAGTAGGATCTGATGATGTTTTGGATTTCCTCAGGATCTGTTGTTATGTCTCCTTTTTCATTTCTGATTTTGTTAATTAAGATACTGTCCCTGTGCCCTCTAGTGAGACTGGCTAAGGGTTTATCTATCTTGTTGAATTTCTCAAAGAACCATCTCCTGGTTTGGTTGATTCTTTGAATAGTTCTTTTTGTTTCTACTTGGTTGATTTCGGCCCTGAGTTTGATTATTTTCTGCCTTCTACTCCTCTTGGGTGAATTTGCTTCCTTTAGTTCTAGAGCTTCTAGGTGTGCTGTCAAGTTCCTAATGTATGCTCTCTCTAGTTTCTTTTTGGAGGCAGTCAGTGAAATGAGTTTTCCTCTTAGGAGTGCCTTCATTGTGTCCCATAAGTTTGGGTATGTTGTGTCTTCATTTTCATTAAACTCTAGAAAGTCTTTAATTTCTTTCTTTATTTCATCCTTGCCTAAGGAATCATTGAGTAGAGCGTTGTTCAGTTTCCATGATCATGTTCGCTTTCTATTATTTATGTTGCTATTGAAGATCAGCCTTAGTCCATGGGGGTCAGATAGGATGCATGGGATAATTTCAATATTTTTGTATCTGTGGAGGCCTGTTTTGTGACCAGTTATATGGTCAATTTTGGAAGAGGTACCGTGTGACGCTGAGAAGAAAGTATATCCTTTTGTTTTAGGATAAAATGTTCTGTAGATATCTGTTAAATCCATTTGTTTCATGACTTCTGTTAGTGTCCATGTTTCTCTGTTTAGTTTCTGTTTCCAGGATCTGTCCAATAGTGAGAGTGGGGAGTTGAAGTCTCCCACTATTATTGTGTGAGGTGTAATGTGTGCTTTGAGCTTTACTACAGTTTCTTTAATGAATGTGGCTGCCCTTGTATTTGGAGCATAGATATTCAGAATTGAGAGTTCATCTTCGTTGATTTTACATTTGATGTGTATGAAGTGCCCCTCCTTGCCTTTTTTTTTATAAGTTTGGGTTGAAAGTCAATTTTATCCGATATAAAATGACTACTCCAGCTTTTTTCTTTGGACCATTTGCTTGGAAAACTGTTTTCCAGCCTTTCACCCTAAGGTAGTGTCTGTCTTTTTCCCTAAGGTGGGTTTCCTGTAAGCAGCAAAAAGTTGGGTCCTGTTTGTGTAGCCAGTCTATTAGTATATGTCTTTTTATTGGGGAATTGAGTCCATTGATGTTAAGAGAAATTAAAGAAAAGTAGTTGTTGCTGCCTGTTATTTTTGTTGTTAAAGTTGGGATTCTGTTCTTGGGGCTGTCTTCTTTTAGGATTGTTGAAGGATTACTTTTTTTTTTTTCTAGGGTGTAGTTTCCATCCTTGTTTTGGTGGTTTCCTTTGAAGGGCTGGGTTCATGGAAAGATATTGTGTGAATATGGTTTTATCATGGAAAACTTTGATTTCTCCATCTATGGTAATTGAGAGTTTTGCTGGATATAGTAACCTGGGTTGGCATTTGTGTTCTCTTAGGGTCTGTATAACCTCTGTCCAGGATCTTCTGGCTTTCATCATCTCAGGTGAGAAGTCTGGTGTAATTCTAATAGGCCTGCCTTTATATGTTACTTGACCTTTTTCCCTTACGGCTTTTAATATTCTATCTTTATTTAGTGCATTTATTGTTTTGATAATTATGTGTCGGGAGGAATTTCTTTTCTGGTCCATTGTATTTGAAGTTCTGTAGCCTTCTTGTTTGTTCATGGGCATCTCTTTCTTTAGGTTTGTGAAGTTTTCTTCTATTATTTTGTTGAAGATATTTGCTGGACCTTTAAGTTGAAAATCTTCTTTTTCATCTACTCCTATCCGTAGGTTTGGTCTTCTTATTGTGTCCTGGATTTCCTTGATGTTTTGAGGTAGGATCTTTTTGTATTTTGCATTTTCTTTGATTATTGTGCCCATGTTCTCTATGGAATCTTCTGCACCTGAGATTCTCTCTTCCATCTCTTGTATTCTGTTGCTGATGCTCACATCTATGTTTCCCTGATTTCTTTCCTAGTATTTCTATCTCCAAAGTTGTCTCATGTTGGTTTTCTTTATTGTTTCTATTTCCCTTTTTAGGTCCTGGATGGCTTTGTTCAATTCCATTACCTGTTTGGTTGTGTTTTCCTGTAGTTCTTTAAAGGATTTTAGTGTTTCCTCTTTAAGGACTTTTACCTCTTTAGCATTGTTCTCCAGCATTCCTTTAAGTGAGTTATTCATGTCCTTCTTAATGTCCTTCTTCATGTCCTCTACCAGCACCAAGATATATGATTTTAAATCCGAGTCTTGTTTTTCAGGTGTGTTGTGGTATCCAGCACTGGCTGAAGTGGGAGTGCTGGGTTCTGAAAAAGGTGAGTGGTCTTGTTTTCTGTTATTAAGATTCTTACATTTGCCTTTCACCATCTGGTAATCTCTGGAGTTGGTTGTTATAGTTGTCTCTGTTTGGAGCTTGTTCCTCCAGTGATTCTGTTGGGCTCTGTCAGCAGACCTGGGAGCCCAGCGCTCTTCTGAATCTCAGTGGTCAGAGTAGTCTCAGCAGGCGACCTTTCCTCTTGCAGGGAACATGCAAGGGGTTTTCGTGTTCAGATCTGCCTCTTAGGTAAAGTTGAAGACCCTATATAAGACCTGTCCTAAAAGATGTGTTGCCTCTGCAGTCTGCACACTCACCTGCACAGACTGGTCTCTGTGGGACCCTTTGTAGTCCCTGAGCTGACCTGAACAGACTGGTTTCTGAGCTACCTGGGCGCAATATGGCTCTCTCACCAGTTCTGGCAGGAAAGGCCCTCCTCCAGGCTGAGGGAGAACTCTCCTTAGGCGGGGAGGTATCCTGGATGTCTAGAGCCCCAAGCTGTTTCTGTAGCAAAAGGTGCACTGCTCAGCTGTTTGCTCACTCACCCTTTGCAGTCCGGGAACTGACCTGCACTGACCAGCTCTGAGCGACTTGGGTGCAAAATGTGACCACATTTCATTTGGTCTTGCTTACAGTTTCAGAGATTCAGTTCATTATCATCATGGTGACAAACATGGCCACAACCTGGCACACATGGTACAAGACAAGGATCTGAGAGTTCTCCATCTTGATCCACAGGCATCAGAAGGAAACTCTGAGCCACACAGGACATAACATGAGCATAGGAGACCTAAAAAATGATTCCCACAGTGATAGATTCCTCCCAAAAGACCATGCTTCATAGTACTACCACTACCTATGGACTAAGCATTCAAACACATGAGGGCAATTTTATTTCTTTGAGGGCAATTCCTATTCAAACCACCTCACATGACATTAGAATGAGATATTTTTTAAGATAGCAAGCTGTTGTTTTGGACTTTAAGGCAGTATATTGGAAGATTGTTAGTTTCACTGGATACTTCAACGGTTTAAAAATTATTAAATAATTCATCTAAAGAGATCATGTAATATTAGTTTTGACTGTTGTCATATAGTGAATATTTAAGATAATGAAATCTAAGGATTTTAATTTACATTTTGAACCATTTTAAAAATTCAAATTATATATATATATATATATATATATATATATATATATATATGCCATTATATTTCATTTTATTCATCCCTATACACAAATATACAAATGCTCTTTTTCACCTTTCAAGTCTGGCTTGCTGATCCCCATGACAACCTCAGTAGTCCTCTTTTCTGTTTTCATGTGTCAGGAATCCCAGTACCTCTCTTTATTCCTCCATTAGAATCTATTCTCCTTACTGAGTAAGGATAGAGTTTACCTTTAATCCCAGCACTTGGAAGGCAGGCAGATCTCTATGATTTTGAGGCAAGCCTGATCTATAGAGTGATTTTTCAGGACAGCTAAGGTTACACAGTGAAACCCTGTTACAGGATATTTGATCACATTGTGAACCCCAAGATTGAGTTATTTATTGGGAAAAAAAAAAACTGCTTCTAGTTGTTGTTCAGCCCTTAGCATATACTTTTAATTTTCTGGCTAAAATTTGAACATACCTTTAATCCCAAACAATGAAGGTAAAGTTAATTTGTAGAAGGAAGCACCCATGACAAAATGAAGAATAAGAAAAACATTTGACAGAATAGGATTTGTCCAATGCTCAGGAGAGGAGAGAGAAAAGGAGGCTACCAAAGGAGAGACAACTGAAATTAACAGATGGAGGGGGGGGAGGGGAGGGAGGAGGGGGAGGGAGAGGAGGCAGTTTTACTGGGACAGTTGTACAAAGATGGGTTGCTGAGAAAGAACAAGTTAGACACAAGTAAGACAGAATTAGACAAGAAATGAGGAGTCAGAAGATTAGAATAGATTGCTAAAGTTAGTTTGAGGCAAAGCAGAGAATTCAGATTGAATCAGTCAGCTGGGAGAGGAGTTTGAGCCACAACAGTTGAGTTGAACCAGCCAACTAGAGTTTAGAAAGAGTGAGAAAGGGTGAGCTTATTCAGCAGTAAATCTCTGAGGCTGAATATATTTTTAACCATACATTAGGCTTTATGGAGACTAGATGCTTCCAGAACTAGGCCTGGGTTATCAGAAGGAGGCAGTGAAGACCCTGAGATAGTTGTTATAGAATTGAAGTTACTTTAACAAAACCCTGTCTCAAAACAACAAATCTTATTCTTCTACTTTGTTTTCTTTCTACATTCATAGTCTAAATACACACACACACACACAAATACACACACACACACACACACACACACACTATGAGGAGAGTTGTCCTCTACAAAGTATGTAGCAAGATAGAAGAGAGAGAGAGAGAGAGAGAGAGAGAGAGAGAGAGAGAGAGAATCAGAGATTCAGGTAATGTGTTTTTTTTTTTCTATTAACTGTCTGTGCATCTCTAGCAGACACTAAGTTTTTGCCATACCATTATAAAGATAGCAATTATAATGAGCCAAACAGCAAGGGCTCTGACTGGGAGCAATTATTGGGTCTCAGGGAAGATGTTGCAGAAACTTCAAGGGAAACAGTTTTCCAAAGAGTATGCAGTGAGTCAATAGCAAAGCTAGGATTAGAATCCTGATATTCTGGATAGTCCTTTCTTCCATCTCAGCTCCAAACTTTGTCTCTATAACTCTCTCCATGGGGGTTTTGTTCCCCAATAGAAGGAACCAAATATCTACACTTTGTTCTTTCTTCTTCCTGAGTTTTATGTGTTTTGCAAATAATATCTTGGGTATTCTAAATTTCTGGGCTCTTATTCACTTATCAGTGAGTGCATATTATGTGAGTTCCTTTGTGATTGGGTTGCCTCACTCAGGATGATATCCTCCAGATACATCCATTTGCCTAAGAATTTCATAAATTTATTGTTTTAATAGCTGAGTAGTATTCCATTGTGCAAATGTACCACATTTTCTGATCCATTCCTCTGTTGAGGGACATCTGGGTTCTTTCCAGCTTATGGCTATTATAAATAAAACTGCTATGCACATAGTGGAGCATGTGTTCTTATTACCGGTTGGAACATCTTCTGGGTATATGCCCAGAAGAGGTATTGCTGGATTCTCTTGTAGTACTATGTTCAATTTTCTGAGGAACTGCCAGACTGATTTCCAGAGTGGTTGTACCAGCTTGCAATCTCACCAATAGTAGAGGAGTGTTCCTCTTTCACCCCGTCCTCACCAACATCTGCTGTTACCTGAAATTTTGATCTTTGCCATTCTGACCGGTGTGAGGTGGAATCTCGAGGTTGTTTTGATTTGCATTTCCCTGATGATTAAGGATGCTGAACATTTTTTCAGGTGCTTCTCAGCCATTCAGTATTCCTCAGTTGAGAATTCTTTGTTTAGCTCTGTACCCTATTTTTAATGGGGTTATTTGATTTTCTGGAGTCCATCTTCTTGAGTTCTTCATACATATTGGATATTCGTCCCCTGTAGGATTTAGGATTGGTAAAGATACTTTCCCAAATTTTTGGTGGCCTTTTTTGTATTATTGACAATGTCTTTTGTCTTACAGAAGCT
This sequence comes from Mus minutoides, assembly GCA_902729485.2. Lineage (NCBI taxonomy): Eukaryota > Metazoa > Chordata > Mammalia > Rodentia > Muridae > Mus > Mus minutoides. The sequence continues at coordinate 62,765 of LR755148.1, read as the reverse complement.
TTGCAATTTTATAAGGTCCCATTTGTCAATTCTTGTTCTTACGACACAAGCCATTGCTGTTCTATTCAGCAATTTTTCCCCTGTGCCCACATCTTCCAGGCTTTCCCCCACTCTTTCCTCTACAAGTTTTAGTGTCTCTGGTTTTATGGGGAGAGGATTCATCCCATAAACAGCCACAAAACCCAGACACTATTGCATATGACAGCAAGATTTTGCTGACAGGACCCTCTCTTGTGAGGCTATGCCAGTGCCTGACAAATACAGAAGTGGATGCTCACAGTCATCTATTGAATGGAACAGAGGGCCCTCAGTGGAGAAGCTAGAGAAAGTACACAAGGAACTGAAGGGGTCTGCAAACGTATAGGAGGAACAACAAAATGAACTTAGCAGTACCCCCAGAGCTTATGTCTCCTGCTGCATATGTAGCAGAAGATGACCTAGTTGGCCATCATTGGGAGGAGAGGCCTTTGGTCTTGTGAATATTATATGCCCCAATATAGGGGAATGTCAGGGCCAGAAAATGGGATTGGGTGGGTTGGGGAGCAGGGTGGTGGGAGGGTGTAGGGGACTTTCGGGATAGCATTTGAAGTCTAAATGTAGAAAATATCTAATAAAAAAAAAGAATCCCAATGTTCCTGTTGTTAGTTCAGTTTATTCATTTAAATAATCTCTGTGGTCCCTTTAATCTAAATTCTATGATTATAAGGAATACTTCTTCAGTACTTTTTTTCACTAAATATGATTAGAGCATAAGTTCCTACTCTACCAGTCACTTCATATTTCAATAACAGAAGCAAAATCTCAGAGGGTGGCCATTATTCACTGTGCACAGAAATGTATGCTCAGGCATTGAAAGAAGATACAACATTCGTAATTTTCTGCTTTATAATCTGCCTCTAAGGAGGTATTCATCCTGGGAAGAAAAGGGAAAGCTAACTTTAAACTAACCTCTGCATCATACCCCAAGCCCTCTGCCAATATGCAGTTCAAGATAGACCCCCTCCCCTCGAAAATAAATCATTTGGCTCTCTTTGTGAAATTCATTTAAGGCTTCATTTTAAGAAAAAAAAAAGGACAAACTTCAAGACAGTCAATTTTATAAATGCTTGGAGCATGACATGATCTCGTTTCTAACAAATAAATATTAGTGAATGAATGCTATAACTTTCATAAAAATGTAGAATATCCTTTTAATTATGTCTTAAATGTATTTTATAACTTATTTTCAAAGTCTACACAATATTATTGTTGGTTTATGTGCTATAACAAATTGTTAACAATGCCCTGTTCCTGGATATGAACTACATATTATCTCTTCTCTTTCACACCAGAGGTTTATAAAAAGCAACTGTCCTTTATCCTAAGGAAGAACAAATTTATATGTGTCTGTCATATAACTATTGCTTATAAATTTCAACCAACCCTAAACATCATTTTAGTAAAAGAATTATTAAGGATCAGAAAGATATTTTGCTTCTATCTTGTAAGTGTATCACACAAAAGTCACTGGAGCATCAACATAAGCTCTTTCAAAGTTCCTTTTTATATTTATATTTATTTTTTTTAACTTTGCTCTGGTACAGAAGTAGCCTCAGAGGCTCACAATGGTCAGCAACTTCTCACCTGGGCAAGATCAACTGCCTCTTCTAATCCTGGACACAGGCTCCAGATTATGCACTGCCATATAACTTCTCATGACAGGAGGCTGAATTATCCAGTCACTCTCTGCCTCCCCTGTGGGGTCAGGGTCCCCCTTTCCTATTTAGTTCAGTTCTCCTTGTTATCTGTGTAACACTTAGCAAAGGATAGCAGATGAAACCAAGTGTAGAGATAATGAAATATAAATTAGTAGGTTTTCTAGTCTTTATCCAAAGCCTTGTCAGACTGCATTATCTGAAAGATGGAGTTCAGAGCAAGTCAGTGAAATTTCCCCTTATCAGAAACTGAGTGTGAAGTGTGGTAATGTTGCTAAGTGCAGAACAAAAATCTTTCTCTTTTGCATCCCACGACTGCTCCAGGCAACATTCTTGGAAACCTCTGACTAGGAAGAAACAGAAGACCCTGAGATATATACAGTGTGACAAGCTAGGAGGTTATGCTTCTCTGGTAACCATCCTGTGAACGGCAGTCGCCTGTGGCAGTGACATTACCACACTTTGCTGAACTTCAGAAAGGGAAATTTAACTGACGACTGCTATGAACTGAAGCCACAGCCTAAACCAGATAATACACCCTGACAATACTGTCAGGCAAAAAAGGATGTGTTCCCATTGATTTCAGTGCATTAGAGACATGTTACCCTGAGCAGTGCGTGTTCAAGGGTATGTTGTGCACACTCTGGGAATATCAAAGAGAATGCACACTGGTTTAGGCAGAAGCAGGCCTTCAAGAGAGGAGACACTCAGGAGTGGTCAGCCTGAAATATGCTACATTTGGCAAAGCAGTGAAAACAATAATATTGGTGGCAATTTTAACTTGATTCTCCATCAGTATCACACTGGGTTAATTTTAGACAGGAACTCAAATGTATACTATCTTCAGTATAGGAATTTATTCTGCTTGCTAGCAAAGGACACTTGTAAAGAGGAACCCATCCATAAACTAAGTGGCCTGCACTGGTGTCCTGACTGAAAGATATTCGCTGCAATGGTGGCAAAAGTTTGTGAGAGTGACCAATTTGATTTGACTAAAGATCCACTCCACAACTGAAACTGCTTGGTTGACAGAACCAGAGACTACATAGTCCAGAAATTTAGAGGGAAAACAAATACTAGTACTCTTAAATAACAAACAAACAAAAAAACAAAAAATAAATCACCACCAAAACAACAATAGCAGCAACACCATATAACCATAGAAATAAAACAACCCCAATAATATACTTCTATATATTAATTAGTGCCTTGCTCAGCTATCATCAGAGAAGCTTCTGAAACAGATGAGAACAGAGACACATACCCACACCCAGACATTATGCAAAGTGAGATACCTTGGAACATTCAGGCCTGCATGGGATATCTCCATCAAATCCCTCCCTTTGGGACTCAATGAAAGAATATGTCTTAGTCATTGCTCTATTTCTGTGCAGAGACACCATGACCACAGCAACTCTAAACATTTAATTGGGGGCTTACTTACAGATTCAGAGACTTGATCCATTATCACCATGGCATGGTATATGGTAGGCAGCCAGGTATGGTGCTGGAGAAGTAGCTAAGGACTACATCCTAATCTTTTGGTTGAAAGAGAAACATTGTGCTGGATGTGGGCTTTCAAAACCCTCAAAGCCCACACCCAGTAACACATTTCCTCCTCCAACCAGACCACATGGCCTAATCCTTGTAATCCTATCCAAGAGTTCCACTCCTTGGTGACTGAGCATTCAAGTATATGAGCCTATGGGAGACATTCTGATTCAAACAATCACAAAGCGTAAGAGCTAAATGGGATGGAAGACATCAAGAAGAAAAAACAAAAACCTCTATATCTCTAAGACTGACTTACGTGTAATTTCAGAGAGGTAGGTCTCTACCAGATGCGTCCTAGAGCATAACGAAGTGGACACAAGCCCCAGAACCTGTCTGCAATCAATAACTTTGCAAATCAAAATTTAGTTTCTTCTAAGTGGGGTAGCAAAGTATTTTTGAGGGTAGACTGCATACTCAACCGTAGATGGCCAACAGAAAATCAACACAATAGCATCTCTGGAGATACCGTGTTTCATAATGTATTGTCAGGGCTTTATTAAAAATTTGTATTATATATTTATATATGTATACATGTATATACACACAAACATATACATATATAATATATATTATATATATGAGCAATATGTGTGTGTGTGTGTGTGTGTGTGTGTGTGTGTGTGTGTGTGTGTCTTCTCTTAGACCAATTCTGCTCCCTGTGGCCAATTTTAATGTGTTACTTTTTTGTTTTATCTTATATTTTATTTTATCCTTATCCAATAGAAGCCTGTTTCTTTTGTAATGAGAAAGAGAAGGGGTGGATACATATGGAAGAGGAGGGATGGGGAAGCTAAGAGAAATAACTGTCAAGGGAGGGGAAACTGTAATCAGTGTAAGAAAAAATATCTATTTTCTTTTTTGCCTTTTGCTTTGTTAATTAATTTATTTAAATTTCAAATGTTATCCCCCTTCCTGGTTTCTCCTATCCCATCACCCATCACCCTTGCTTTTGTGAGGGTGCTCCCCTATCCATCCACCTACTACTGCCTCACTGCCCTAGCATTGCCCTACACTGGAGCATTTAAATCCACAGGACCAAGGGCCTCCTCTCACACTGATTGGAGATAAGGCAATCCTCGGCTACATATGCAACTGGAGCCAATGGGTCCCTCCACGTGTACTTTTTTGGTTGGTGGCTTATTCTTTGGGATCTCTGGGGTTTGTGGACTGGTTGGTTGATATTGTTGTTCTTCCTATTGGGTTACAAACCCCTTCAGTGACTTCGGTCCTTCTCCTAACTCCTCTATTGGGGTCCCAGTGATCAGTCTGATGATCAGCTCAAGCATCTGCATCTGTATTGACCACAGGCTCTGGCACAGCCTTTCAGGGGACTTGTTTGTTTTTTCAAGACAGATTTTCTATATGCATCCCTGGCTGTCCTGGAAATCACTCTATAGACCAGGTTGGCCTTGAACTCAGAGATCCATCTGTCTCTGCTTCCTGGCTCCTGGGATTAAAGGCATATGTCACCACCTGCTGGCAAGGTCCTTTTCATACTTGACCTGTAATGGAACTGAACCTACAACCTTGGCGTTATTAACACCACACTGGAATCCAGTGAACTAACTGGACAGCTTCTATTTTCAATAAAATTGGGAAAATGAGTATTGTAACCTCTCCAAGATTAACTAAATTAAGTTCTTCATTTCCTTTGGAGATTCCCTTTAAAATATGTATTTTCTTAGTAGAGTGGGGAATGTTAAAACTAACAAGGGGAGAAGACCAAAGCTGGGAGAATATACTGATATAAGTAATACATGCCTCCAGAAAGTGTTTGTAAGAATAAATTTTTTAAAGTACTTTTATTATTATTTTCACTATGATAAATCATCAGTGCTTTTGTACATGATAACTTGAATAAATCAATATCCATTTTTCATATATTTGGCAAAAACCTATAATATTTTAGAAGCCTTATTTATTTGTTTATTTATTTATTTTACTAAAATTTTTTTTCGAGACAGGCTTTCTCTGTATAGCCCTAGCTGTCCTGGAACTCATATTGTAGACCAGGCTGCCCTTGAACTCAGAAATCCGCCTGGCTCTGCCTCCCAAGTGCTGAGATGAAAGGCATGCACCACCACCAAACTGCTGATATTTTCTTTATTTACATTTCAAATGTTAACCTCTTTCCTCATTTCCCCTCCAAAAACCCCTACCCCATTTCCCCTCCCTGTGCTCACTAAGTCACCCACTCCTGCTTCCCTGTCCTGGCATTCCCCTACACTGGGGCATAGAGCCTTCACAAGACCAATCGACTCTCCTCTCATTGATGTCCCACAAGGCTATCCTCTGCTACATATGTGGCTGAAGCCTTGAGTCTCTCTCCCTGGGAGCTCTGGGGATACTGGATGGTTCACATTGCTGTTCCTCCTATGGGGCTTCGTATCCCTTCAGCTCCTTGGGTCCTTCTTCTAGCAGCTCCATTGGGAACCCTGTGCTCGGTCCATTGGTTAGCTGTGAGCATCCACTTCTGTATTTATCAGGCACTGGCATAGCCTCTCAGGAGACAGCTATACCAGGATCCTGTTAGCAAGCACTTGTTTGCATCCGCCATAGTGTCTGGGTTTAGTAATTGTATATGGGATGGATCTCCAGGTGGGGCAGTCTCTAAATGGCCTTTCCTTCAGTCTCTGCTCCACTTTGTCGCTGTATCTCCTTCCATGGTTATTTTGATCCCCCTTCTAAGAAGGATTGAAGTATCTACACTTTGGTCTTCCTTCTTCTTGAGCTTCATGTAGTCTGTGAAAGTTTCTGGGCTAATATCCACTTATCAGTGAGTGTATACCATGTAAAAACTTAAAATATTAACACATCACATAGAAAAATATTTAAAGAGTACATAATTTATTTCTTGACAAATCTGAGATTATTTTAAAGTATGACTTCCATATCCCATGTATATATACTTTTATATCTCAGAAGAGCAAAGAAAGAAATGGAATAGAAGAGAAATATGATTATATGTCTTTCAAGGTCAAAAAAGTTAATTCCAGATCATCATAATATGCAAGATCACAAGTTCAGTGCACTGAGACTTTCCTTGAAAAGCGAGGGCTAAACAATCACTATTTCAGTCTTGCTAGACTTTCCTGTCCCATATCTTCTATCTTAAATTCTTCCATTTATTGTGAATGAGCATTTATCTCTCCTATCACTCTGATCCCAATACTACCCACTTCTGAAATTTTTTCCTGAATAGTCTGAATTTTGAACTTCTGTAGCTCACCTTTTGATTAGTAATCTGCTACCCATTGGCACATTCATGAGCATCAGTATCCCAGTCATCCTCATCTTAAATTGGATTTAGTGCTATCCATCCATGGATTCTTACACGTAAGCAATCAGTATGGCATGTTCATATTGTTTGATATCATTGATTCATGTAAACATTTTTTCAAACCCAACCCAACATCTTGTCCACTTTTAAAGAATGACATGACTATGAAATGACTATAATCTGCTACGTGGAAGGCCAAATGGCTCACTGAACAAGGACACTGGAAGGAATAGGACATCATTTTCTCTTTAATCTCTTGGGCCATTTTCCCTTAACTTTTGTTGCTGGAAAGAAAGAAAGAAAGAAAGAAAGAAAGAAAGAAAGAAAGAAAGAAAGAAAGAAAGAAAGAAAGGAAGGAAGGAAAGAAAGAAAAATCAATATTCCACATTTACCTCTTTGCTCAATATTAAAAACCGAACATTGCTCTCTTTCATATTTGTGCCTGCTTTTTCTTTTATGCTTTTTGATTTCTAAATTTTTGAGTGTGATGTCTCTCTAGCTAGCACTGTATAGATCTTTCTTAAATCCACTGTGTGTGCATTTTTAAATATTTTGAGTGCTGCTTTTTGTGCCTTTTCTCCCAGGTTTTATATTGTTTCCTCTTACCCCAAGACTTTTAACAAATTTCTTTCTCTAAGTGGCTTGAAATTTTCATTTCCTTACAAATGAGGACATTTGCTATTAACTTTGGGCCAGCACATTAGAATGGTAAGTCACACTCTAAGACCTTCCTCCTCGTCTCCACATCCTGAGAAGATGGATTTTTATTCTCACTTCTCATTTTTGATCTTTGGATTGTTCCTAAGCAGTGGACTAAGCCTTTGAAAGATACTGTTCAGTGGTTTGGCTATTTCAGGAGTGGACTGACAGGTAAATTCAGGCTCTTCATTCTTGTAACCTCCTATGAGCCCTCTAGTCCTCCTGCCATGTAATGATGCCAGAATTTAGCACACCAAGCATGCTCACCATGCTCTTATACTACCCAGTCTCCATGTCTGTATGCAATGCATTTCCTTACACACTAACTTATCTAGTGTATTCTTTGTACAGAAAATATAATGATGATAAAGCCAACGCTGTAGAGAAATGGTCAAGTTGGTCATTTTAAAAATTGTTACCACTAAATCACAGCCTGGCACAGTTGATTCCATGATTTCTCTTCTCCTTGAAAACAAAAATCTTCTGTAGCCTGAAAGGATTTTTCAACTGTAGCCTATGCAAGAGCCTGAAAGAGACAGTGCAGACATCCCTTTCCTAATTGCTTGACTGCAAGCACCAAGGCTTTAGCTCATCTCTTCAATAAAAATAAAACATTTTAAAGCAAAAAAACGTATAAAGAAACATCAGTTGTTCTGAAGACACAGACAATAGACATGTGCAATAATATAAATACCTATTTTCAATAATATAAATACCTATAATTAAATACCTAAGATTCAAGGCACCAGAGAAATTGGATATAAGACCTCACTTGCCGTTATTTTTTCATGTTCCTTGAAAGCATATTTAGATGAATGATACATGGTGCTAGAATCAGGGCAAGGGAGATGATGTGTGTGTTTCAGGCCCTAGCCAGTTAACTATGAGAAGGCAACTACTGCAGTGTCCTCTAAACAAGTCTGTATTCAGTTAATTTCACACATCAAGCATAATGCAGTATCGACATAGTGCTCAATCCAAAGTTCGGAGATTCTGTTCTTTTCTTTGCCTCTCACTGCTTCCCCGACTTTCTACATTTAGTGGAATCAAATAAGTCACAGAATGAATGAATGTGTTATTTTGCCTTTCACTGGACCATAACAGGGGGAAGTCTCAAACAAAAATCAATAGAAACTTACCCCTATCTGCAAAATCATCCATTTGTTGCTATCAGTTTGTACAATCAACATAGAAAGATGTTAGAGATTTAGTAGGTTATGTAATTTCCACATATGATGTAATAACCAGAATAGGTATGCTCTATTGACAAGCAATCTTCCTTCCTTGGTCTAGTAAGAATAGTGGTCGAAGCAAACTCCTCAATTTGTTCCATCTGTTATATTCAAGCGTCTGTGTTGTTGTCTCCCTCCCCTCCCCCTTTCTTTTTCTTTTCCACAGATCAACAAGATAAACCTAACTGCCTAGCTACAGCAAAAGGATGAAAGGAGCTCCTTTGTGAACTGAAGTTTCAGTTGAGATGCCTTATACTGGCTGATGTTCTGAAATTAGCATGAAACAGCACCAGAGGAAACAGAGGGATTCTTTCCTGTTGTACAAAGGACCCTGTGAACTTTCCAAATGCTTGAGATCTCATTACTGACAGCATGTTTTTTGCCCTCCAAGTTTTCACAGAGTGACCTATGGCTTCCACTGGAGCCAAGATGCAGATTTTTCTCTCTAGTGAAATAGCATGAACATAGTGAAGAGCATAGCCTTTAAGGAAGCAAGCTGTGCACCACCGACATAATTAGGAGAGAGGCTTTCGAGGAGAGCAGTGGCCATCTAATGAGATAGCGAGGATAAGGTGGAAAATGAGAGCGTGGTTATGTCGCAAAAGCACTGTTTGAGTTTTCCTTTAGGTAGACTCAAAACAAAAATATTAAGCCTGCTGAAACCCTTCCAGAGTTTGGGGATTAAAAGCTCTAAGGAAGCTTATGCCACTGTGGAAAGGGAAGAGAGAGGAGCAGCTGCTGTCAGTAGCTACTTCTGATTATTGCTCTTTTGACCCACATTCACTTCAGAAAGCAGCATCCGTGTCAGCAGGAAAGAGTCTCAGAAAAATATTTTTAATGATTTCAGTAGAAAACAGAGGATTTTAGGCAGGCCATGTGCTATATCTTTACCAAAGTTCAAGAAAGAGTTCTGAAACGCGGATCTAATTTCAAAGGATGAGCCATCACAAGAAGCAGGATTCTGAAGTCAGTGTTTGGTAAAGCTTCCCTAAGCATGCAGGAATCCCATAGCAACTGTGAGAATGTGCGCATCTAATAAAATGTCTTTGACTTTCCAGTTCTTTACCGACATAAAGATAATAGTAGTAATTCCTGTTCCAAATAAATGTTTTGTGAAAGCTGGACACAGTAATGCATGCAAACAATTTTGTGTTGGCTAATAACAATGAATGATGAATACCTTTGTTATTAACAGTCTAAAAGCCTAAAGTAGGCAGTAAGAGAAATATGTAAGAGAACAAATCTATTGATTTATTGGATATACATTGAACAGAAATGGCAAGTCAAGTGTTTGCTAGACTTGGTCCTAGAAGGCAAGTAGATAAAATCTTAAATCAAATAGAAAGTATCAAAGATTGAATGGACAAGATGATGAAGAATTAAAGTTAGAGAACCCAGTGTCCCCAGTTTATTCCAAGGCAGAACAACCAAGAACCTAATCTAAGAAGGGAAATTTCTAACGAAGGGGCAAAGAAAAAATAAAGGGGAAAAATCTGCCAGAACATGTAAAATATCTGGTGATTTTAATAATATGAAAACTGAGAGTTTGAAAAACATGAAATGAATTTCAGTTAATGAAAAAGAAAGAGCCATCAGAACTACTCCAGAAAGAAGATTTAAAAACTCTTGTGACAGAAAGAGTCCTTATATAGAAGCTAGGATAGAAGGGGGTTTCCTGGTGATGAATAGGAAGATGTACCTTTACTCTTAGGAGGTGTAGATTTGAGGTCTAGTACACTGGTACAAGCATCTAATCTCAGCATTTGAGAGGCTGAGATTGGAGGAGGATTGCAATTATTTTTTTTCAGCCAACACAAGCTACATGGTGAGATTCTGTTCCACACACATGAATAAGAAACCAACAATATCCTTTTGTCTTAGCCCCAAATTTTGTCTCTGTAACTCCTTCCATGGGTGTTTTGTTCCCTATTCTAAGGAGGAATGAAATAACCCCACCCGGGGATCCATCCCATAATCAGCCACCAAACCCAGACACTATTGCATATGCAAGCAAGATTTTGTTGAAAGGACCCTGAGATAGCTATCTTGAGAAAGGCTACACCAGTGCCTGGCAAATACAGAAGTGGATGCTCACAGTCATCTATAGAATGGAACACAGGGCTCCCAATGGAGGAGCTAGAGAAAGTAAGTATCCAAGGAGCTGAAGTGGTCTGCAACCCTCTAGGTGGAACAACAATATGAACTAATCAGTACCCCCCAGAGCTCGTGTCTCTAGCTGCATATGTAGCAGAAGATGGCCTAGTCGGCCATCATTGGGAAGAGAGGCCCCTTAGTCTAGCAAACTTTATATACCCCAGTACAGGGGAACACCAAGGCCACAAAGTGGAATTGGGTGGGTAGGGGAGCGAGGAGGGGGGAGGGTATAGGGGACTTTCAGGAAAGCATTTGAAATGTAAATAAAGTAAATACCTAATGAAACGAAAAAGAAAAAAAAAAACAATATTTGAAATTAAATGACCAAAGAAAGGAGAATATACTATCTAAAGACACCAAGGAAAAGAAGCAGTGAGACAGCTTTCTGTATCACTCTACACTGGGGCTAAGACCTTGACTTTATGTTTCTTTTTATTGTATTCTCTGAGAATACTTGTGCCTCCTGCACTCAGATGCCCATGCCTTCCTGCATCTAACCATCTGCCTGACTGTACTAAAAAAATGCTCTGTATTTTTTCTTTGTCTGAATCTTAATCCTATTTTAGGTGCAAGAGATTGCAAACTAAATTCTCCAGTCTAATCCCAAGCATTGTATTTGCTTCTGCTCTACCAGGGAGGTTCTCATTTAACCTTAAAAGTTCATTGATGGTAGACACTTTTACAAAGATCAATGTAAATGCAAGAAATGGAAATTATATAGCTTGCCAATGGATGAAGATGATGCCTAACCGGCTATAAGAGCGTCTAGTTCCAGAATTTACTCCTAACCATGACAAGTATCCCATCTGTCTATATGAATTAAGACAGTTCAATGATAAACAATACTACCTGAGATATTTTTACTAACAATGCACATACATGAATGTGCATTCATTCAGAGTATAGGTTCATATATATGGATTATTTATTTATGTCTAGTTAATTGTGAGCGCTTCAGAGACAGAAAATTTAGCCACTCACTGCTTTTTATTGTACACCTTCTAATAACTTTGCCTCATGTGAAGATTTAATTTAAGGGTGTCCCAGACTCAAATGATTTCACCTGTTAGGACATCCCTCTCCTCAATGACATTCTGATCTCCTGTCTTCCGCAGGGGCTTCATATTAAACACATGGAGCTACATATTCAAAATACAGCTCTGACAGTCCAAATATTGAGGAACTTCTAGACTGATTCCCATGATAACTATACCAGTCTACACTCCTTCCAGAAGTTCACATAATCTCAACAGCACCTGATGTCTGCTAATTGTTTGATAACAATCATTCTAGATGGGGTGTGTTAGAGTTTAAAATTATGTAGCTTGGGCCTTCCTCTTGTATCTTTCAATATAATTTTCTTTTTCTGTATATCTTAACTATAATTATAGTGGGAGTGTTTATTTTCTAGTCTAGTCCTAGATAGTATCCTCTCTCTTCTCATTTTTCTTCTATAACTTTACTGAAAATATTTTCTATGCACTTGGCAAGTGATTCTTCTTATTTGCCTGTAACAAATATTTTTCTTACCACAATGTTCACACTCTTGTATGTTTAATTTATACATTTAAAAATTGCAATTGTCTTTAAAGGAATCATCTAATTTCTCAGCTTTTCATAGTCTGTTTCCTACATGATCCCTTCTATCAATGAGACTTCACACTGTGATTTTTATTTATTTTTGTATTTTTTTTCATTTTCAGTGTACTTTCAATTTGGTTTGTCTTCACTAGTTTTCTTTAATGAATTATATATTTGTATCATAAGATTGTGTCTTTATTTTACATAGCTGTTTGTGTTTTTTTTTTAATGGACCATTCAGAAGATTATTTCTGTCTCTTTGAAACTGTTCACTCATTAATACATGTCATCTTTGAGAATTTTAATATATTTATAATCATTTTTTAAATTCTCTCTTTAGAATTTCTTCAAAGTCCCTGTCATTATCATAATTGTCCTGAGTGTTAAAATAAGTAAATAAATAAAAAGTGTCCTAAAGGTAGAAAGCTTGGGTCCACATATCTATCTTGGTCCAGTGTGGAAATATACCTAGGAAACAAAATCTTAAAGGACATTTTACCTTTTGCTTGTCAGAACCTGGTCTTAGCAGGGTGGTAATTGTGTGTCCCAGAAGCAGGGTGTCCTGGAAAGTCAGATGGATCCCTTATTTATTTGTATTTGAATGTTTAATCGGTAGTGGTTGCCAGAGCCATAAGGTCCTGGGAGTCGATGCCTGTCTGCACAATATGCTGGAAGTGAGACGAAGCAGAAGTATCCAGAGGGTCTTAGGATCCCTGACCTATTCTGGCTGAGTACTGACATGGAATATATTTAGCAGTTTTTAAGGATAATTCTGAACCTGCTTGATGGAACAGTGAGTTAAAAAAAAAAAAAAAAAAAGAACTGCTGTACAAACCTGGTAACATTATTTTAATCTCTGGAACCCATAGTGGAAAGTGAGAACTCACTCTAGAAGAGTGACTCACTGGCTTGTTTCCATACATCACAGTATATGAGTGCCACACTAGCATAAGCATGTACCATACACAGACAATAATAATTAAATTAAATTAAAAAATAAAAATTTCTAAAATGTATTTTTTAAATAAACTTCTTTGTAAACCCAATGGTATTTTTCTCACATAATTATTGTCCTAATTATTTTTTATCATCGTTTTGACACACAACCTAGAGTTACCCTGGAAGAAAGTGGACCCTCCCTTGAATATTTACATTGGTCTGTGGGTATGACTTTGGGAAATTGTCTTAAGGGAAAAATGATGTGGGAAAGCCCAGCCAACTGCAGGCAGCATTATCTTTAGGCAGGTTGGCTTGGACTTTTTAATAAATTTATAATAAACATAATCCTGTGAATTAGCCAGAATGTGAATTAGCATGCAATACCATTCCATAGTTTTTGCTTCCAAGATTGTATTTTGCCTATCTTACCTGACATCCCTCAATGACGTAGTGAAAACTAGAGGTATGAGAAGAAATAAACCTTTTATCCTCAAGTTGCATTTACTTTGTGTGTGTGTGTGTGTGTGTGTGTGTGTGTGTCTGTGTGTCTGTGTGTCTGTGTGTATGTTCTGTGTATGTAGTATGTATGTGCCTCAGAACATATGAGTAAGAACAACATTAGGGGTTTTATCTGTTTCCTCCATCATGCAAGTCGGGGATTGAACTCAAGTCATCAAGTTTTCCATAAAATACCTTTTACCCATTAACCTACCTCCTTATCCCCATGAATTTAACATCCAGAAATTCCATTGGCTGATTGAACATTATAAGCTGATGTGAACAGACATGAGGATTTTGGGAAAATTGTAAACTACAATTCATTACAAATATGAGAACAAAGTTTGCTATCTGTCATGTTGAGGTTAGTATAGCTATGAGCTAAACAACTATAACTATACAAGTGGTTATAGATATTATGTCACTACATGTCTAAAGATGGTCCAGAATTAATGATGGTAACCTAAAACACCATATTCATAAAATAAAGTGAAAGACAAATTCATACAATTTAGGATAGCTACAAACAGAATAATGAGAGAAAAATCAAATATCTGCATGGTTGTAGACAAACTTAGCCTTGCCTAAATTTCTAGGGGGCATGTTAAATGTTACAACCACTCTGAAAAGCAGTTTAAAATGTCCCTTCAAAATCTCAATAAAAACTTACCACATGCTCTAAAATTCCACACCAAGAAAGCTAAAAAAGGAAAACAAAAACATATGTCAACACAGACTTTAATAATCCTATCAACATTATCCACAGAAAACCCAATTTAGATAAATCAACATATCCATCAGCCTATTATTTAAGAGATAAACCAAATATGAAATATGAATTGAGGAAATATTTAGAGAAAGAGATATGCTATCCATACATGGATGAACACACACACACACACACACACACACACACACACAAATCATGCTATGTAGATAAAGTCAAAAGCAACAAATAAATAAAAACTATATATTATGCAACTCTAGTTATGTGATATTCCCCCTAACAAAATTTAATTTCTATAAATTTCATGCAAATTTATAGAAATCTGGAATATGATACATTACTAATTTATTTTTTAACATTTCCCCTTTCTACTGAAGATAGATTCTTTTCTCATGTAATCTACCTTGATTACTATTTACCTTCCCCATTGTTGCCAGTTCTTCTCTACCTCCCCTCCTATCTAGATATATTCCCTTTCTGCCTCTTATTAGAAAATAGCAAGCTTCTAAACAACAACAACAACAAAACATAGTAAAATAAAATATAATAAGATGAAGCAATAACTATCACACTGAAGCTGGAAAAGGCAGAAGGAAAGAAGAGAAGGAAAGGAATACAAGAGAAGGCAAAAGAATCAGAGGCCCATTCATTCACACTCAGTAGTCCCATGAAAATGCTAATATAATAACTAAACACAAATGGCCTGGTACACTCACTCAGACCCTGTGTGATTTCTGCCTCAGACTTTGTGAATTCCTCTAAGCTTTGTTCAGTTGATGTAGAGGGCCTTGTTCTCCTTCTGTCTTTTTTATGCCCTCTGGTTATTACAACCTTTCTGCACCCTCTTCCATGGTTCCCTGATCTGTGAGGCGAGGGGAATTTGATAGAAGCATCCCACTTAAAGCTGTGCATTTCAAGATTCTCTCTCTCTCTCTCTCTCTCTCTCTCTCTCTCTCTGTGTGTGAGTGTGTGTGTGTGTGTGTGTGTGTGTGTGAGTGTGTGTGTGTGTGTGTGTGTGTGTGTGTGTTCTGTGTAGTGTCTGGCTATGGATTTTTGTATTTATTCCGATTTGCTTCAGTGACTTATTATCTGGTGGCTGAATAAGGCACTGATCTATGAGCATAGCAGACTATCATCTGAAGCCATTTTATCACTTAAAAAAATATTTATCCACTACATATTTCAATATCAGCTGCCCCTCTCCTCCCAGTAAGTACACCCTCATGCAGATCCTCT
>LR755148.1:0-47115 GCA_902729485.2 Mus minutoides | reverse complement strand
CCCCCCCCGCACATCAACTCACTTCAGGATTAGGCACATCCTGTCCCACTGTGGTCAGATAAGGTGGCCCAGTTAGAGGAATGGGATCCACAGATAGACAACAGGTTGAAGATAGTCTCTGCTCCTGTTGTTAAGGAACAATGAAGACCAAGCTTCATATCTGTTCCATATGTTCAGGGGCTCTTAGGTCCTGTGTGTGCTCCTATGTTTCTGGGAACCCACAGGGATTCATGTTAGTGTATTCTGTTGGTCTTCCTGTAGAGTCCTGGTCCTCTTTGGTTCCCTTAGTCCTTCCGCCAACTCTTTCATAAGACTCTGAGCTCCATCTAATATTTGGCTGTTGGTCTCTATCTCTTTGCATTGGCTGCTGTGTGGAGCCTCTCAAAGGATGGTTATACCAAGATCCTGCCACGAAGCATAATAGAATATCACTAATTGTGTCAGGGATTTGTTCTTGACCATGAGATGGGTCTCAATTTGGGCTAGTCATTGGTTAGCTATTGCCTCAGTTTCTGCTCTATCTTTATTCTGAATATATTGTTGGTAGGACATATTTTGAGTCGAATGTTTGGTGTGTGGGTTGCTGTCCTTATCCTCTACTGGGAGTTTTCCCTGGCTACAGAAAATGGCACTTCAGGGTCCAAATCTCCCACTGCTAGGAATCTCAGCTAGAGTTGACCCCATAGACTTGTACTAGAAGCATTGGTTGGGATTCAGTCTCCTAATGATTCCATATGTTACCATACCACCCTTCAAAGGCCCCTCAATTCTCACCATCTTTACCCACATTCTATCTTTCAACCTCATCCCTTCGCTCACCTGTTTCTTCCAATCCTGTCTCCCACCACCACACCCAGACCATGCATGTAACCCATTCTATTTCTTCTTCCCAGAGAGTTCTTCTTGTCCCTTCCTTTACACCTAATATCTCTGGGTCTATGGATTCTAGCTTGGTTATTATTTGCTTAATGGTTAGTATCCATACATAAGCGACTACAAGCTATAATTATCCTTATGGGTCTGGGTTGGGTAATGTTATATAAGAGCCAGAATTAATCACAAACACACCTGAAAAAAATTTACAAGTAAGGGAAATATTCTAATACTCTAGTCATATGAAACTAGCTGAATTACTCTGAACAAAGAAATACTAAAATTCAAAACTGTGGTGAATTGATATCACATCTATGATATTTAAGAAGAATTGTGAATTGTTGTATCTTGATTCAGCACTTGGGAAGCTAAGATGGGATGATTAATGTTCAAGAACAGGTTATTCCAAATAAAAAAAAGACCCTGTTTAAAAAAAAAAATAAAATAAAAGATAGAGGAAACTAAAACATATCATGGAAATAGCAGTTCTGAAACACTGAGTTACTTATGATGTTTTACAGAGAGAAAGAGAAAAGGATTGGTAGAAAATAGAACAACCACATATGTAAAAATCTGTCATTTTGTTTACTTGCCTAAAACATTAATTTAACTGGAAAAGATTTTCAATTTGAAAAACAGGATAAAGACAAACTAATGATCAAAGCAACATGTGGCCTTCTAAGTAGGAAAAATAAGGATGATGAATTTAAGAAAGCTATGAAAAAATAGAATTTTAGGACTGCTCTGTCCAAGCACATTAAATAATATATAAAGATCAAGTACCATGGTGATTGAAGAAAACATATTAGTGTTGGCTGCTGGACTCTAATTATTGAAGTTCAACTCAAGAAACTAAAAAAAATAATAATAATAAAGATAAAAGCATGATAATAATTAAAGGGAAAATGTTGAGTTGCAAATTAAGTAGCTAGGGCTTATGGGAAAAAAGATTTATTATGAAGTTTAAGATCCAAATTTCTATTCAAGGGGAAAAAGAAAAATAATATAATAACAGTTCCAGAGAAATATAATATTCATTAATATTCAAAAATAGAGAATTATAATATTAGTAATAGCAATGACATTTAATATTACAGAAGTGTGTAAATTTTCAAAGCAGACTGAAGACAGTATTAAAAACTATAATGTTATGTAAAACGTAAAACTTTTCAGTTGCCTTTAAAATTATCATAGACTAAGGCTATTTCTTTAGAGTACTTAACTAAACCCTACAAAGAAACTCTATGATTTTGAGCCTCAAAAAACTAATTTTTCAAATTAAGATTTACTACTATTCAATACAGTTATTACAAGGATTTAACCAAATGATTCAACAAGAAAGCTGACTCTGCCCATAAAAGTATTTGTTGAAAAGACATGGTAATCTAGGTTCAGGTCCCAGCACTCATGTTATAAAAATTAAAACAAGTTGGCCAAGGCTATGAGAACACCTGAAATCCCAACCCAGTGAGTGGTAAGTTTGCAGATATAGGAAACTTCGGAAGATTTATGGACACCACCTAGCTCCAAATTCCATGAGAAACCCTGCATCAGAGTCTTCAGTCATGTGTGACACACAAACACACGTGGACATATATTCTGGCTTATGATTCAGACTGGCATTTTCAAGGTGAACCCACATATATTCCCTACCCAGCACACACACACACACACACACACACACACACACACACGCACGCACGCACGCACGCACGCACGCACGCACGCACACACACACACACACACACACACACACACACACACACACATACACACATATCTTTTTAGGTCAATAGGAATCTAGGCAGTGGCACTATGTTGGGGTACACCGCTTGAGGCCTACCTATGAACTGAGGTCCCTGGAAGGGGAACTGGGGTTGGAAGAGACCAGATGGGAGAGAAAAATGGATGCCAAGACAAAATCCCTCTGCTCAAGGCATCTCTACTTTACTCAAGAATCTTTCTTGGTTATATGAGGGTAGGGCCCGCCCCCAGCCAAGTCTGCACTGTGTATTTTCCCAAGGCTGTCTTAGCAGGAAGCAGGATCTGGGTGAAGCACAGCAGACAGGTAGCAGAATCCCAGAGAGTGCAGATGCAATTAGCACAACAAAGGAAGCCAGCCTTAGCTGGAGAGCCACACTGTAGGTGGCTTCCAGTGGCCCAGCTCAGTGGTGAACAGGTCTGCTCTCAGCCTGGAGCAGGCTGGGGGAGGGGGTACAGCACTCCATGATCGGTTGTTGAAAGGCACTTATAACTGCATATATTAATATAACATAAATGTACATGATAGGATTGGTGCATGATTACCTTAGTCAAAATATCATGATTATTTTTTAATTTAAAATATTTTCATAATGTAAGGATTCTACCCCTTTAAAAAGCATAACTTGAATTTAGAAAATTGGTATGAGACTATATCATGCTGTCAAAATGGTTAGAAACTTAAATCACTTATTATAGTAGCTTTACATTTTAGTGCATACAGTAGTAGTCAAGGACAAATAAGTTTATTCTGAAAACTCTAATCTTAAATATCTCTACCACTCTGTAGTTTTGTAGCCTTCAGAAGTTATGCAAGATACTTTAAAAATTGTGTACAAATTTTGTCTGATTGAAAGTTCCAATAGAATATAAATTATAGACAAATTCAATAAGTACTAATTTTTCATTCATGATTAGAACACTGAACAAATAAACAAAAATCCATGACTGATTTGAATCTTAAGTCTAAAGCAGAATAATGCATAAGTGCCCACCTATCTTATCTGTATTAGTCAAATCAACTTCAGGAAATAATCAGAATTGTATTTGGTAAGCTTATAGAAAAACAAATAAACAAGAACAAACCAAGCTTCTCAGAAGGGACTCAGAATGATCATTGAGTATAGTCACAAAGCTGAAGACATGTCAAAACAATGAGAACTATTGAGACACACAAGTTTCATGTTTAACTTTATCAGCAACTCTAAAGTTTTGTATTTAATGAGGCAGGAATTCCTCTGATGCTTGCAGGGACTTCTAAATTAGTACTGATGTTCACAGTAAAGCAGCATTTACTTGGATTTGTTTCATATAAATTCATTGATCATGATTGTTATAGACTAAGGGAAATTACAGTTCATCTATAGTTAATCTTCAGTAAGAGACCCACACTGTCTAGCATAAATTCAGGAAGACGAAGGTCAGAATAAAGTAGGTCTTAATGTACACAAAATTTACTGTTAAGAAAAGCTATCTACTAGAAACCCCAGCTAAACAATCACTATCTCTGTGGCTCAGTTCCTTAGAGATTTCATCCCTTTGTTCTCAAAATAAGGAAGATATTTTTCTCAGGAGCTCAGATCTCTAGTGTCTTCACATGAAAAGTTTAATATATGTACTTCTACATTGTGAATAAAACAAAAATATAAAGAGTGAATATATTTCTAAGTAGCCATGTTCCTAAAGGCTTTATTATGAAATGATTGTTCATAAAAATATACTGCAGACTGTACTTCTGTCTAAATAGCCCTTCTATCTCAAAAAATATGAACTATCAGTACATGCTAAGATATAAAAATGACATTGTGTCTGCAAGTTTACATATGTGTGTGTATACCATCATGAAGGAGAACACCATCTTTTCTTTACTTTTTAAATGCCTTCAAATTTGATATTTTCAAGTTCAGAGTCACAGATTATAGTAGCCATTTAGAGAAACTCAACGCATCACTGCATAAGTCTCAGTTTTCCATACACTGGATTTATTTTAAAAGCTATATGGAACATGTTGCCTCTTAAATAACAAAAGACTCAAACACCAAAATACTTTGAACTTGAAGGGAGAACAGTATTGGCTGAAGCACTGAGTTCCTTTCAAAGATTTAGAGACCATCAGGAGCACTGGATAAATTAATCTTCTTTTCCCAAATGTGAGTGCTTGCATTCAGTGAGGCAGATTCTGTCTAGATCATGTCTCTTAGTATGACTTCACAGAATATACCAAGAAAAAAAAATGGAAGAAGGTTTTGTGTTTATACACCCCAAAAGATCCTCAACGTATTTGCTCTTCATAATTCAAATGTGCAATGAAAAACACAGCTGAAGATGGTGGCTGCTATCTTCCTTCAATTTGCTTTTCTTCCTTGCACTGCTCTCTAATTTGGATGCCTGCAAAATCCCATCTTGCCATTGCTTACCTGCTCAGAACATTTCTATTATGATTTTAATGCATCGATTTGTTTCATTTCCCTTTTCAAAAAGCTTGAAAATCAAACCAGAATTAATTAATGGCTTAGAGATGTCATGTGATCAAATATGGAAAGTGAGAGGAAGTTGATAAAATCTGACAATATTTATAAATAGGGAGAAGTGGAGAAATAGCAGAGAAATAAGAAAGGCAGACACATCCATTCCTGTTCCATATGTTGTATATCACCTCTAGCAATTTTCCACACTGCAGTCCAAGATGGTGGTAAGCACCCGGTTTCCTCGGAGACCACAGATCTTCACTGGTTCTCACCTCTCCTTCACTCAATAGCGACCAAAGGCTCGCTTGGACTGCCTGTTTCTCCTCCAGACCTGATGTCTAGGCAGATTTTTTTTCCCTAGCCTATGGAAATGTTTTAGCATTAACTTGATAATGGTTTCTGTTCACAGTCTCCTACTATAAAAGGAATTCACAGCAATCTGTGGGTGTTATCAGTGACATTTTCATGAGTGTTGAGAAATGAAGATTACAATGAATTTCAGACAAAGTTCGCCAGCCTATTTAGGTCACTCTTGAGTGTTACACTTTAAGCATAGTCTAAGTCTGTCAACTAAAAACATTTCAAATTCATAAATCATAAGTCCCAGACTCAAACCCTTATACTAATGCTGTGTCTATATAATTCATCACTTTTTTACATGCAAACTCTACATGGTAACCACTAATACTCATATGCATGGTGGTTTATATTGATGTCTGTATGTTATATATCCTTATAATACATGATATAAAAATTTAAGTAGTAGAAATGTGTTTACCAAGACACATTAGTGTTGTTTAAATATTTACTTATTGGTTTCTGCTTGGACAGCCAGCAGAGGTGAGTGGCACACATGATTCCTGGATCCCCATTGTCTATCTTTGGCTCTGGTCCTAAATCTCAGGAGTCTGCCTCCCTGTGGAAACGTTTGTGGAGGTTTCCTAAACTAACGAGCTGGGAACCTGCCCAACCACCCATCCAAGTTGGATCTGATCGCCACCCCAGCTGGTCTGCTATGGTCAGCCGACAGAGGAGAGTGGCACATATGATTGCTGGGGGCCACCATGTTTAGCTCTGGTCTGAATGCCTGACCTGGGAGGAGCCCTGCGGGATCCCAGGAGCATCCTGCTCCACTGTGGAAAGTTTTGGGGGCCTTAAAACTAGCCAGCTTGAAACCCTGCCCTACCATCCACTCTAGTTGGACCCGCTCACTACTCCAGCTGCATCAGACCGGAACACAACCTGCAAAGTAGGGTCCACCCAGACTCATGAATAAAATGAAAAAGAAAAAAGTGCACATGAATACTAATCATTATATCAATGTGTACTATTAACACTGGGTTGACCCATTAAAACAGGGATAGTGAGAGAGGTAACATAGCAAAGGCAGCAGGAAGTTAGGAGTAGGCTTGAGTTCTGCAGATTCCATCTAATATCGGATGAGTTACAATGTCATGCAGCTTCCCAGTTGCACTTCTTTTTTTTATGCTTTCTGATCTTTATTATCATGCCTAGGCAGATTCAAGTATTTTACTTCTTCCCTCCTCCCCCTTGGGGGAGGGTACTTTTTTTATTAGATATTTTCTTAATTTACATTTCAAATGCCATTCCGAAAGTCCCCTCCCCCCGCTCCCTGCTCCCCTGCCCACCCACTCCCACTTCTTGGCCCTGGCGTTCCCCTGTATTGGGGCATAAAAAGTTTGCAGTACCAAGGGGCCTCTCCTCTAAATGATGGCTGACCAGGCCATCTTCTGTTACATATGATGCTAGAGACACGAGTTCTGGGGGTTCTGTTTAGTTCATATTGTTGTTCTTCTTCTAGGGTTGCAGACCCCTTCAGCTACTGGTGTTCTATCTCTAGCTTCTCCAATGTGGGCCCCGTGCTCCCTCTTATGGATGACTGTGAGTATCCACTTCTGTGGGAGTCAGCTATATCAGGGTCCCTTCAGTAAACACTTGCTGTCCCCGGTTGCACTTCTTGCTTATTGCTGTGACATGAGTTCTGTGCCCTGCAAATCAGGTGTTGAACCTTAAAATAAAACAATACACACTGAATCTAATCAAAGAGAAAATGGGAAACGACCTTGAACACATTGGCACAGGAGAAAGATGGTCTCATTTGTTTGTTTGTTTGTTTGCATGTATGTATGTGGACTACATGCTTGAAGTGCCCACAGAGGCCAGAAGAGAGCACTGGATCCCTTTGTACTGGAGTGACAGGTGATTGTTAATCATCTAGTTTCAGAAGACTTAACTCCTGTTCTCTTCAAGAGCAGCCAATGATCTGAACCACTGTGCAATCTTTCCAGATCCAGTCTTGCATAATCTGATCCCATTGTTTCATCGGACATGAGCTTCTCTTAAAACAAACAAACAAACAAACAAACAAACAAGCTATGTACTCTTTGAAGTCTGAGAGAAGGTTGACATACTGTTTGTGAATATTTAGGATATTCTAATGGACTCAGTGTCTATTTTTAAAAATAGGGACTAAATGAATTTTTGTGGGAAATGAGATATATTTTTTTTTAAATTTAAGATTTAGAAATTCCTGTTGGGTGGAGCAAGTCTAATAGTCAGTTCACAGGGGCATAAACAATAAAACATTTATTTTCTCATAGTTCTAAAGGATATAAGGCTAAGATCACAATATGAACACTGTTGAATTTCTATAAGGAAAGGGTCTCTATGTCACCAGTCATATTTTTCTGGTTTCTCACACAGAAAAGAGTAGGAGAGAAAACTCATTTCATAAAGTCAGTTATCCCATCTTGAAAGTCCCATCCTATGACCTCACTAGGAACTAATTATCAACCAAATGCTACATCTACAAAGTTCACCATCCTGAGATTGAGAGATTCAACACCATATTTGGGGGGCACAGGGCTCATCTCATAATAAGCTAGAAATGCATTTAGGCAGCTGCATGACACTTTCACTCATCAAATATTAGATGGAATCTGCAGAGCCCAAGCCTTCTCCCAACTTCCTGCTGCCACTGCTGCCCTGTGACTCTAACTATGCTGGTTTTAACTGGATAACCCAGGGTTAATAGTTCATGTTGTTGTAATCATTAGTATTCACATTCACCTTTTTCTCTTTTTACTCATGACTCTGAGGTCTGCATAACTTTAGAGTTTGTGGGATCTCTCAGCTTTGCAATTTACACTTACGATGCTTACTTTTCAGATATACAATGTGAATCAATACTTAGAATAATAGAAAGAGAAAGAAGAAAAATGTTATGGGTGCTTATAAAACTGTCTAATTTGAATCCATTACCCTTCACATTTACTCAATGTTATGGCACCTTCATGCTATACTTATTTACATTAGATCCTATCCACAAGAAAACACCAGTCATCTTGTAAACTGCCTTCCAAGTCTGCTTTATTTTTCTGAGTCTCTCATCCTAATAGTCCTAATAGGTTATTTGAAATGGAGATAAACTATCATGCACAGCTTTCCTGTCTTATATTAATGTCCATTATATGTCAATGTTAATTTCTTTTGATAATAATCTTTTTAGTATAACAGTATAAATTCTTCCTAATAGAATTCTACTCCCAAATGGCTTTTTTATTTTACTTTGGATTTCTCTAATAATATTATATTTCTGTGACTGGTCATGTGATAAACATATTGTTTATATATCCTTAAAAAGTCACTTGATGGGTTTCGTGACCTGATTTAGGAGAACTTACTGCATTAATCAAAATCTCGTGGAAATCACAATCTCTCTAAATTTCTCATGATGATGTACCCATGATTTCTCCACATCTATGGTTGCCTACAAAGAACATAAAGACCATAACTAAATTCAAAATTTGATCATAGAGGAAGGGCTCACGAAGCCCCACCACAAGGTGAGGACGTCTTCAACATCTTTGGAGGGATGGAGAGTGTATTTTCTTTGGCTTTTGCACTAGTGGTCAACAAAACTTATAAAGTAAAAAACTACTCAAATCACATGTTCTGCATAGAAATTCACTATATACATTAGTATATCTCTAAGATTCACTTTTTTTTTTTTTTTTTTTTTTTTTTTTTTGGTTTTTCGAGACAGGGTTTCTCTGTATAGTCCTGGCTGTCCTAGAACTCACTTTGTAGACAAGGCTGGCCTCGAACTCAGAAATCTGCCTGCCTCTGCTTCCCGAATGCTGGGATTAAAGGCATTCTCCACCATGCCTGGCTTAAGATTCACTATTTTTAAAATTAAAAATGACATAATTTTCTTCTTCCTTTTCTTCCTTCCAAATCCTCTCATGTCATCTCTCTGTAACCTCTTCCATGCATCTTATATCTCAAATTAATTACTTCTTTTATTATTATTGACATGGTATAGGCTGATGAGTTCATTCTTACTGTTTATGTATTTATGGTTTCAAGGCTAACTATTTTGAATTTACAACAAATTAGGGGTTTCATTTATGGAATAGGGCGATTCTCCCTCAGCATTCATTAGCTGCCTGTAGATTTTTTTTTTAATGTAAAGGTATAAGTTTGAGTTTTAAATATTATTTTGAATGTCATAGATATCACCTATCATATCAAGCAATTTTTCAGTATTTATATGTAAGGCAATAACATTCTATTGTTACTTATGCACTGGAGTTCTTTCACTTTATGAGGTTAACTTGGCATTCAAATGTTCAACAGAAAGGCTTCAACCCTACCTCTTTATTGGTTCTCTCGTATCAAAGTCTTTGTTTTAACTTTATGTTCCTCCTCTTCTACAATAATTAAAATCAAATTCAATATTCTGCTAATTCCTTTCATGTTTCCCAAGACTAATACAAGGCTTAGTGTCTTGCAATCTATTTACATTAGATGCTTTGTATTTAAAAAGG
The DNA here is from genome assembly GCA_902729485.2 of Mus minutoides. Lineage (NCBI taxonomy): Eukaryota > Metazoa > Chordata > Mammalia > Rodentia > Muridae > Mus > Mus minutoides. Next base: position 37,163 of record LR755148.1, on the reverse strand, counting down.
TAAAAATTGTATAATACAAAACAAAAAAATTTCAAACTGATTAGTAGAATCTATTTTTTTTACAGCCCACTATTTCTTAGGATGAGCAATTTCTTGTTTATTTGGCTTACAATTTCTTATCTCTATCACATACTCTTCAACTTCTTACTATAGATAATTTTCTAGGCAGAGTAGATCTCTCTGCCCATAAATGCTTTATTTCAGCCCACAAAATGCTTTTATTCATGTTTGCAGATGCCAAACTTCTAGCAGTTGACTTGAACTGATGAACAAAGGATTACCAACTTTTAATTTCTATCAATTTATTAACAAAACACTGTGGAACTTTGTTTAGTATTCATATTCTAAGAAATGTTACATCCTTCTGTCTATATACCCTATGTGTACAGAGTTTTGTTTTAATTTTTCCTATGTCAATGTACAACAATCCAAACAGGCAGAACATGCTAATATCATGGAATTGTTCATAAGTCAACAAGAACTCTGTTAGTAGATCAGCTATATGGCCTACCTAAAGAGAAGGCAAAAAAACAACAACAACAACAACAACAACAACAACAACAAAAACCCCAACAAAACCATAGGTTTAAAAGACTACTATTGCCTTGTTGTTCAAGGGGATTTATATTACCTAAAACTACAAAAGAATATGTCTTCTTCTTAGAAGAAAATCTACTAGATAAATCTCTGGGTTAAAAACACAACATGATTTTCTCCTATCTTGGTGGATGAGTGGAGTTAGATAATTTTACTTCCTGTATCACAAGAACAAAGTTTGAATCTGATATTGGTTGTATAATTATAGCGTACTGCCAGCAGCCTTTTAACTCTAGCAGCTACTTTTCAGTAAAGTAACGTCACACCATTTGAAGAAGAAACACAGCTTATGTTTTGTGTATCTTTCTTACCTTCTTGCTATACTGTGTGTTACTAACACACACTGAAGACACAAATGACATAAGTGTTTGAGAATGGAGATGCACATAGACCTGAGGAATTGACAATCAACTTTAACATACAAATGTGTGTATGACACTGATTATCTTCTTATATTTCTTTAAGAAATAGGAGGTAACATCAACTACTAATTACATTAAATGTATTATCCTTAAATTGAAGAGTAAATGGCAGTTTATTGTTAAGTATAGGATTATAGATAGTAAATTACCCTAAGGAAGAAACACTTAGTTTAAACCAAAGATATAAAAAAGCAGTAGTGTCATTGTTCTAGTTTCATTGCTATTACTATTATTAAAAAAAAATACTCCATTGAAAACACTAACAAATAAATGATTGGAAGCAGCAATCAGTCACTGTTGAGAAGTCAAAGCTGAAACTTGATGAGTCATAGCCACAGTTAAGAGTGAAGAAATGAATACATGCACACTCCCTTGCTATCCTGGATCAACCTATCAACTAGGACTGAAGTCAAAGGAATGATGTTAACCACTGTTGCCTGGATTTCTTCATATGGATCATTTAAGACAATCCCCAACTCCCAGACATTCCCAAAGAACAACCCGATCCAGACAATGCTTCGTGGAGGCTTTCCTCCAAGGTGATTCTGGGTTTACAATTAAAGCTAAACATTACAAACTCATTCATTAACAACTTGACACAAGCATACCACTTAAAACCAAAGCCTTCCAACTCAACCCTCAAGGAAACCACCTGACAAATATTATTAAAAATTCCTTGGTGCTTTGAAAATATTCAGTGGGTAGGAACACATAACATTCTTGCAGGCAACCTAGCAGCTATGCCAAAGAGGCTGAAAAGCTACAGTGACTCTTGCCCCAGGAAATAGAGTACTCTGTTCTGGACTCAGAAGGCAGCTGAGCTTCCATACAACACATGCATATTAAAAATATATATATATAAATATAAAACAACTTTAAAATATAAAAATCACTATGCCTATGGAATCCCAGGTTTACTGCACTGCCCTGCCCCTCATTCTGATGAGCCTACTCCAATCTCTTCTCAGATTTTACTATCCTTCACTGTGGTAAATAAACTGCTGAAATTGAAATATAAAAATAATAAATGGGAATAAAATTGGAGTCAACTATAAATCCTTACAGTGTAACAATGGCTTAGTACAGGCAAGTTATTGTCTATATTGGCTGTCCATCTGGTCTCTCCATGTTTATGCATTAAGGTTTTTGCTGATCTGTGTGTGGACACATGACAAGCAACATTCTTTGTCAGAAACTATCTCTTAGGTCAGAGCTTATAGGCTATACAGTATGAATAATCACAATAAGACCTATTGTCTTAAGACCTCAGAAGATGGAAAGACCTCCCATGCTCGCAAATTGGCAGGATTAAAATGGACATCTTGTCTAAAGCAGTCTACAGATTCTAATGCAATCCCCATCAAAATTTCAAATCAATTCTTCATAGACTTAGAAAGAGTAATTTGCAAATTCATTTGGAATAATAAAAAACCCAGGATAGTGAAAACTATTCTCAACAATAAAAGAATTGCAGGGGGGAATCAGTATCTTGTACCTCAAGCTGTACTACAGAGCAATAGTGGTAAAAATTGCAAGGTATTAGTACAGAGACAAGCAGGAAGATCAATGGATTAGAATTGAAGACTCAGAAATGAATCCACACACATATGGCCACTTGATCTTTGACAAAGGATCTGAAACAATTCAGTGGGAAAAAGACAGATTTTCAACAAATTGTGCTGGTTTGATTGGCAGTCAGCTTGTAGAAGAATGCAAATCGATCCATTCTTATCTCCTTGTAAAAACCTCAAGACCATCCACATAAAACCAGATACACTGAAACTAATTGAACAGAAAGTGGGAAAAAACTTCCAATACATGGGCACAGGGGAAAAGTTCCTGTACACAACACCAGTGGCTAAGATCAAGAATTGACAAATGGGCCAGGCTGTGGTGGCGCACACCTTTAATCCCAGCACTTGGGAGGCAGAGGCAGGTGGATTTCTGAGTTCAAGGCCAGCCTGGTCTACAGAGTGAGTTCCAGGACAGCCAAGGCTACACAGAGAAACCCTGTCTTAAAAAAATGACAAATGGGACCTCATAAAATTGCAAAGCTTCTGTAAGGCAAAGGGCACTGTCAATAGGACAAAAGGGCAACCAACAGATTGGGAAAGATCTTTGACAATCCTATATCCAATAGAGGGCTAATATCCAATATACACAAAGACCTCAAGAAATTAGACTCCAGACAATCAAATAACTCTACTAAAAGTGGGATACAGCACTAAACACAGAATTCTCAACTGAGGAAACATGAAGGGCTGAGAAACACCTAAAGAAATGTTCAACATCCTTAGTCATCAGGGAAATAAAAATCAAAACAACCCTGAGATTTCACCTCACACCAGTCACAATGGCTAAGATAAATAACACAGGTCATAGCAGATACTGGCAAGGATGTGGAAAAAGAAAAACATTGCTCTATTGCTGGTGGAATTGCATGCTGGTACAACCAATCTGGAAATCAATCTGGTGGTTTCTCAGAAAATTGAACACAGTACTACCTGAGGACCCAGCTATACCACTCCTAGGTATATACCCAAAAGATGCTCCAACATATAAAAAGGACACATGATCAGCTACATTCATAGCAGCCTTATTCATAATAGTCAGAAGCTGGAAGGACACAGATGCCCTTCAACAGAGGAATGGATGCAGAAAATGTGATACATTTACACAATGGAGTACTACTCAGCTATTTAAAACAATGAACCCATGAAATTCTTAGGCAAATGGATGGAACTAGAAAATATCATCCTGAGAAAACCAAATTACAAAAGAACACATGCTATGCACTCAATTATCAGTGGATATTAGCCCAGAAGCTCAGAATACCCAAGATACAATCACAGACCACATGAAGCTCAAGAAGAAGGAAGACAAAACTGTGGTCCTTTAGTCCTTCTTGGAAGGGAAAACAAAACAAAACAAAACAAAACAAAACAAAACAAAACCACTCACAGAAGCAAATACAAATACAGAGGCAAAGTGTGGAGCAGAGACTGTAGGAAAGGCCATCCAGAGACTGCCCCATCTGGGGATCCATCTCATATACAGTCACCAAATGCACACACTATTGTGGATTCCAAGAAGTGCTTGCTGATAGGAGCCTGATATAGTCTCCTGAGAAGCTCTGCCAGAGCCTGACATATACAGTGGTGCATGATCATAGCCAAACATTGAACTTATCATGGGGTCCCCATTGGAGGAGTTAGAGAAATGACTGAAGGAGCTTAAGGGGTTTGTAACCCCATAGCAAGAACAATGATATCAATCAACCAGAGCTCCCAGGGTCTAAACCACCAACCAAGGAGTACACATAGAGAGACCCATGGTTCTAGCCATATATGTAGCAAAGGATGGTCTTGTCAATAGGAGAAGAGGCCCTTGGTGAAGGCTAGAAGTCCAGTGTAGGGGAATGAGAGGGCCGGGAGGTAGGAGTGGTTCGGTGGGTAAGGGCACACCCTCATAGAATCAGGAGGAGGGGCAATGGAATAGGTGGTTTCTGGGCATGGAGGGGGGGGGTGGTAATCGGGAAAGGGGATAACATTTGAAATGTAAATAAAGAAAATATCCAATTAAAAAAAAAGCTGTTGTCTTTTATGCCAATCCTAATGATATCATGCAGCAGGGCATTCCTGTTGCCAACTACTTTTTTAAAAAGCAGTCCCTTGGTCATGCAAACTTTATATGCCCCAGTACAGGGGAACGCCAGGTGGGAGTGGGTGGGTAGGGGAGCAGGGCAGCAAATGGGGGAAAGTATAGGGAACTTTCGAGATAGCATTTGAAATGTAAATGAAGAAAATATCTAATAAAAATTGGCGGAATAAAAGCAGTAAAAACAAAATGGCAGTGGGTACTACAAATATTGACCTACCTAAGATGAAAACCCTTGAAACAGAGTTTCAGCTATCCATGAGATTTTTTATTTGAATATAGTATACTTTGTTATTTTTTTTTTAAATCTACTAAAACTACTTTTACAAATAAGAGTTTCTTTCAAACATTGGTACTTTTTTCTCATTGGAATTAGTGAAGAGAACTTTCTATGAAGTGAACTAGTGAAGACTTTGTAAGGGTAACTCAGAAATTGGCTGCCATAAAGCAAATTACAATAACAGGTTTATTACCAGATGAACAAAAATAATAAACAAGTTGTTCTCTGCCTTATTAAGATTATATGTACATAAAAGAACATATTGTGAAATTCTACCTATAAAGACAAATTGAGCTGTTTTCCTTAGTAAGTCAGTTACATATCTCCTGTGCTTTTTTTCCCCACACAGTTAAATATCTACTCCTCCCCCTGTCGTTTCACATCTAGTATTCTAAAAACCCATTCTTCACCACCTGTCTTAGCCTCTCTTCAATCTGTCCAAAATGTTACAGCTAAAAAAATCATCTTTCAAATACCTCCTTTAATTATATTACTTTCCTCCTGAAGAACACTTTTTGGTGTTATCTCATGTTTTAAATCAACCTTTTAGTTATGTGTTCTTGGCTTTAGATAAAATGACTTGATCTAAAAGCAAATATACTTTAAAAACATTTTCATGGATAACAATTCATTGGGCAAGGCAAAATGAAAACAAATCAAACTAATAATTCATTATGTATATTCATATCTTTTAAAACCATTCAAAGGAAGGCTGGTGAGATGAATCAGTATATAATGAGACCCAGTACCAATCCTGATGACCTGAGTTTTATTGCCATGACTCACAGGGTAAAGACAGAACCAATTTATGCAACTTATCTTATAACCTCAACAAGCACATTGTGGTACACAAGGACCTACCTGCATAAATACAAAGGAAACACAATAAATAAATAAATAAATAAATAAACAAACAAACAAACATTTTTCTATAAACTTTTATCTCACTCACTTGTTGCCTTCTATCCTCTGATAAGTGGTATTTTTATTTTAAGATGAAAGAAAAAAAGACAGTGTCCAAACACTTCAGAAACCAATTTGGCAGTTTCTCGGAAAATTGGCAATAGTTCAAATACCTCCCCTGGGAATATACCCAAAACATGCTCCACCACACCACCAGGACAACTGCTCAGTAATGTTCATAGCAGCTTTATTTATAATAGTGAGAAACTGGGAAAAAATAGATGTCCCTCAACTGAAGAATGAATATAGAAAATACGGTATCAAAAACAATGACATCATGAAATTTCAGGCAAATGTATGGAACTAGACAATATCATCCTGAGTGAGATAACCTAGACCCAGAAATACTAACATGATATGAACTTACTTATAAACGGATATTAACCATAAAGTACAGAATAACTACTCTACAATCCACAAACCCAAAGAAGCTAAGTAACAAGAAAGGGCTGTGAAAGGATGCTTAAATTTTACTGAGAAGGAAAAAAAAATAGATATATAGGATGATTGGAGGGAGAGTATTGGGTGGTAGATGGGACAGGATGGGAAACTAGAGGGATCAAGTGTGGGGAAGATGGCAGGAGAGAGAACACAAATCAGTGTGGGGAGTATCCTATAAATCTAAGACAATGGGAACTTTCAGGAATCTATGAGGGTGACCTTAGCTTAGAGTCCTAACAATAGGAAACACAAAGCGTGAATGGTCATGTCTTGTAACCAAGCAAGCCTTCCGTGGGAGAGAAGTGGATACCAACCCATACTCAAAACCTTTGACTCATGCCTTTCATGTCTGTAAATGGTGCAGAGATAAACAGGGAGCAGAAAGTGAGGAAATAGCCAACCAATAACTGGCGCACCTCCAGTCTCATGCCATGAGAGAGTCAACCCCTGACACTATTAATAATATTCTGTTATAATTCCAGACAGGAACCTAGCGTAACTATCATCTGAGTGGCTTAATATAGCAACTTATGAAAATGGATACAGAGACCAACAGCCAAATATTAGGTGGAGCTTGGGAAATCTTGTAAAAGAGGAGGAGGATTTAAAGTGCCAGAGAGGTCAAGGACACACAGTAAAAACTACTAAATCAACTAACTTGGGTGCATAGGTGCTCACAGAGACTGAACCACCAATCAGAGAGTATAAATGGGAAACAAGCAATTATTTACTAAACACAAAGGTGCCCAAATTCATACGAAAAACATTATTATAGCTTACATCACATATTGACCCTCATACAATGAAAGCTGGTGACTTCAGTAGTGTATTCCCACCAGCAAACATGTCATCTAAACAGAAACAGAACAGAAAATGCTGGAGATAAATTACATTATAAACATAAAGATCATAAGAATTACTTAAAGAACATTTCCCCCATACATAAAAGAATATACCTTCCTCCCTGAACTCCATAGAGCATTCACTAAAATTGACCACATATTCAGATGCAAAGCAAGTCTCAATAGATAAAAGACAATTTAAATAACTCCCTACACTCTAAGGACTGCAGGCTAAAGGTGGAGTTCAGGAATAACAAAAAGCTTACAAACTCATGGAAACTGAAGAGCTGACTACTGAGTCAACACAGAAATTAAGAAAGAAATGAAAATCTTTCTAGAGTTGAATGAAAGCATAACATATCCAAAATTATAGGACACAATGAAGGTGGTACTAAGAGGCAAGTGCATAATGTTAAATACCTACATAAAAATTAGAGAGATTTAATATTAATAACTTGATGGCATACCTGAAAGCTCTAAAGCAAAAAGAAGAAATAACATGCAAAAAGAATAGACAGCAAGAAGGAATCATATCTAGGGCTATCAATCAGACAGAAACAAACAAATGAACAAACAAGATTCAAGGAATCAATAAAACAAAGAATTTGTTTTTGTTTTTATTTTTTGAGAAAACCAGTAAGAAAATCATTAGTCAAATTAACTGAAACATGGAGAGAGAAGCTGTGAATTAGAAAAAAATTATTTGAAAGGGAGAAAATAAAAACAGGTACCAAGAAAATTCAAATAATCATAAAGATATATAATAAAAACTTATGCTCCAACAAATTGGAAAATCTAAAATAACTGGATAATTTATTGATTTATACTATCAAAGCTAATCAAGATCAGATAAGAAATTTAAGAGACAGTGAAATACCAAGAGTCATTAAAAGTATCCAAAGCAAAAACATACCAGGGCCAGAGAGTTTTAGTGCAGAATTCTACCATAATTTCAAACAAAACTTAATATTGATACTTCTCAAATTATTCTACCTAAAGAGAACCAGAGAGAATATTACCCAATTCATTTTAAGAGGCCACATTTATCCTAATATACAAACCACATAAATACCCAAGGAAGAAAGAATTATAAACTAACTTTCTTTATGAACTTAGATGCAAAATTTCTCAATAAAATACCAAACTTAAGAATACATAAAAAATACTCTCTACCATGATCATGTATGCTTCATCTCAGGATTTTAGGGATAGCTCAAAATATGTAAATTGGTAAACATAATGTACCAAATAAAAGAACAAAAATATAAAAATCTCATGATCATGTGAAAGGCCTTTGACAAAATCCAACATTATAGAAGTCTTGGAAAGACCAAAGATACAAGAGACAAAACCTAACATTATAGAATTTGTTTATATCAAGCCCATACCAGCAACTCCCCGTAATATCACAGATATTAGAGAGAAACAAAGTATTTCCACTAAAATCAGGTAAAAAGACAAGGTTATCCACTCTCTTCATCCCTGTACAGTATAATACTTGAAATCTTAGATAGAGCAATGACACAACTGAAGGAGATAAAGAATATACAAGTTGGAAGGAAAGAAGCTAAAGTATATTTATTTTCAAATATGATACATAAGTGACCCCAAAAATGTCAGAGAACTCTTACAGCTGATAAGCCCTTTTAACAAAGTACCAGTATACAAAATTAATACAAAACCCAGTAGCTTTTCTATATACAAATGACAAATGGACTGAGAGAGGTATCAGGGAAGTAGAACCTTTTACAATAGCCTCAAATAATATGAAATATCTTGAGGTACTTTAACTGAAGCAAGTGGAAGTTTTATAAATAAAAACTTTAGAAAGATACTAAAGAAAGAAAGTAAAGAAGACACCAGAAGATGGAAAGATCCACCATGCTCATGGATTGGTAGGATTAATAGAGTAATAATTGCTGGCCTACCAAAATCAATCTACAGGTTCAACGCAATCCTCATTAAAATTCTAACCCAATTTTTTACAAAACTTGAAAGGAAAGTTTTCAACTTCATATAGAAACAGAAAAAAAAAAAAACCCAGCTTAACTAAAACAAGCGTGAATAAAAATAAACAAACAATAACAACAAAAACCTCTTGGACATATCAATATTCCCAACCTCAAACAGTACTACAGAGAGCTATGAAAATAAAAACATTATATCATTGACACCAAAAACAGGCATGTTGATTGAGGGAATAGAATTGAAGTCCCAGACATAACTCCACACATCTATGGACACTTACATCTTTTTTATAGAGAAGCAAGAAATACACACTGGTAGTAAAACAAAGCAGCATCTTTAACAAATGGTAGTGGTCAAACTGGAGAGCTGTATGTTATAAGAATGCATATAGACCCATACTTCTTCTGGTGATTTGAATATGTGTAGCCCCTGTAGACTCATATGATTGAATGCTTGGCCCATTAGAAGGTGTGGCCTTCTTGGAGTAAATGTAATCCTATTGGAGAAAGTGTATTATTATTGGGGTGGGCTTGCAAGCCTCCCATACTTAAGATACATCTGGTGTGACACATTATCTCCTTCTGCTCTCTGTGGATCAAGATGTAAAATTCTAAAACTCCTCCAGCTCCATATCTGCCTCCATGGTGTTGTGCTTCCCAACATGATGAGAATGGACTAAGCCTCTAAAACTATAAGCCAGCCCAAATTAAATGTTTTTCTTTAGAAGGGTTGCCATGCCATGCTGTCTCTTCACAGCAATAAGCTCTACACTAACACAAAAATCAATAATAGGGTCTGCTGTGACAGACCTGACCATGCTTTTGTTTGCAGGAATATGGAGTTTGGAACTTTGAGCTAGAAAAGCAGTGGAATGGTTAAGTGCTGTCTAATAGGTCATACTAGTAGAAGCATGAAAGACTAGTGAGGAGAGTGATTTGAACTGTGGAGCCTGGATCAAGAAATTTCAGAAGAGAATTTTTCTATGTGTTCTAGTGACTGTTCTTATGCTATTTTTGCTAAGGATGTTGCTACTTTTTGCCCTTGTCCTAAAAGTATGCCTAAGGCTAAAATAAAGTCTTTTAAATTAATGCCCTGGGCAGAAGAAGTCTCAAAAGAGCCTAGAATTAATTCTGTCCTGTGGCTTTTAGTGTTTAGTCTTAAGATGATTTATCATGAAGAGGACCAAGCTGATGAAGTAAAAATAAAAAGTGTACAGTTTGGAGAGAAAAGGGGTACCAAAGCAGCAGAATAGAGCTAAATCATGTATTTGAGAAGATAAACAGATTAAAGACAAAAAAGAAAGGGAGTGGTGACCCTTGACCTCAGGACAAGATCCCACCCAGCCAAACTTCCAACTTGTGAAAGGAATTAAAGAACAATTTAAATCTAAGCATGGGAGTACACACCTTTAATCCTAGCACTCAAGAGACAGGAATGTAAACCTCTGAGTGTAAGGTCAACCTGGTCTACTGAGCAAGTTCTAGGACAACCAAGCTTTGGTAGTGAAGGAAACCATCAAAAACAGAAAGCTGGTGAAGATATAATTAAGGAGGCCATGTCCCAGTCTCAGAAAACATCAGAACTTACCAGCTTTGCCCACATGGTGCTAGCTTCAGAGTTAAGAATCAAAGAAAGGGGTTATGGAATCTCCCTCTGTGGCTTAAGAAAATCTCTGTGGCTAGGAGTAAGACACAAGTGTACCTGCATAGAGGCCTGGAAAGGCCATTTGATGAAGCTATGAAGGTAAAGCCTAGATTGACTTAGTGACCCTGAGATCATAAAGGTGCCAGAACCATAAGATACCTGCCAAGTAAATCTGCTAACAAGGACTATGACAAGCTCAAAAGAGAAACACAGGTTCCAGTTAACAAAGCTGAAAGAAGTTGGAGATCTGAAAAGCATTTTGACATAGACATGGAGATGAAGAGTTTGGCATTTCCACAGGTGGTTCTTAGTCTTGATTTGGTCCAGTGTTTCCTTACTACACTACCTTTCCTCCAGTTTTTGACAGTAATATATATCCTAAGCCATTATATGTTGGAAGTATGTGATCTGATTTTTTTATTTTGATTTTTATATGAGATTACAGTTAAGAGATTGCATAGATCGCAAAAGAAAAAAAAAACTTTGAACTTTGGACTTTCGAACATGTTTGAGACTGTTACAGACTATGGAAACTTTGATGTTGGACTAAATACATTTTTTTTATTATTTCAATTACAAGTCTATAGGGTCCAGGGAGTGGAATGTGGTGGTTTGAATAGGTATGCCCTCCAGAGGGCATTTGAGAAACACTGAACCATATATTCAATACTTTTTGTCATCAGTGGAAAGCAAATCAAAACTACTGAGAGAGTTCATCTTATACCAGTCAGAGTGGTCAATAACAATACTATAAGTGACAGCTTATGCTGGTGAGGATGTAGAATAAGAAAAATGCTCCTGCATTGCTGATAGAAGTACAAACATGGACAGCCACTATGGAAATCAGTGCAGTGGTACTTCAATAAGGTAAATCTGCTACTTCAATATACATCTATATTGCCCTTGGGCATATACCCAAAGGGACTCTGCATCCTCACACAGAGACCCTTGCTCAAACATGTTCATTATTGCTCTATGATAATAACCAGGAATTGAATACAAAATACATGTCCAAAAAACAGATGAATTGATAAAAATGTATAGTACATTTATACAATTTAATATGACTTATCAGTTTAAAATATGAAATAATAAGTCTTGTAGACAAATGCATGAAGATACAAAAAATGCTGTGTGAGGTAACCAAGACCCCAGACTACAAATACAGTATGTATCTGCTTAAATATTAATGTTAGCTTTTAAATAGTCATGCTACTAGACATAACCACAGAGGTTAGGTATTGAGTAAAGAACCAGCATTGATAATTATTACTCTAAGAAGAAAAAATAAAATAGATAGCTATGGATGAATGGGGGCACAGAGTGAAATGGAAGAATAAAATGTCAGGAGTAAGAGAGGTAAACAAAAGAGGGACTATGGCTGAGGCAAACTCAAACTAAGGGCTGCTTGAGGGTCAAATGGAACTCAGTACATGGATGAAGGTGATCTAAGTGGAATCACAAACAATGGGGAAGGCAGAACCCAAATTGGACATTTCTTGTCATCAAATGAAGCCATAGTTCTGGCAATGGATTATATTCAGTCAAATTTTGGTTAAAAGGTGGCTTCATGAAAACCCTCAAAGAATCTGTGCTAATGCCTGTGCTATTGTTTGTTCTCCAGTAACTGATGCTAAGAGGATATTGCTGAAGACAACACCTTTGTGCCTCACTTTACATTTGTGGTCCATCTTGTCATCTAAAGCCATACCCATCCTGACTAGAGTTTGTGGTACTGAAAAGTATAAACACCAGCTTATCTACAAGCCTTTCAATCTATAATGATGATGTGCATGCAAGATGTGCTAGTGTTGGCACAAAGCTACTTGGCCAACTAAAAAATTACCAGACTGGATTTAAGACCCATGGCTTGAAATGGAACCCATACCAGAAGCTGCACATATGTTCAAGAATATGAGCCAAAATAGGCCAGGGACCTAGAGGAAAACCAACTATGACTGTTTTGCTAAAGTATCATAGCAATAAAATAACTCCTAACAACATTTTGCTCTACTTATAGGTCAGTATCTTCCTCAGCCATCATCAGAGAAGAGCTTCCTCCTTAAGTAGATTGGAATAAACACAGAGACCTACAGCTGAACAATATATAAAGAGGAAGAAGTTTAAGTATCAGTCCTGAATAGGGTGTTCCTATCAAACTCCTCCCTTCAGAGTTTTGCGACCCTGAGAAAGAGGATGCAGGAAGATTATAAGAGCCAAAGGGATGCAGAATACCAAAGAGACAAGTCCTTCTAAACACAGCAGATCCAGGGGACATATGAACTTACAGAGACTGGCAGCATGAACAGACCTGGGCCTGATGAGATTGATATGCTGAGAGGAAAAGTGAACACAAGCCCAAACTCTAGCCATATTCCTAAATCCCTGGCCATTTTATCTATATCTATCTATATCTGTATCTATATCTATATCTGTATCTGTATCTGTATCTGTATCTGTATCTGTATCTGTATCTGTATCTGTATCTGTATCTGTATCTGTATCTGTATCTGTATCTACATCTATATCTATATCTACATCTACATCTACATCTACATCTACATCTACATCTACATCTACATCTATATCTATATCTATATCTATATCTATATCTATATATACAGATATAGATGTAGATGTGGATGTAGATGTAGATAGATATAGATATAGATATAGATATAGATATAGATATAGATATAGGTATAGGTATAGGTATAGGTATAGGTATAGATATAGATATAGATATAGATATATCAAGAACAATGATATGGAGAAACTCAAACACTGAAAGTCAAACTATTCCTTTTTAGTAAAGTAGCTCCATTTTTATGGGTTGGTGGACTTTACATATATGTATGTGCACATGCATATTTATGCACATGCATCCAGAGGTCAGAGTTTGACACTGGGTGTCATCATTAATCACTCTCCTCCTTGGTTTGAGGAATAGACTCAAGTTACCTGCAGCTTGTTGATTTGGCTAGGCTGGTTGATTAGTGAGCCTTAGCTATTTCCTGTCTCTGCCTCCCTAGCATGGTGGTTAGAGATGCAAGCTGTCATGCTGGGACATGTATTGGAAAATTGAACTTTTTGTAATGTTGTGACACATGCATGTTATTTCATGACCAGTCTCACCAGCCCTCTCCCTATGTTTGGCTTTTCTTTTTGACCTATCTGTTACTTGCTGTCAGTTGTAGATTGAACATGTTAAATTAAAAATTACAAAATTAACTATTCATATGTTTCATATCAGCACTATACTGAATAGCATGAACATTTTCTCATCCTGCTCTAGTCCATTACCCTCATCCACCATCCACATCCAATATGCACTGTCTTCTTTCTCAGCTGCGTCTTGGCTGTTTTCATTACTAGACAGACAGTAACAGTCTCTTGTTGCTTGTATTGATAATGTGGCACTAGCCTGGAATTCAAGTATCTTCACTGACTAAACAAGGGCTCAATAAGCTCATGTTTGGGGGAATCACCAGGAAAAAGTGTGGGCATTCAATTTTTAAAGATACTTTTATACTGTATACTCTATGATTCCACTCACGAAACTCAACTTAGATCATCCTCACCCAAATCCATACCTTCTCTCATTAGGATATAGGAAATTAATAATAATAATAATAATAATAATAATAATAATAATAATAATAAATAATAATAAGAAGAAGAACTTAGACAAAAATTAACAAGCCAGAATAGGACAAAACAAAGATATAACAACAAAACTAAACAAACAAAATTTACAAAAGCCATAAAAATAAAGGTAAGCACATTATTACATACTGAGAAACTGAGAAACTTAATAAAAAAACAAAACTGGAAACCACAATATATACAAAGAACATGAAAGGCAAAAAAAAATAATAATAAATAATAAATAGATAAAAAACTAAAACAAACAAAAGTTTTCTAAAGTGTTTTGAAACAACGAATATCCAAAAATGCCATCAAGTTCATTTGGGGTTGGCTATTTTCTGTTGAACAAGAGATATGGCCTTAAGATTTTTTTCATTTGAAATGTAAATGAAGAAAATATAAAATATAAAAAAAAGCCTTTGAAAAAAGATTTTTTTCTGTATGCCTGGTGGAGGCTTTGCCTGTCCACTTTAGCATTTCTATTGTTTTCCTCGTCAAACTCATGTTTTGACAGACGTGGCTGTGAGGCTTAATGATTGGAACTTCTGCTGTGACTGAGACACTGCCTCACACCAAATTCCCTGATCATCTGGCTTTCATAATCTTCCCACCTCTCCTTCTGAAATATTTTCTGAGCTTTGCGTGCTCAAGCATGTTGTAGATGTATTCTTTGTGATAGGTTCCACTACTCTGCATGTTGATTGACTATGTGTCTCTATAATGATCTCGATCTTTCACAGAGAAGGTTCCTTGTAAGGATATATATATATATATATATATATATATATATATATATATATATATATATATATATATAAAACTAGCAAATAAGGAATCCTGAGAGTAGGAGAAATCATCTCCCCAGGGAAGAGTACACTAATTTATTATCCAGTTCCAAATGGTCACCTCTGAAAACACACCTACATATAACATACAGATTGAATAGATTCTATTTAAATATCTAGCATTATGTGTATATACATATACATATATGTATGTAACAACAACTAGTGATGAAAATAGAGGCCATGGATTTGAAAGAGAAGAGAGGTGGGGGTACATAAAAAATTGGGAGAGAGGAAAAGGAAAGGACAAATGATGTGATTATATTATAGCTGAAAAGTAAAAGAAATTTGAAAATTACCTGGGCTAAAAAAAAAAAAAAGAAGAGGACAAATCATAAGGTAAATGAGCAATAGCAGTCAGAAGTGTTGGTATTAAGGATGAACTTTAATTTGGTCAATGCCAAGCTCAAATGTTGTGCATAATAGGGCAGATTGCATGTATACCTATTTAGTAAGGGTTACATCAAGGCAAAAGAAGTGTTATGTACTTGGAAATAACATTGAAATGTTAAATATATTGAAAATAAGAAACAAATTTATGCTCTGTTTAAAACATCTGTAGTTGTCTAATTCAACATCATGGATGTAGCTCAAATGCCTTTTTCTTCTACTGGAAACCTCCTGATATTAATGTTTTCATCTTTGGAGTCTGCAAAAATTAACACTATTAAAGCCTATGCAAGTTATTTTTATGCAAATTAACAACAAATAAAGGCTTGTTAAAAACGATAATGCAGGAATTTGGTGGAACCTTTCTTCTNGGGAAAAAAAAAAAAAAAAAAAAAAACAGGTTGAAATTTCTTACTTAAGTCAGGCACTTCTTTGCAGAAACACACACAGTGTGATTATCTGATGTGTCTCAGATGTAAATCACTAACAATACAATCACTGGCTGGAGGCTGTCAGCAAATAAGTGGAGTTTTTGAAAAGGCAGTGGAAATTTCCCAGGTCCAAGATACTGGGAATACTTGAGAATAGGAAGAGTCAAACAGTAGCAATGTAGAATTTAGCCAAAAATGCAATGGGAAAGTTCTGTAGTGAGAAATCCTATTGATTACACCATTTGAGTCTCAACTGCAAACCCACCTCTGCTTACTACCCATCACTACCATCTACATGCTTGCTTCTTCCCAAAGTTGACATGCTGAAACTCCAGTTGATACAATGAAATGAAGGAGAATTTGGGGGAGTGATTAGATCCTTAGGTCAGAGTTTTCATGAATAATATTATGGCTATTTTCAAAGAAAGAGCAGTTTATTTACCTCTCTAATACATGGGACACAGTGAGAAGACATTTGTCTATGAGGAGGGCAAGACTTTGCCAAGGATGCTGCCTCAATATTAATGTGGGCACCCACTACCCTCATAAAATAATAAATGAATTTCTGCTTCTCTATAATACCTGGGGTGTTATCATTTATCTAGAATGGCCCAAAGAGACTCAAAGAGCCATGGTGAGTGCTTATGACACCATCCAGGAAGAAGATCTTACTGCTCATGCTATCACTTGCTTTTGATTGGAGATTCTTGATAAGTAGAGTAAAAAGATAACCTTACTTACTATGATCTCTGTTTATATATGAGAAGTGATATAAATGTTGAAATAAACTCTTAAACATAAATATTAAAAGCAATGTTAATGTTTAAAACTGTCATAATATTCCCCCAAATTCGTTGACTCTTATGCTCTAGTTTTCTTCAGATTTGTTTTCTCTCAGATTTTCATAAAGCGCATCCTCTGACAACATTTAATGTCACCTGTCTTTATATTAGAAACTGAGTAATTCTATATGTTATTGGATTCCATTTATGCAAATTGATCATGACATCTTCAAGGCGGTGCTGGTTAGAACATCACAGTTTTCCTCTCCCACTAAAGTATTTTGGAAGTAGATGCTGTGACATGGTATAATGACTCCATATTCATCATGAGACAGGCGTCTACTAACTGCAGGAGCAGGTGAGAAAGCCATCTTGTATCTCTGGTCCCTCAGAGACCAGTCTGCACAGGAGAGCCTGCGGACTGCAGAAGCAACATAGTTTCAGGCACAGGCACAGTTTCAGGCATTCATCTTCAGCCATGAAGCAG
The DNA here is from genome assembly GCA_902729485.2 of Mus minutoides. Classification (NCBI taxonomy): domain Eukaryota; kingdom Metazoa; phylum Chordata; class Mammalia; order Rodentia; family Muridae; genus Mus; species Mus minutoides. The sequence goes on along the minus strand of LR755148.1, from coordinate 19,766 downwards.
ATCTGAGATCCAGAGATCTATGCTACTTCCCTGTCAGAAGAGAGGTGACCTACAGAGAGTACTCTGACCACTGAGACTCAGGAAAGAGTTGGACTCCCAGGAGTGCTGGCAGAGGCAAACAGAATCACAGGAGGTACAAGTTCCATCCAGACCAGATATTACCCGATGGGGAAACACCAGAGATTACTAGATGGTGAAAGGCAAACATAAGAATCTTACTAATAGAAACCAAGACTGCTCACCATCATCAGAACCAAGCACTCCCACCTCAGCGATCCCAGGATACCCTAACAAACTGGAAAAGCAAGATTCAGATTTAAAATCATACCTAATGATACTAGTAGAGGACTTTAAGAAGAAAATTAATAACTCAAAGAAATACAGGAGAGCATGGCTAAACAGGTAGAAGGCCTTAATAAGAAAGCATAAAAATCCCTTAAAGAATTACAGAAAAACACTACTAAAAAGTAGAAGCCCTTAAAGAAGTAACACAAAATTCCCTTAAAGAATTACAGGAAAACACAACCAAGCAGGTGATGGAATTAAACAAAACCGTCCAAGATCTAAACAAGGAAGTAGAAACAATCAAACAATCAAAGAAACAATCAAAGAAAATCAAAATGCAAAAAGATCCTAACTCAAAACATAAAGGAAATCCAGGACACAATGAGAAGACCAAACCTACAGATAATAGGAGTAGATGAGAATTAAGATTTTCAGCTTAAAGGGCCAGTAAATATCTTCAACAAAATTATAGGAGAAAACTTCCCTAACCTAAAGAAAGAGATGCCCATGAACATACAAGAAGCCTAAAGAACTCCAAATAGACTAAACCAGAAAAGAAATTCCTCCTGATACACAAAAATTAGGATAACAAATGTTCTAAATAAAGATAGATTATTAAAAACAGTAAGGGAAAAGGGTCAAGTAACATATAAAGGCAGACCAGTTAGAATTACACCAGACTTCTCACCAGAGACTATGAAAGCCAGAAGATACTGGACAGATAACCCTAAGAGAACACAAAGCCAGCCCAGGCTACTATATCCAGTAAAACTATCAATTACCATAGATGGAGAAACCAAATTATTACATGACAAAAACAAATTCACACAATATCTTTCCATGAATCTAGCCCTTTAAAGGATAATAAAGAGAAAACACCAACACAAGGATGGAAACTACACCCCCCAAAAAGCAAGAATGTAATTCTTCAACAAACCTAAATGAGGACAGCCACAAGAACAGAATCCCAACTTTAACACATAAATAACAGGAAGCAACAACTACTTTTCCTTAATATCTCTTAATATCAATGTACTCAATTCCCCAATAAAAAGACATAGACTAACAGACTGGCTACACAAACAGCACACAACATTTTGGTACTTTCAGGAAACCCACATCAGGGAAAAAGACAGACACTACCTCAGACTGAAAGGCTGGAAAACAAATTTCCAAGCAAATGTTCTGAAGAAATAAGCTGGAGTAGCCTTCTAATTATCAAATAAAATTAAACTCTGACCCAAAGTTATCAAAAAAGACAAAGAGGGGTAATTCATACTAATCAAATGTAAAATCTACCAAGATGAATTCTCAATCCTGAACATCTATGCTCTAAATGCAAGGGCAGCCACATTCATTAAGGAAACTTAAGTAAAGCTCAAAGCACACATTGCACCTCACACAATAATAGTGGGAGACTTCAACACCTCACTCTCATCAATGGAAGCAGAAACTAAACAGAGACACATTGAAACTAACAGAAGTTATGTAACAAATAGATTTAACTGATATCTACAGAATAGTTTATCCTAAAACAAAAGGACATGCCTTCTTCTCAGCACCTCATGGTACCTCCTCCAAAACTGACCATATAATCTGTCACAAAACAGGCCTAAGCAGATACAAAAATATTGAAATTACCCCATGCATCTTATCAGATCACCAGGGACTAAGACTGATCTGCAATAACAGCATAAATAATAGAAAGCCAACATTCATGTGAAAACACTCTACTCAATGATTACTTGGTCAAGGAAGAAATAAATTAAAGACTTTTAAGAGTTTAATGAAAATGAAGCTACAACATACTCAAACTTATGGGACACAATGGAAGCAGTCCTACGACTAAAACTCATAGTCCTGAGTGCCTCCAAAAAGCTGAAATCAACCAAGTGGAAACAAAAAGAATTATTGAAGGAATCAATCAAATCAGGAGCTGGTTCTTTGAGAAATTCAACAAGATAGATAAAACCTTAGCCTGACTAACTAGAGGGCACAGGTACAGTATCCTAATTAACAAAATCAGAAATGAAAAGTAGACATAACAACAGAACCTGGGGAAATCTAAAACATCTTCAGATCCTACTACAAAAGGCTATACTCAACAAAACTGGAAAACCTGGATGAAATGGACAATTTCCTAGACAGATACCAGATACCAAAGTTATATCAGGATCAGATTAACAATCTAAACAGTCCCATATCTCCTAAAGAAAGAGAAGCAGTCATTAATATTCTCCCAACCCAAAAAAAGTCCAGGACCAGATGGGTTTAGTGCAGAGTTCTATCAGACCTTCAAAGAAGACCTAATTCCAATTCCCCTCAAACTATTCCACAAAATTGAAACAGAAGGTACTCTACCCAATTTATTCTATGAAGCCACAATTACTCTGACAACTAAACCACACAAAGATCCAACAAAGAAAGAGAACTTCAGAATAATTTCCCTATGAACATCGATGAAAAAATACTCAGTAAAATCCTTGCAAAACAAATTCAAGAACACATCTGCTACATCCACTCCAGTAGTGACTCGCATTACATGTTTGGAAACCTGGAAGCAGTCCTGAGGCAGAGAGTTCAAGGAAACTCAGCCTCCTCGAACCTTGGCATTCCCATAGGCAGATTTTTCCTTCAATATCGTGGAGGGTCATGCATGCTTTTTTACAGTATTTTACTGGATAACAGATAAAAATCTCAGGGCAAGCTTAGCAAAGTATACTTAGAATCTTCATTACAGCCAGTTATAGCAGACTACATTGCATAATAGAAGCAAGTTGGTGAATTCTTCTGACAAATGGAGATTCCCTACAGATACTTAAAAGAACAGCCAAGTTACCTTCATATGCAAGAATTTACCAAGGCCTAGGAAATAGGGAGGTTGTGGTATTGCATTATTCATGAGAAGGTCTGCTAGAGCAGAACCCCCTGGTGCTAACTTTCACAAGGCTCAAAGGTGTAGAACAAGTTATGACTAGCATGTGAAATCCTTACCTGTCATTAGCAGACCCTAAGCAGAGCTGTTCTATCTTTACTGTAAATATTATCTGGTTCCTGTACGTTCCTTTGAAGTTACTCCTTTGTTTTGTGTCAGATACTTCAATGTACTTTGCCTACTGTGACATCCTACCTCTTTGTTTTCTATATTATAGAAGACTGGTGTTCACTTTGTGACAATACACTCAGATGCAACACATTCTCTAGTGTCGTATCTGTTTGTCATCCGCGGACTCCTTCACCAACTTGCCACCAGAGACCCGTCCATGCAAATAGGAGACCCAAAAAGGAGGATAATCTGCAGTAGTTGGTGCATTCGAACAGGGACACCGGGGCAGGTTTGTCTTTATTTCTTTTTCTTTCTTTTTTCTTTTTCTTCTTTATTTTCTCAGGCAAGGATAAGATCTCATTACTGTTCTGCAGATGGGCTGATAGATAGATCAGTTAAGGATGAGTAAGTAATTTTATCATGGGGCATTCTGACATTAAAACATGTTTAGACATCTCACCAGCCTTAGTAAAGGCCTATGCTGTAGTGGTGAAAGGAGGGACACTCAGCCCCAATTTTAAGAACGCCTGTGAAAATGGAAAGCGTTCTCAGGGGAATCAAGCTGCATGTTTCAGTTGTAAAAAACCTGGGCACCTAAGGGAAGACTCCAGGTCTCTGCCCATGCTGTGGTGAAGAGCACCTTGGGGGATTGATTGTAAACAAAAATCCTATAAAGATGGGACTCTGCTCACTAAAGGAGCAGGTAAGACAAAAAGCTAAAGGGGCACTCTCTTAGCCCCATTCAGGAACTGTGGGCCTCATTGTAGGACACAGCCCTAGTTATAAGAAAAACTTCAAGTTGTGGATTCTGATACTTTAGGTAAAATTAAATGTTATAGTTAAAGTATAAAAAGAGACTTCAAAAAGGTCAAAATATAGGTCACTTCTTACTGTTACCTTATTTACAACTTCCTAGTCCTACATTGTGCCAAAAATTTGTAGATAAGGCTTTATTGGAAGTTAGGAAATCATCTCCTCAAACATACATAATTCATTTTGTAGATGGTATTTTTGTTGGTGGCAGAAAGTGGAGAGCCAGGAGAGTAGGTTTTGCAGATGGTTGTAAAATGTTTAAATAAATTGGAAGTTTTGGATGCTTGGCAGAAGCTGTTAGAGACTTTTGGGTTTTAATCTTGGTTTGATAAGCTGCCTCTTACAAGCAAGAAGGGAAAGGAAAGGAAAGGAAAGGAAAGGAAAGGAAAGGAAAGGAAAGGAAAGGAAAGGAAAGGAAAGGAAAGGAAAGGAAAGGAAAGGAAAGGAAAGGGAAAAAGGATAGAGAAAAATGGATTTTGGAACTCTCCCAGGGACAGAGAGGAAATCAGGGGATGCCCTGTTTTATTCTCTCTGACCCCTACAGGAGAAGTTCTTTACCCTCTTTGTATTGTCTATGCTTGGTGCACCAACCTGTCCATGTGTCAATTTATGTATGTTTTTGTTTCGCTGTCTTAATGACTGACTGTTCTGTGTTTCATGTTGGAAAATTAAAAATGACTAAAACTTTATCTGCCAATTAAGCAGGGAGTGGCCCACACTTTAGTCAAGAATCCAGCACAGCAGGAGAGCACCTGCTGAATAACTGTTTTTAAAAGGAGTCTGCAACCTCTTAGTTCTAAGGAAAAAAAAAATGATAGTTGGTTTTTTCATAGAAAATTCTCTGCAATTGGGTTCAGCAAATGACAAAGTGCTTTTTATCTTAAAATTATAGCTAGAAAAAGTAAAATTCTTTGATTGGTCTAAATTTATAAGATTCGTGTAGCCACTTCATTTGGTTTTTGACTGGTCTTAAAGATATAAATATACTCTTCATGTCTGTCTTTGTCATAGAGTATTAGCTTGTAAGTTACTGGGTTTGATTAAAAAGGTGTAACATTGGTAACAAGACAGTTAGCCTTAAATTGGTAACTTGGGGTTGGAGTCTTTTGAGCACGTGGCATAAAGCAGACCAAGAAACTAGGCCTCTAAGAATACTTCTAATTGAGATAATATTTAATGTGATTCTTATCGTAAAATGTAGACTTAGAGATAAGATTTAAAACAATGTCTCTTTAATGAAGCATTAAAATTTATACTGTCTTGCATTCATGAACTGGCAGCCAAATATTGTAATGTGATAGTGATGTTTCTAATGATTTTAAAGATGATAAATTGTTTTAAAATTCTGTTTTGCTTTCCCAAAGTTGTAGATATAGTCTAATATTGCAAAAGAAACTTAAAAATTCTAAAATATGTCCTCATAGCAAGAGGAGCAAAGCTCAGAGCAGCCTTGGCAAGGCTTGTGTGGTGTTTCTTTTGTTTTGCAAACTGTGCCTAAAGAAGTTTACTTCAAATCTTTGCTCACACACAATGAGCTTTAAAGTTCTGGGAAGTAGTTGTTGCTCCAGAAAAGATTCAGAGACAATATATTTTTAATATTTAAGGTTTTAGTTATACTAGGAAATTGTGGAACAAAAATTTTAAGAAAGAAAAATTGATTTGCTTCAAAATTTTTATTTTCAAAAGCTTCCAGGAGCTGTTAATTGGTAATAAGACCTCACCTCAAGATCTTCAAGTTACTTAATCTTTTGTTAGATGTTATCAAGAGAGATACAAATTAATTGGTAAAGGAAAAAAGGCTTTGCAGAAAATAAGGGAAGCTTTTATAATTGTTACCAATTATAATCAATGGTAATTAAATACTAGCAGCTTATTTTAGTTATTGTTATTAAATGTACCCACAGCAATTGTTTGGCAAGAGAAAACATTAATGTAAAATCATCTTTCTTCACCTCAAAGTAAATTTTTAACATCCTATTATAAGGATGCTGTGGTGCTAATTAAGAATTAAGAATTCCTTGTTCCAAACTGCAATTGGTTATTGCAAAATATTGATATTTGATGGGAATGCAAGCTTGTACAACCATTCTGGAAATCAGTCTAGTGGTTCCTCAGAAAATTGGAGATAGTACTACGGGATGATCCAGCAATACCTCTTCTGGGCATATATCCAGATGTCCCAACTGGTAATAAGAACACATGCTCTACTATGTTCATACCAGCCTTATTTATAATAGCCATAACCTGGAAAGAACCTAGATGTCCCACAATAAAGTAATGGATACAGAAAATGTGGTACATTTACACAATGGAGTACTACTCAGCTATTAAAAACAATGAATTTATGAATTTTTTAGGCAAATGGATGGATCATCATGAGTGAAGTAACCCAATCACAAAGAAACTCACATGATATGCACTCACTGATAAGTGGATATTAGCCAAGAAACTTAGGATACCCAAGATATAATTTGCAAAACACATGAAACTCAAGAAGAAAGACCAAAGTGTGGATACTTTGTCCCTCCTTAGAATGGGGAACAAAACAACTATGGAAGGAGTTACAGAGACAGAGTTAGGAGCTGAGATGAATGCATGGACCATCCAGAGACTGCCCCACCTGGGGATCCATCCCATAAGCAGCCACCAAACACAGACACTATTGTGTATGCCAGCAAGATTTTGCTGAAAGGACCCTGATATAGCTGTCTCGTGTGAGGCTATGCCAGTGCCTGGTAAATACAGAAGTCAGTGCTCACAGTCATCTATTGGATGGAACACAGGGCCCCCAATGGAGCAGCTAGAGAAAGTACTCAAGGAACTCAAGGAATCTGCAACCCTATAGGTGGAGCAAAAATATGAACTAATCAGCACCCCCAGAGCTCGTGTCTCTAGCTGCATATGTAGCAGAAGATGGCCATCATTGAGAAGAGAGGCCCCTGGGTCTTGCTAACTTTATATGCCAGGGTACAGGAGAATGCCAGGGCCAAGATATGGGAGTGGGTATGTAGGGGAGCAGGGTGGGGGGAGGGTATAGGGGACTTTCAGGATAGCATTTGAAATGTAGATAAAATAAATATCTAATAAAATTTTGAAAAAAAAAAAAGAGACAGGCGTCTGTCCCGTTACAGTACCATGGGTACCTTTTGAACTAAGTTGCTGCAAAAACTCTAACCATTCACATTTGCAAACTATCAACCTGGAAAAAATGAAAGGTCTAGAATAATGTTTGCTTCTTCCCTTTTGTATTTGAATTGCAAATACAAAATCTTTACTTTGAAAGGGCAAGCATGGGCTAGAGGGATAGCTTAGCACATACAAGTGTTTGCTGTGCAATTACAAGGGCCAGGCTTCTCATGCCATCACCCAAGTAACATCCAGCACAATTAGCTCTTCCCATGGAAGATCCAGCAGCTATTTGTGCTCCTCATGTTTATAAATGAACATAAATGTTTATACAACACGACACACACATGTGCACATGAACACTCACAATACACAGAAAGTACAGACATAAATAAATAAAATAAGGCCCATCATAAAGAAGACGTCTTCACCTGCATTTCATTTGTTTGTTATAATTAAGTAACCCAGTTCCTCATAGCTGCTTGTTAAAATGTATAATCCAATTTGATTAATAATATTTCCAGACTGAAATTTGAGGTTTTGACACTAGAAAGGAAGGGGTGAGTGGCTAATGAAAAGTGGAGTTCATCTTAATACTATTCTGTCAGTATTTCACGTGTGTTGTATTTTTCTCTCAAAGTTGGTTTAGAAATTGAATACTACCTCTTTATTACACAAACTCTTTAGAAGTAGGGACATTTCTCTGCATGTTCATTCTTTCCCTGCATTATTCTGGGAAGTTTCTCCTTTATCAGTCTGAGCCACATATTTGGCTGTAAACTACCTTCAGTTCAGTACTCAGTATACCTCTTGCTTGTGCCAGAATGTGTAAGTAATTCAAGTCTTACTGGAGCAGACTTTGTCCAACAGAATACAAAAAGACTCTCAATAGAGCTTTCAGGAAAGAGGGGGAATCATCTCAATAACATAGCATTGTTATCTATGGGTAATGGGCGAGATGTTCTAGGCACTAAGGTTATATATAGTAATATACTGCTTAAAGTATACACAACAGAATCTGTCCTAATAGTGTTTAAATAGAAAAGAATTTTCAATGTACATACAAAATAGTTGGAGGAGCTGTAGGCATGAGATTTCTCAGGCTTTAGAAATGTTTCCCAGAATGCCTCAGGGTATCTAACCCATAAGGTGCTGCTTTCTCTCTTAGGTTAGTTTCTGTCAACTTGACAGGAGCTAGGGTCCTCTGGGAAGAGAGAACATGAATTGAGGAATTTTCTCTACTGGACTGGCCTGTGGGCATGTTTATGGGGCATTTTGTTAATTAATGATTGATATGGGAAGGCTCAGACAACTGTGTGTACTGCCACCCCTGGGCAGGAGGTCCTAGGTTATATAAGACAGCAAGCTGAGAAAGCCATGTAACATAAGGAGTAAACGGTGATCTTCCACAGTTTGTGTTTCAGTTCCTGCCACCAACTTTATGCTTGAGTTCTAAATTTATCAATTATGGACTCTGACAAAATCTGTGTCTCCACTTACCTCTATGAAAAGTAGAAAACATATTGATTGGGTAAACACACAATTATAAGCATATGATTGCCTTCACCATATTTTCTCATACATCAAGCTGAGACTCTCTTTTAAGAATTGTATCTGAGAAAAGAGAATGGTGGAGAGGGTCTCAGAAGCTGGAGGATTCTGGTGAAGATAGTGGCAGCTAAGGCCACAAGCTGTATCATGGAGGTTTCTTGTGACCAACCATAAAGTAGTGAGAAGCCCAACTCTGAGGACATGACGTCCAAAGACTACTACTTTGACTCCTATGACCACTTTGGCACCCACAAAGAGATGTTAAAGAATGAGGTTCTTACACTCACAAACCACAACTCCATGTTTCACAAACGGCATCTCTTCAAAGACAAGGTGGTACTGGATGTGGGTTCAGGCACTGGTATCCTCCACATGTTTTCATGTTTTCTGCAAAGACAAGGACCCTCAAGGTTATTGGGACTAAGTGTTCCAGCATCTCCAATTATTCTGTGAAGATCATCAAAGCCAACAAGTTAAACCATGTGGTAGAAATCATCACAGGCAAGATAGAGGAGATAGAACTGCCCATGGAGAAGGAGGACATCAGCAGCAGCAATTGGATGGGTTACAGCCTCTTCTGAGTCCATGCTCAACACCATGCTGCACACTCATGACAAGTGGCTGGGAACCAATGGTCTCATCTTCCCAGAGTGGGCCACACTGTATGTGATAGCCATTAAGGACAGACTGTATAAAGACTACAGAATACACTGGTTAGAAGAATGTATATGGTTTTGATATGCCCTGAATTGAAGAGGTGGCCATCAAGAAGCCCCTGGTGAACATGGTGGACCCAAAGCAGCTGGTCACCTCACAAAGGATATGGATATCGATACAATAAAGGTGGAGGATCTGACCTTCACACACACACACACACACACACACACACACACACACACACACACTCCCTGACTTTTGTCTGCAGGTGAAAAGGAATGACTACATGCATGCCATGTATTGGTAGCCTACTTCAACATCCATTTTACCTGATGCCACAAGAGGACTGGCTTCCTTACCAGTCCTGAATCCCCATATACACACTGGAAGACAACTGTGTTCTACATGGAGGACTACTTAACAGTGAAGACTGGTGAAGAGATTTATGACATCATTATAATGAGGTCCAACACCAAAAAGAATCATGACTTGGACTTTACCCTTGACCTGGACTTCAAAGATTAGCTGTGGGAGCTCTTTTGTTCTACCAACTACCAGACAATCTGAGGAGGTGCCCGGCTGGCCCTCCTGCAGAAGGGGGCTCAGGGGATGGGCTTGGGGGATGGGAGGGTACATTGTGACTGTGTTTTTCATAATGGGTATTGTTAGCCACTTTATATATACTGGATTTTTCCCAACTGTAAATGAAATCATTTCTTTTCATTCTGGGATCCCTGAAAAACCTGGCTTTACATTCAAAAGTGACAGCTGAATAAAAATAGTGAGTTATGCCTAAATTCTTATAGGAACTCACTCAAATAATTTTTTCTAGGCTTGCCTATAACTGTATTTATCAAACATTCATGCTTATATAGCCTTTACATTATTTTTAGAGAGGAAAATTCTATCATATGTGTCCCTAGAAAGGAAAAGGTGAAGTGTAACTGTGGGGAGAAATCTTTTCAAATATTTTCACACAGTGAGCCTATTATAAGTAAAAGAAGATTAAAGATACAACATAAAGGTATGTATTTAAATGACTACAAATAACTATTTAACTAGATCTGCCTAGGGGATATCACTAGTCCCCAAATGATCAAAGGCTATCGCTACAGGCAAGGTCCAAAACCACCTGTTTCTGTAAAGAAACTGAGATAACAGCACTGATTTTATACACATATATTGCTACCTCTTGGAACAGTGATTTAAAAAAATATATATCAACACTGACAGAAGACAAACAGATTGAGAGTTAAGTCTGATTCTACCAATGCATTCTTTTCCCTTGATTAGAAATGTGTTAATTCCTTAGACCCTTTACATTGACTTTATTGTCTGCAGGAAGAACAATATTCAAGTTGTTGGAAATCAAAGGATTATCCTTGCAATTACAAAGGAAGACCCCCCCCCCCCAGAGAGTATTGTCCCCTCTTAAGTCATTGAGCCACTGGATTAGAATGTATTTTGCATTCTTCACCCCAAACAACTTGTTAGCATGAGACCTACAACACATTCAGAAAAGATAAGAGACTGCCCCACCCAAGATCCATCTCACAAACAACCACCAAACCCAGACACTATGCATATGCCAGAAAGAGTTTGCTGACAGAACCTTGATATAGCTATCTCTTGTGAGGCTATGCCAGTGCCTGGCAAATACAGAAGTGGATGCTCTCAGTCATCTATTGGATGAAACACAGGGCCCCCTAATGAAGGAGCTAGAGAAAGTACCTAAGGAACTAAAAGGGCTTGCAACCCTATAGGAGGAACAACAATATGAAGTAACCAGTATTCCCCAGAGCTGTGTCTCTAGTTGCATATGTAGCAGAGGATGGCCTAGTTGGCCATCTATGGGAGGAGAGACCCTTGATCTTGCAAAGATCATATGCCCCAGTACAGGGGAATTCCAGGACTAGGAAGTGAGAGTGGGTGGATTGGGGAGCAGGGTGTGGGGGTTATAGGGGGCTTTGGGGATAGCATTTGAAATATAAATGAAGAAAATATCTAACAAAAGAAAAGAAAAAAACAGAGTTTGCTACATTATCATTAGCTTTGATTTAGGAACCATCAGACACTGCAAGACCAAATTCTCAGCACAAAGTAGGCTTATTTGCCCCAGAGGGACAGATGCCTGGGATAAGGGACAAAGCAGAATATAAAGGAAGAGAGAGAGGAGGGGAAGATAACAAGGAAGAGGAAAAAAGGGGGCAAGAGAGAGGGGAAGGGAAGGGGAGGGGTAGGCATTTCTGTGGTATCAGAGAACACTAACAACTGTCTCTGAATAGAGAGAAGATAGACATGGCACATAGGAAAATAGCAGTTTATAAAGGTAAAAAAGGAAATCCCATATTAGGATGAGGTTTAATTTTGATTGGGCATGCTAATTAAGGTGGACAAAAGGGTGCTCTGATTGCTAAACCATGGTAGTGTATTGGTCAGAAAAATCACTGACAGAAGACCTGGACTCAGATGGAATGCAAAGACAAACAACATTTATTCTGCAGAAACAACCAGCATGCTGGGGTCAATCATTCTGCAAAATGGTGACCCCAGATAAAGGTGTTACAGGTATTCTTATGGGGAACCATGGGAATTCTTTAGAAGGATTAGGTGATTAGGAGGAATTAAAGTGGTCACATTACTTTGCTTGACTACAATGTTAGTACTGCTATATTTAGAGAGTGAGGTAACCTAAAATTGCATTGGTGGGTGCTGGGGAGGTCACAGAGGTCAACTTCTGATTGGCTTGTGACAGGTGGTCAGTGGTCTTCATTCTTTTTTTTTTCCAACTTTTATTAGATATTTTCTTCATTTACATTTCAGGTGTTATCCAGAAAGTTCCCTATACCCTCCCCCCTCCCGGCCCTGCTCCCCTACCCACCCGCTCCCACATCTTGGCCCTGGAGTTCCCCTGTACTGGGGCATATAAAGTCTGCATGACCAAGGGGCCTCTCTTCACAATGATGGCCAACTAGGCCATCCTCTTCTATATATGCAGCTAGAGACATGAGCTCAGGGGGTACTAGTTAGTTCATGTTATTCTTCCACCTATAGGGTTGAAGACCCCTTCAGCTCCTTGGGTACTTTCTCTAGCTCCTTCCTTGGGAACACTGTGTTCCATCTAATAGCTGACTGTGAGCTTCCACCTCCATGTTTGNAGAGAGAGAGAGAGAGAGAGAGAGAGAGAGAGAGAGAGAGCGCACACTGACAGAGGCTTTATAAAGGGAGTATGGAACATGTACATACATGACTGTGACTGTCGAAACATATTGTCTTAGTTAGGGTTTTACTGCTGTGAACAGACACCATGACCATGGCAACTCTTATAAAGACAACATTTAATTGGGGCTGGCTTACAGATTCAGAAGTTCAATCCATTATCACCCAGGCAGCAACATGAAAACATCCAGGGAGGCATGGTGCAGGAGTTGCTGAGAGTTCTACATCTTTATCTGAAAGTAAACAGGAGAAGACTGGTTCCTATGTGGATAGGAGGAGGGTGTCATTGCCCATGCCCACAGTGACACACTTCCTCCAACAAGTCCATACCTTCTAATAGTGCCACTTATAGGTCCAAGCATATTCAAACTACCCTATTGGTCAAATTAGTGATGTTATTTCACGTTTGTGTTTCATAGTGATGTCTTACATTGGCCTCTAGTAATGATAACAATTGAAGTCTGAATGGGAGACCACCTGCTTCTGGAATGTAATCAGTTCTAACATTCCACCCTTTTATATGTTATAAAAAAGAAAAAATAGGAAAGAATGGAGGTACTCTGCTCTTTAGGCTGCTTTCTGCTGTCTGGGATCATCAGCATCTTTGGAGACCCAAGAAAGCTGGAATGCTGGCCAAAGCTGGGAAGAGCAGGCTGTCTCACTCATGGTCCAGGCTCAGCACAACCATATATAGCTAGGGAAGTACAGGTAACACTGGAACAGTTTTCAGCCTCTAATTAACTGGAAATCTGATGCCACAGATACATTCTAGAGAGAGAGAACATAAAATTAAGAAGTTTAGAGGAAACTATTTTCTTAAGTGTACATTTAAAATTTTTGAGCCCATGGTCCTGGTACTTCAGGCAGGAGAATCACAAGACCTGGGAAATTGGAGGAAGATCCCACCTTTAGTAGGTGGGGAAATTTAGAGTACTTTTCTGGAGTCCACTTAACTTGTCAGAGGAGGATTCAAGTCAACTCAGTGAAGCTTACTAGAATTTTTTTTTAAGTTATAAGAGAAGTTTTAGATATGTTAGACTTACTGTTTCATGTAATCTATACTGAAATCCACATTGTAAAAAATGCAGTAGACTCATGCCTTTGAGTAATAGTAGAATCTTGGGGACTCAAAAATGATTTGGGGTTCAAAGAAGAAACACTCTTTCCTCTATACAGAAGTCTAGGTATATATAATAATTGGACAGATATTTTTAGTACAATAAAAAGCACTTTAAGTCCATACTTAGAAGACAACCTAAGAAAATTTGAAATCTTGAGCTAGTGATTTAAATAGTAGTCAGTGCTTACCAGAACTTTATTAATAATTTTGTGGAAATCCACTGATGAATGTTAAAACTCTGAACTTTTGAAGTCTTGGTAAAACAGCATAGAGAGAAAGAGAAAAATCAGAAACATTTTTTATTTTTACATATACCTTAAATCACTTTCACAAGTTGTATTTACATATCTTAAAACACTTTCTTGTATCTTTATTTCTTGCATTTACATATCTTAAAACACGTTCTTAGACTTTTATAACTTACTTAAGCTTCCACATCCTCAGACCTTTATAACATGTATTTATATATCTTAGAAATATTTCTTAGACCATCCATAACTCAGAACATAGGTAAACTTACACTTTTTTTTTATCTAGTCATTTATTATAAGACACAGGAGGGAGTCTGCTGACAGCAGTCATTATAAAAGCAAGTGTCTTTAAGTAAAGCAATAGTAAAAATTTACTTTGAAATCTGTTTTGTGAATTTATTTCTTTTCTGTGTCTAGTACAAGTTAAACAATTTTTCCTTCTCTTGGAGGTCTCTAGTGACTTCTGAGGCCTGATGTTTACTCATGAAGAGAACCAAGAAGCCAGATGAAGCCTTGGGGGAGGAGCTGGTGTGCTTGCTGCTATTAAACTGGCACATTTACTATTTGCCTAGTCATCAATGCCATTAGAGGCTTGAGAAGGGTAAATTTCATCAGAGTAAGCTAGAATTATAGACCAAGTATTCCCTGACTCTTAAAAATGACAGAGATTTACTGACTGGCTGGACAATTACCCTATGTTGTTCTGTGGTAATCTGGATTTTGTTGTGGGTAGAGATCCCAGAGCAGCATCAGTCTTTTAGTCACCAAGCCCAGAAGATCTTCTCACATTTCTATGGAAGAAGAACTTGGTGGAACAGAGCTACCTTGTCTAGACAAATAGAGCAATCAACTCCCCAGTATCCGGCTTGTTCACACTTGTTGCTAGCCACAGGCAATGTGAAGGGCAGTTTTCACTCACTGTCCAGTTTTGCTGCATTTAAAATAAGTTCCAGTGAGACAGTTTGGTGCCACATCATATTCGTTGAAGGAGATCTTAGAGCTGGTGCCAGGAGCTGGCACTTCTCTCTATCACAGAAAGCTTTTTCTGTCTTCCCCTTCTCTTCCTTCTACCACACATCTGAAATTCTATGTTCAATAGATCTCTGTTAAGTTTTAAGGAAATTATCTATAAAATATATTTAAGCTAAAAAATACTTGCTTGGTTTTTGTTGTTGTTGTTGTTGTTGTTTTTAGAGAAATTTTTCATTTACATTTCAAGTGTTATCCCAAAAGTCCCCAATACCCACCCCCCGCCCTGCTCCCCTCCCCTCCCTCTCCCACTATTTGGCCCTGGCATTCCCCTGTACTGGGGCATATAAACATTGCTAGACCAGGGGCCTTTCCTTCCGAATAGTAGCCAACTAGGCCATCTTCTAATACATATGCAGCTAGAGACATGAGCTCTGGGGGTTCTTATTAGTTCATATTGTTGTTCCAACTATAGGGTCGCAGACCCCTACAGCTCTTGGGTAATCTCTAGCTCCTACATTGGGGACCCTGTGTTCTGCCCTATAGATGATTGTGAGCATCCACTTCTGCTTGTTTTTAGTTATGCATTTTAGGCTTAACTTTGACGTATGCATGAGGATAAATAATGCTTATTCCTGTATTTAATCGCATTACGAGTTAGCATGACCACAGGATAGGTTTGAACACTCTTTATAGATTGAAGAACCACTTGTAAAGTCACTGGCTATTAACTTGTATGTTTTAATTATCTTTAACAATATTTAACAATATACAGTAATTCAGTATTTTTTAAATAAGATTACAACTTTACATCTCATCCTTGTTAGGTTTACCCTTAAAAAATAACAATTTTGCCCTTCTGGTTGGCACAAGCACCTGGTCACCTTGGGCGCAGAATCAGTGGACACCCCCACAGTCCCAGAGGACTCTCCATGAGATCTTAGGATCACTGGTGAGTGGAACACAACACCTGTTCTAATACAATTACATAGGACCTGAGACAGCAGTAGGGAAGCAGAAAACTGTCCTGACCAGGGATACAAGTCCCTTCCAGTTGGAGCCAGCACTGGGTCTCCTAGGGCACAGAGTCAGCAGACACCCCCACAGTCCCCAGAGGACTCTCCACATGATCTTAGGTTCACTGGTGAGTAGAACACAACATCAATTCTAATCCAATTGTGACAGGCCTGTGATAGCGGAAACAAGGACACCAGATCCCTTCTACCAGAGGCTTGGGTTCCTTTTGATCAGTTCTGGTTTGCCTTGGTTTTGAACAGACCAGACAGCTCCACAGTCCTCAAAGGAGACACCACTTCCAGGCACTGTAACATGCCCAGGATCTTAGGACAATGCTGCAGACCCTTTTGGTCTCTTGTCTGCGTGGATCGGGTCTCTGGAGGCAAGTGTGCAAGAAGTCAGTGAAAGTGGGTGACAAACAGAGACGACACACAAGAATGTGTGTAGAATCTGAGTGTAATTTTTCAAGTTGAGCATCAAACTTTTTATACAGAAGAGTAACAAGAAACCAGGCGAGATACATCCAAGAGTAATAGTGACACAATACAAAAGGAATGTATACATCAAGAGATGGCAGGGACCAGTCTGCTGCCACTAAGCCAGGTGTAATGCTAGTTAGTCTATTGTTAAGCCCACCACCAGGGTTTTTTATGTCTGATTATGCTGTTCCTTTGGGCCTAGTGAAGAAAGCTGTCTCAGGGGGAATCCCTAACTAACTCTTTCTTGGTAAAACCACCTATTCTATTCGCTAGGCCATTAGAATTCCCTTGCCTGGGGTAAGACTGGCTATTGTCCCAAGTAAACATTCTTTTTTGTTTGTTTTTTTTGTGTGTGTGTGTTTGTTTGTTTTTTACTTTTTTGTTTGTTTGTTTGTTTGTTTGTTTGTTGAGACAGGGTTTCTCTGTGTATCCCTGGCTGTCCTGGAACTCACTTTTTAGACCAGGTTTGCCTTGAACTCAAAATCTACATGCCTCTGCCTCCCAAGTGCTGGGATTAAAGGCGTGTGCCACCATGGACCAGCTCAGAGTTATTCTGGCTCCATTCTTTGTAATGCCTAATTAGTTTCCCCATCTCTAGATTGTTGCTGAATAGATTTACCTTCTCACTAAATTCCTACTGAATTCAAAGATTTTCTAGGACCTTTGTTACTTTAGCTTAGCTAGGTCAGAATTCAATCTTTAAAGGCACTTATAATAAAATAATACTGAAAGAGAGCACGTGGATTCATACACCAGAATAATGCGGGGATAGTGTATGAGTATACAGGTTATGAGAATGTCTGGTTCCAGGAGGATGAGTTTCCTTGAAACACTTTGACTCGTGAGTGCTTCCTGGCCTCTCAGCCTGGCAAGTGGACTTCAGTGGAATGTGTGTAGCAGGACAACAGGATCCCAGGATAACAGGATCTGGCTCATACCAGTATTTCAGGGTCTCAAAGGAGCTTGACTGCCAAGAACTCTTACACACCCAGAATCTCAGCTTCACAGAATCCCACAATCAAAGGATAACAGAAAAAGCTGGACTCTGAGGATTCTGAGTCCAGTGGATTATAGGAAGGACAGGATCCAATCAGATATATTGAGGGCAGCTAGCACTTGATATAATCAGATGGCAAGAGGCAAGTATAAGAACAGAACCAACAGAAACCAAGGTTACATGGCATCATCAGAACCAAACTCTTCCAACATAGCAAGTCCTAGATACACCATCACACCAGAAAAGCAGGACATGAATCTAAAGTCACTTCTCATGATGATGGTAGAGGACTTTATGAAGGAAATACAGGAAAACACAGGTAACCAGCTAGAAGCCTTTAAAGAGGAAACACATAAATCCCTTAGAGAGTTACAGGAAAACACTACCAAACAGCTGATGGAATTGAACAAAACCATCCAGGATCTAAAAATGGAAGTAGAAACAATAAAGAAAACCTAAAGGGAGACAACTCAGGAGATAGAAACCCTAGAAAAGAAACCAGGAACCATAGATGCAAGCATCAGCAGCAGAATACAAGAGATGGAAGAGAGAATCTCAGGTGCAGAAGATTCCATAGAGAAAGTGGATACAACAATAAAAAAAATTCAAAATGCAAAAAGATCCTAACTCAAAACATCCAGGAATTCCAGGACACAATGAGAAGACCAAACCTACAGATAATAGGAGTAGATGAGAATGAAGATTATCAACTTAAAGGGCCAGCAAATAACTTCAACAAAATTATAATAGAAAACTTCCTATACCTAAAGAAAGTGATGCCCATGAACATACAAGAAGCCTACAGAACTCCAAATATATATAGTATGTTATAGCAACTATAGCCTGAAATTTTTATTATCATATAAAAATCCATACCAATCCAAAATATTCTAGAGACTTGTTGCTTCCTTAGTCTAAAAAGGAGATACAGTGATAAATAGGGAACTCATTAGACTAAGCAGTTTTATAATTATTGTTCTATATAATATGGTCATTTTAAGATGATATTTAAGTAACATGCCATAGTAAAAGGTACTGCCAGTCACATGATAGCTTCCATATTGGTGACATCATTAGCTAAGATGTAGGTGAGCTACACAGTTGGTATCTAAAACATCCAATTTTTCTAGTAGACCACACGGTTTCCTACAGTAGACCTATATTTTTTGTTTTTTAAAAAAGAGTTAAGTAAAAGTTACGTGTACACATACACAAAGTTGAATTGTATATAATATAATAAGTTGTAGCAATTAAAGGTAATCTCTGTATAAATTTTTAATTATAAGCCTTTTAAAGGCAATTTTGTTACAGATTTTACAGATTTCAAACCATATCCAATGGACTTAAACATTGTGAGATGGGAGATAGTGTTTACAGCATAGTCTTAGGAAGTTGTGAAAAGAGAGTGTAGAGAAATCATAGAGATAAAATGTTTTTTAAGAGCAAGAAGCAGAACCTCAGAGATAATAGACTTTTGAAAGGGTAGAGCAGAGTGAATTTAGTTATAAAAGATTAGAGATCATCAAAAAACACACAATCTGTTTGTGAAACCGCATGTGTTATAATTTGTGAGAATTTGAAATTCAAGTGAACCAAGACTTTAGGCCATTGGTGGATATAACAAAATTCCACTGGAGCAAATGTATATTAGCTCTAAGACAGAGCTGAAAAAGAGTGAACCGTGGCCTAGACAGGCTCAGGCTTGAAGAAGTTGCAGGAGATAATGAGGAGAGAACTGTGAGACAGGAGGGCCAAGGTCACAGAGGCCTAGAAGGATGTGTCAAAGCTGCTCTACTTAGCAGGTAGCTCCTAGGAAGAGGCAAGAAAAGGAGAAAAGGAGCAAAAGTAGATGTCCACATGGGTGTAGCAGGTCAGAAGTATTGCAACCTGTAGGAACCAGAGAGACATGTAGGTGCCTACTTAGAGCACATAGTAGACCAGATCCCAGAGAGATGAGGGGAAAATGGTGAAAAAGTAGGGAAGCAGTAACTGAAGAATCAGATGCCAGAACTGGGAATCAAATCTTGTGGATGTCAGAAGCCAGCAGAAACAAATGATCTGATTATGATCTGATTATACCTTAGAAGAGGATGCTCTACCTTTAATATCAGCATTCAGGAGTCAGAGGTTGGCAGACCTAAGAGTTTGAAGCCAGTGTGGTCTACAGAGTGAGTTCCTAGACAGCCAGCGCTGCACAGAAAAATCCTGTCTCAAAAAAAAAAAAAAAAAAAAAAAA
>LR755155.1:324714-541568 GCA_902729485.2 Mus minutoides | reverse complement strand
ATCTGGCCCTGCTGCTGATTTTTGTCTGTGCCCTCCTCAGCTACAGTCAGAAGTTGTCTCAAGGGCCCGAGTGGCTGCTCCCCCCCCAAGGTACATCCACCACCCCCATGCAACACTGAAGCAACCAGACTGGGAAATGACTTGCCTAAGGGCACGCTCCGAGCTGCCACTGGATATAAAGCCCAAGAAACCAGCCCCACAGTCCCAGTTCTGCCAGCACCGGACCCCTAAGCTACATTGCAGGGCCATTGCTGACGCTGTTCTGCTAATGTCATCTTCAAGGATACCTTCCTGCCCCACACGGTGGCTCCTAATCTCCTTCAGACATGTTTTTTTTTGTTTCTCTCTGAACTGAGCCTTGACATTTTAGGTTCCCACCATGGGGACAGCTCCCCGCCCCCCATACCAGCACAAGGGACCTGACCAGCTGTGCTTACTGCTGGGTCCCCACAGCTGGCCTAGTGCAGGTGTCCAGGAAATGCTTGCTGAGTAAATCCCCCTCACCATGTGGCCAGCCACATCTGTCACTGACTTGATCCTCTCAGCCATTCTCCAAGCAGGCAGCATAAGGTGTCAGGGGAAGAAGCAAGTACCCTGAGAGGCTGGCCCAAGGCAGAATTTTATGGCAAGGTTGGCCTGATCTCCAGGCTCATGTTCAGACATCATTGCCACAGAGGAGGGTGTGGCACCCACTAGCCCTGTCTTGCCAAGGTCACTGAATCAACTCTGGCTCAAGACACTGTCTTTATTCATTGCAAGGCCTTTAGCTGGGCCCTCCGAGGCCCAGGCACGGAGCCGGAGCCGGTAATACTTTTCCAGACTTCATCCTTGTCTTTTATTCAGCTATGGGAGGGCTCTGCAGACACCATAATCGGCTGCAGTTCAGCTTGACCGGTCCCCCAGCCCCCCTGTGGCTTTTGAAATGAGCGCACTCCTTCCGGGCTGTGGTGTCATGAATTCTCTGGCCCCATCTTTGATGAGGCCTCCGGCTGGGGTCAGGATCTTCTGACAGCCTTGGCAGGAGCCTTTTCAAGCTCCTAATCCACCTGGCAGGTGTTTGAACTCTGGGAAATTATGCCTTCAAATCTTGTCCTAATGAAAACTCGGCCAACACTTGCCAGAGGTAGGAAGAGAATGGGGAGGAGGGAGAGCGGGAGAGAATGGAAGCCAGCTACTGGTCCTGTCCTAGCTCTGTCCCCAAGACCTTCCCTCCCTTCAGTCAGCCCCTTTCTGGCTCCTGCACCTGGGCAAAGTTCCTTCCCCATTGGGCTTCAAGCTCCCCACTTGGGGTGTGTGTGTGTGATTAACAGCTCCTTCCTATAAACTGCCCAGTTGAGGGGGCCATGGGGGAGGGGGGGCTCAAGGCAGCTCTTTGCAGGATGGTGAGACTGACACGTCACCTCTGACCTTGGCTGGAAGCACTGTCTGCACACAGGAACCCGAGCCCTATGGATGGGACCTGTCTTGAGTCTGCCGCACACAGAGCAAATGTGTACTGGCCATGGGAACATCTCTGCATCTCCTCTTCATCCTCTGCATCTTCCTCAGTTTGTCTACAGTGTCCCCTACCACTCCCTGTCCTTTCCCGTTCTCTCGGTCTCCCCTAGAGCTGTCTCCGCTGGCTTTCAAGTCTTCCATCGCTAGATCTCTGCTCTTCTTCAGTCTAGCTTTTGGCCTGTCAGTCTCTTGCCCGTCTGCTTTCCCCTTTCTTTGTGGCTTTCTCTGTCTCGTTTTCCCTGTGGATCTAATCACACACACACACACACACACACACCCTACTTTACTCTTGGTCTCTGTTGCTACCCCCACATCCTCCAATCTCACCCCTATTCTCTTTCCTAGTTATCACTACCAGCTCCTCTCCCTCCTCCTCCTCTGCCTCCTCCTTTCCACCCTCCCCCTCCTCCTCCCACTCTTTCTCCCTCCCTCTCTGCTATTATGTCTCCTCCTAGTCACTTGTTCAGCCCTCTCCTCCCCTAGCTTCAATGGAGCCCGGCTCCTCACAGATCCCTCTCCTCCTCGGGAAGGCAGGCACAGCGGCAGCGATGGAGAAGCCCCCTGGATGACAGCCGAGCCTGCGCATCCCTCGGAGCTGTCACCGAGGAAATCACACACCACCGCCTGAAATTCAAATTAGAGTTTTGCTGAAGCCGCTAAAACTCATCAAATACCATCTTTGAAGTCCCCTAGCAAGCTGGCCAGTGCTCTGAAATGAGTCCCGGTGGGAAACAAGCCATGGGCTAAGGCTCTGGGCAGCAAGCAGGGTCACCAGGAGAAGGGGGGGTCTCTCCTCTTGACCATTGGCCCTGGCCAGGTCCAGCCACCGAGGGTCCCTGCCACTGGAGGCTCCTACGGATCAAGCTCAGCAAGTTAGCCACCAGTCTCACCAAGGCATGGTTCCTACTGCGGGAGCGTCACACTTTGCCCACAGATGGGGGACAGAGAGCAGCAAGGAGAGAGGAGGTGTTCTGGTCCTGCCCTTAGAGCCTTTGGTCAGGGTTGAGGAGGTCTGAGTGGGCACAGTGGGGTCAGTTGGGGTTTCTGGGTCATCTTTGCACCTCTCCTGTTCTGTGACCCAAGACCAGTGACCTCACCCCTCTAGGCCTCCTCTGCATAGAGGCTGGACTCCCCAGAAGCTTCGAGGATAAACTCATCCTGACCTGACTAGTACCCAGCCCACCGCAGCTGCTCCATAGAGGATCGTTAGCAGAGCGGCAACAATAGCAACCCTCACGGTCATCAGTAACAATTAGCAGATCGTAAGCACCAGGCGTTGTTTCAGATGACTATATTAACAGATGATCTGACATGAGCGCCACTTTACAAATGGGCTGAGAAAGCTCCTGACATCTACTTCTTATCCCAGCAGATGTCTGCCCTCCCCACAACTTCAGAGCCTCTACCAGGGGCCCTAAGCCCAAGTCTGGTTTTCAGTTACTGCCTGGACTTCAGTGTGTCCCCGGCGAATGTCCACCTGTCCTTTAAAATCCTGCTATCAGGCCCTCCTGACAGGATGGCTTTCTGCTTGGAGGCTTTTGGAATCTGTCCCTGCCAGATCGAACTGCCCTCCGCTATTGTCTGGCCTCTGTTTGGTCATATTACCAACTACCATCATGCCCACATGGAAGGGAAATTTTCTGCTTGAGAACTTCAAAATAAAAGTCCCTGACATCTGTGACACATGACCCCTGGGAAGGACAGAAGTCACTTGCCTTTAGTAGAAAGATGAGCTTTTTAAGGACTTTAGGAGCAAGAGAAAAGACACCGAGTTTTAAAGTTGTCCAGGAGGGGCTGAAGGAGCCTTGACTGCAATGGACTGTGCTACCAGAATCAATCTGAGAACATGGAATATTCCAGAGGCTGACCTGGCTGGAGAGGTACGGGAGGCTTTGGATTTGGGGGACAGGGCTACATTATGAAGCTCAAGCTGGCGCTGAACTTCCTCCAATCCTGCCTCCACCTCCTAAGCAATGGGATTACAGATTTTGTAGTGCCATGTCCTCCTCGGGGAGTCTTTTAGAGACCATGAAGCTTGAGTGGCTTGAAGTTGAATCCAGTGAATGGAGGGAAGCGGGAGGGGGGAGAGAGGGGAGAGAGAGAGAGAGAGAGAGAGAGAGAGAGAGAGAGAGAGAGAGAGAGAGAAAACACCAGCTTAGAGAAAGGCCACAGCGAACAGTTGGCTAAGGCACCTGAACCCTTCCTACGAGCCCCCCACCCCACCCCAGCAGCATCCTCTGGCACTTCCATGGGCCTGTCTAGTTCTAGATGACCAGAAATGATGACAAGAGATGACTCAGCAGGGATGGCAGGCAGGTGCTGGGCCCACTGCCCACCGACACCCAGTACTCCATTCAGACAAACTCAGAGAACTCCCAAAGGAGGGGCAGGATAGAACCTTTTTTGGTAGCGAATAGGAGGGAGTCGGAACCAAGGTGGAAACCCAGGCTTTGAAGCTCCATTAGGATGTGAGGTCTATGGAAGTTCCTCCAGACTTTTCCTTGATGGCCAGGGCACCTAGCTCATCTCTTGTGGTGCCTGGCATCAGCCACACGTTTGGAGGGTGGGCTGAGGGACAAGGAGATAGGATGTTGATTAAGTAGCATGTGAACCACAGCCTTTTAAGAAGGGCATAGAGGATGGGCGGGCACTGCATACATGGATCAGACATGGCCTAGAGAGGAAACGGATTGCAAGGTGCTCTGAGCTTGAGGCCAGGACCTCGCTCCTCTCTGTGCCCGCCCCCTTAAGGGGCTGCTTACCCTCCCTCCCCCTGCCCTGTTGTTCAGCCCCGTGAGCTGCAGAAGTGTGTGCTCATGCACAGCTATGTGTGCCTGTATGTTGAGCAGGCACAGCTACAAGCGCCCCAGGTGTATTTCAGGGCCGCTAAAGCTCCGTGCTTAATGGCTGGAGCTACAGCGGTCATGGCTGTCAACCGGGATTTCATGGGTTCGTTTACATCTTTAGCAACGGCCTTCTCTGACGACTTCATCATGCCCAGCCCCCAGCCCCTTCCCCTGGTGGGAAATAGGCGGGGCCTAAGCTAAGCTTTTAAGGGTTTTATGAGCTTTTCTATAAGCCCCAAACTCAGTGTAGGGTCTTTGTGGGCTCCAGGATTAGGGCCACTTCTCAGACTAGCCAGCTTGGCCCGGCAGCTGCACGCCGGGCAAGAGGCCAGATTTGAAGTGAAGCTTTGCAGATCCAAGACGAGCGGGAAGTGAGATCTGGAAGCTGGCATCTCCCAACTGAGAGAGGCAGAGACCAGTCAAGGCCTGCTGGAACCTCGGACTGAACCTGAGAGTGGTAGCGTCTAGAGCTGGCGTTGCTAGCAGGGTTGTCCAACTCACTGGAGTTAACATCCAACCGAGCCAGGAATGACCCCGAGAAGCTCAGACCCAAGGCTGATAGTCCCCCTTATAAGGGGACATCACTCCTCCCTTGTCAAGGGCAATTCTGGGGCCTGTGGTTTGGGTCGGTAAAAGAATGAGTGTCACCAGGGTCACTGCTGGGGTGCAGTTCCACATCACGGCAAGTAGCACAGCCACCTGGTTTTGAGAGCACCCCGCTGTAATGACAGATAGTCTTAGGCAGCAGTTCTCAACCTGTGGTTCACAACCCCCACAGGGGTCACATATTAGATACCCTGCTTATCAGATATTTATATTACGATTCGTAACAGTATGAAACTTACAGTTACAAAGTAGCAACAAAATTAATTGTATGCTTGGGGAGGGGGGTCACCACAACATGAGGAACGAAAGGGTCGCAGGATTAGGAAAGTTGAGAACCACTGGTCTAAAGGTATGTGATGGAGGGAAAGGGGGAGCGGGTTCATTCTACCCAACATTAGGGCTTTGGCCCAGGAAAAGCTTCAAGAAGAAGGTGATGTCTAAGCTGACACCTGCACTGGTCTATGGGAGGCAGAACCAGCCTCACATGTATGGCTTAGAGCCAGCAAAGAACTCCAGGGAGAAGCCACATGACAGACTTCCTGGATCAGGGGCATTGCTGCAGCTGAGATGGAGGGAGATGCCCTGCTTTGGGGAGGCACGGGTGGAGGAAGAAAAGCCTCCAGAAGCTGTAACCAGGAGAGAAGATGCAACAGAGTTTCTAAACAGGGACAGATGTGATCACTGGTCGCTTGGACCAGGTGAGTCCCAAGGGTTCCTGGAGAGGAGACATTGTGCTAAATCTGTGCTCTTGCTCAGGAAGCCACAGGAATGGGGGTGGGAGTGGAGACCAGGAAGGCTGATCTGTGTCCACCACAGATGCTCCCACAGCCACAGATGAGGTTGTCCCAGTAGCCTCAGGAAACTCCCCATAGGGACAGACACTGGGCCACCGTGGGCCACCGTGGACCACATTTCCGCAGCCAGCCCCTTCCCAGGCTTTCACTAGAAGCTGTCTATCAGCCCTGCCTGAGCCCCAGCTCCAGTGGGCAGCAAGGATGGGCAGGAGCTGCCTTTTTTCCCAGGTGACCCTGAGCTGCGGCTTTAGCTTAGTAGGTGTTCAGCCTCCCTGGACACAGAGATCTCAGGCTGTGCATCTCTGGAGTCCTGGGCTCCTCAGAGGGGCAGGGCAGGGCTATCCCTGTCTCTCCATCACTTTCCAGGGTGCACATCTGCTTTTGAGACAATTCCAAATTAAAATGGCACATCAAGAATGGAGACATTAATGGATCCAAGTTATTCCAAGAAATCCATCTTAGGGACTCCTTTGGCTGATGGGGCTTATGCAGGGGCTCACATCTTAGCCTGCCTACTTCCTAATCTCCAGAAGGTCACTTTCCCACCAGGAATCTCCACAGAGCCTGATATAAATGGTCTGGGACCCTTGCAGCCTTGGGGCCAGGTCAGTGCACAGGGGCATTGCAAATCACCCAACCACCGTGGGCACCTCACCAATGACAGCTCCTTTCAGCTGTGTCCCCCACCCCTGCTCCACTGGGGGTTCACAGTGCCACACTCGCTTTAACTGTTGGGGCTGGCATGGGGTGCAGACCCAAAGCCTGGCCTCCTCTGTCTACAGTGACTCCATGAGAAGATGGTTTCCAGGGGAGGCCAAAGCGAAGAGTGAGGAATGGGAGATGGATTGGCTGAGTGGCCTCAGGGAAGTCATCTCCTCTCTCTGGTCCTGAGGTCACCGCCTCTGCTCCCCCATGCACGCTGTCCCTGCACTGTCTTTCGCTGTCATGAACTGGTGATTAGTTATCCTGGTCTGTCCAACCTCACTGCCAGCCCACTGGCATGTTCCAAGGGGAGTCTGTGTGCCTCCCAGGAGCCCCGAGCTGTCAGGCCCCACAGAACACAGAAGGAAAGAGGTATAGATGACTTGAGGGGGGTCTTTGCTCATGTGACAGATGAGCCCCTGAGGTGGGAGAGGCAAAGCTGCCGACAAGGGTCCCTGGACTTCAGCCCTGACTGCTGACTGACAACTGGTGATGGCTACCAGCACCTCAGGGCCAGTGAGGGCAAAACTTCCTCCAGACAGCTGCTGACAGGCCTGAGTGGGAGGAGCTGGCAGGGTAGCTGGTACCACAGGGATCCAGCTATGATCCTGGCATCAGACCTCCCCAGAAGTAACAGGCCACCACCCCCTTTCTGATATCCATAATGAAAAGCAGGCTTGGGTCATCAGGTTGCTTAGCATCCAAGTCTGGGTCCTCCCTCCTTGGCCCCCTCCTCAGCTACCCCTGGGTCTAGAGGGATAGCACCACCCCACCTCCAGTAAGGATCCTGTCACCAAGCACTGGCCTGCTGCCTTTGTCTGTCTGTGGAAGCCATCACCACACACAGTGAGCTGCTCCCAGCTGTCAGCACACCATGTGGGCTCCTCTCCCAACAAGGCAGGGTGACAGAAAGGTTATCTTTTAATATCAGAGATATGAACGCATCTCTTTCTACTGATGAGTCCTGGCCTGCTCCCTCCTGATTCCTGGGGGGGAGGGCTTGAGATGGGCAGGGAAAGACAGGCACAGGATGGTAAGACACTTGGGCCTACTCTGTGCAGGGGGGGCCTTTTAAATCTCCATAAGCTAAAGGCTGAGTGCTGATGTCCTCATTTTACAAACCAGGACAAAAGCTCAGAGAGGTGAAATGTCCTCCCAAAGCCACACAGCAAGGGCCATGCCTGGAGTTGGAATTAAGTCTAAGGCCAAAGCACATGGTCTTTTCATCTTGACAACAAATCTTGACCTCTCTAGCTGCTATCCAGGAGTCTCACGCCTTGGCTTTGCTTCAAGAGGTCTGTTCTGCTCCATGCCTGCAGGGAGGTCAGGCCCAGCTGTGGTCTCTGGACTCAACAGCAGTACCCCGCCCCTTCCCTGTGGTTTCCCCGGCATGGGCCTCTCTGCAGGCTATGAGCTGTTCTGTACCCACCGCTGGCAGCCAGGGGTGAGGGGACAGCCAGTAGGCCTGGTTGGTCATAAATCAATAGCCTGGACCTGCATGGTGTCAGCTCCCTCCCATGCCTCCATGACCCACGCTCCCCAGTGCTCCAGCCCCACGCCCCTCCTGGGGACCTCATGGCTACGTGCTCCCAGTGTGGAACCAGGCAGATCTGAGTCTGCCACTTAACAGCTGTGACATCTTGGACAACTTATGTCATCCCCCTCCCCACCCGGTTCTCATTTCTATAGAGATAATGCAGATAAGAATAGAACTTACTTCAAAGGGCTGCTATTAAGATTAATAAGAACAGTGCATGAGCTGTCACATGATTCCAGATGTGGAAAGTTCTCAGTAGCTCCCCCCTGCCATACACACACACATACACACACACAACTCCCTGGCTGCACAGAGCTCCAGAGAGGAAGTTCAGAGATTGTTGCCTGAAGTCACAAGGTCACCAGGTGGCTAAGCTTCCGTTGCAGGTCCGTCTCAAGTCTCAAAGGGAGCTATGTCCAAACAGCACCAGGCATTTATGACAGGAGACCCCTGAGTCTTGAGGTCCTGCAAGAACAGAAGGGAAGGGTTGTTTTTACAGAGTTAGATCCTCCAGTGGGAGCTCGGTGCCAGCGGAAAAGGCTGAGACCAGACCTGGAATGAAGCTGTGGCTGAAGGTAGACAGGGGTTGGATAGAAGGTAGGAGCTGGCACCAGAGCTCCTGGACTGGCCTGCAGGAGCCATAAGGGATGGACCTCTCTATCCACACAAAGCAGCTGCCCCTCGAAGGGATCTAATAAAGAGATAAGGGGATGGGTCTGACTGACTATGATCTTGGGCGATGAGTAGTAGCCAGAGGGGCCCAGAGAGTATGCCCAGATCCAGCAGTACAACATACAAACAACATGATAGTGGGGGCTTAGAGGCAGCAGACATGAAGATGGGATACAGTTGTGGTCCAGGCTCATTTGATGCTGGCATCACAGGGCATGATGTTCGGGTTCCAGGCTTGTGTAGCTTGGAGGGGACCCGGGTATCAGCCGGGAGCTTGTGGCATTGAGGATGCAGGAGGCTTTACTGCATCCCAAGGAGAGGAGAGTTGAGCAGAAGAGAAGGGGCTGAGATGAGAGCTAGGCACAGCGAGAGCAGACTTCCCACCCACACTGGCTGGGGCGGGGGCCGTGGGACGGGGACAGGGGTCAAGCGTGTTTGGGTTGGCTTTTCTTGCTGTTGTTTTGTTTTGACATGAAAGTCTTGAACTTGAAGGATGGAGCAGCTGAGGTCGTTTCCCCATCTGGACGTCTCTCTGATCCACTTGCCAGTGGTTCCCACCATCGAAGTGATTGATTGTGCATAAACAGGAAGAAGCAATTAGTCTGTGCATGCCTGGCCATTAATAAACCTCTTATGTATTTATAACGACACCTCTCTTACCCTCCAACCTAAAAGGCCAATATCCTAAGAACAAACATCTTTGGAAGAGCCTAGGATAAGAAGAGGAACCTGTAAGCAGCCTGGGCTCCCAGCTCCACTCCTTGAAATTCCCCTGCTTGGAACCCATGGACTCCTGATTTACATTTGAGTCTAAGGGCAGTGATGGCCACCAAAACCTGCAGTGAAACAGAAACCAGAAGTTAGGAGATTTTGCAGCAGAGAGAACAGGCAACTGCCAGTCTGTGGTAGGGAGAGAGCAGAGCCAACCGGGGCCACCTAGCTGGAGGATAAGTCAGTGTCCCCAAGGACACCTGTCTTAGATTGCCCTTCCCCCCAACCCCCATACAATGGCTCAGAAGAGTTTATCTCTGGATCAGTTTAAACACCAAGCCAAGGATTCTCTGTTCATAGAGTGACTCTGAGTCACCAACAAAAAGAAAAAAACAAAAAAAGGAAAGAAAAGAAAAAGACTTAATTACATGCAACATTTATGCTTAAAAGGGATTTTAATGATATGTATTTTTAAACTGTAAATTTGGTTTTAAGTTTTGATGCCTACGGCTCCTGCAATATCCCCTATGTGGGAGGGAGTGTGGCAGTTGCCTGCTTATCTATTTCATGGTTACACTACATCTCAGTGAGGACAGAAGCTGGGGCTGGGTGGCCACAATCAGCTTAGGCCAGACCTGGCGCCACCTCACAGAAGAGCCCAAACACAATTTCATGACTTGAATTAGTTTTGTTGTTGTTGTTGTTGTTGTGGTGGTGGTGGTGGTGGTGGTTGTTTTGGAGCATGGCTTCCTGTAGCCCAGGCTGGCCTCAAATTCATTCTGTAGCTTAAGATGACCTTGAACTCCTAGATCCTCTTGCTACAGCTTTGCAAAGGCTGGGATCACAGGTGTGTGCCTGCCTGGCTGGCTGAATGAGGGAGGTGATATATTAGTCAACAACCATTCTACCCCAGGTACCATTCAGTCTCTGTGTGTGTGTGTGTGTGTGTGTATTCTTACATTGTGTTTCACTATTCCATCTTACTTTTTAAATGTGATATTGGATAGTTTGGATCATATATATGGCACCCATTGCCTTAAACACTCTTGCCTGGACTCTGGTAGAAGATGAAGTTTGAGTCTCCTGTAGAGCAGACTCTGTCAGCTTGGGGACTTTAGCCATAGATGGGGTTGCCTCCTTTCTAGGCTTGTATGCTTCAACGGCAAGGTCACATCTTACTATGGGGAGCTAGGCACCCTCCCAGAGGAAGCCCAATGCCAGGCTCCTCCATGCCCTTTGCAACTCTAAAAGCAGCCCAGAAGGCTATCACAAAAGGGAAACTGAGACCTGAGGAAGCTCTTTCTAGATCCCAGCCTCCTCCCAGGCATGGAGGAGAAGACTTACATGCAAATTACGGAGTGTCCATCCTCCTCCAGCCCTGCCTCTTTGAACCAGGCTGGAGGTGGTTCCAAGAGATGGGACCACCCCAGAGGTTGCCTCCGTTCAGCCAGGCTTCTGTCCCCACCTTGATCTGCCAGCTCTGCAGATGAAGGTTTCACCGTGCTGGTAGGAAAGAGCAAGTGCTCATCTCTCTTCTCCAAGGGTTCTGGAAGCCACACTCATTTGACAACTCTCCCTGTGTACCTGTGGTGTATCATGAAGATCCCATGGAGACCCCCCCCCATAGGTCAGCAAACAACAGGGGAGGAGACAGGAGTTCAGCTGTCAGATCGCATGCATGCCAGATCACACGTCTCTCTCAGAGCTCCTCTTCTGTCACAGGTCCTTGCTAGACTTCCACTGTGCTTGCCCGTGTCAGGCCAAGAGTCCGGCTGCAGGGGTTCCGTGAGAAGAGTATGGGGTACAGCCTGAGTGTGCTCAATGCCTGGAAGCCCCAGCCCAGCCCATCTGTGGGCCTCCCAGAGCCCTGTGGCTGCTCTGCTTCCCCACCCCAGGGCCCTGCAGGAGCACATGCAATGGTTTTCTTTCTCCCTCCACAGTCTTCTGACACCCAGGACAACAGAGCTCAGGGTGGAGAGACTCCGAGGCAAGGACACACCTGAGCACTTCTCGGGGGCTCTGGTATCCCAGGTGAAGCTGGGGACACTGGATTGCACACATCTCGGGGACTCTAGTAGTCTTAACCCAGGGAAGACTAAGGCGGACTCAGGACAAGAAGCAGACTCTGACTGAGAGTGGCCCCGGTACCCTCCTAGTTCCTCAGGTGTCTCCAGCTGTCCCCAGCTGTCCCCAGTCACTGTCCAGCCAGTCACTCTGCTGGGCTATGGCTGTCCCTCCTCACAGGATTGCGCACCCTTGAGTTTTCCAGTAGCAACTTCTGGCCTTCAAAGTCAGGAAACTAATGCCAGTACCCACCTGCTCATGTAGCCATTGGCACCGGGGCTGGTGCCAGTCACTCTGCCAGCTAGGACCACGAGGATGATTGCTGGTCTCACGTTGGTACTTGAGTTCCCCCACCCTGGGTCCAGTCAAATTTGCCTTTTCTACCTCCACCCCCTTGACAATCTCTAGCTTAGTATTTGCTTAAATGTCTCTGGTGACGAGGTAGCTCACTACTTTTTTTTTTTTTTTTTTTTTTTAGGTAGTCCGTTCGATATGCTAGAAGGAGTTCTGAAATGGAACTGCCCTGCCCCTTCTGCGATCAAGATATACAGAGCAAAGAAATGAGCTTCAGAGACAAACCCTCTGGAGCCCTCGCTAGCATCTAGCTGGGGGACCTAGCATTAGTTTCCTTCCCTCCTCCTTCCTGCAGGCACGTGTGGGGCTTAAACTAAAGCGGGTGCATTTATAATGCCCGGAAAGAAAGGGCTAACCCATAGGGCATGTATGTATGTGTTCCCCAAGTGGTCTTTGTTCACTCTGTGTGACCTCGGCAGAAGGTTGTGCCAATCAGGAACTGGTAGGTCCCATTCTCACTGGTAGTCACACTTTGAGTTGGTTTCCAGAGGTTGCTCAGAGGGGCTGAACTGCGGTCGGTCCTCCGCAGGGGACATTGCACCATCCAACAGGACAGGACACCCCCAGCCTGCAACCCTCCCAAGATGGATGGGCGGTGCGTAAGAAAGGAGCAGGAAGTAAACCTCAGCCACTGGCCAGCTTGGCTGTGTGCCCTTAAAGGATGCTGGGAGCTTACCTGGGCCCTTTCATGGAACTCTCACCGCAGCCCTGAGGCATACATAGGCCCAGTGATTCCTGATTTGCTCAGCCAGGGCTGGAAACTTGCCTGAAGCCACACAGCCAGGGAGTCCAGCTCTCTGGAACACCTATCTGTATGGTGACCACCCAGCCCTGGAGGTGGGGAGGCAGAGCGATTTGTCAACTGCAAGTACCACTGAGTTGTCTATGGGCCCATAAACTAGAAAGAATGCACGCGCGGTCCCCCGCGAGGTATTGCGTGGGCAGGAGTGGGAGAGTCGGCGGTGCGTCCCGCGTGCGTCCTCCGGGACATCTCCAGGCCGGCCGCGGTAGCGAGGTCGCGTGCGTGCAGTGCGGCCCACGAGTGGCACGGGGCCAACGCCCCCAGGCGCGAGCCGGCCCGAGCGGGCGTGTGCACGTGCTGCCGGCCGGTGGCCGCGGTGCGGGCTCGGCGTCCCGCCCGCCCCGGCGCTGATTGGTTGCGCGCGGGGGCGGCCCCGCCCGGGGCGGTGGCGGGCGCGGGTGCCCGCGTGCGGCTGAGCCGCGTGTGCGCCGGCCGGGGTGCGGGAGAGGCAGGAGCGCGCCACGCGCGGCCGCCGGGCCGAGCCCGAGGAGCGCGGCGCCGCCCGGCCATGGCCCCCGCCCGGGCCCGCCTGTCCCCCGCTCTCTGGGTCGTCACGGCCGCGGCGGCGGCCACCTGCGTGTCCGCGGGGCGCGGCGAAGGTGAGCGGCGCGGCGGGGCGGGGGCGGGGGCGGTGCTGCCCGGGGCGCAACTTCCCCGCCTCGACCCCAGCCGGCCTGGGCACAGGATGGCACGGGCAGGGGCGGAGGGAGGATGCCCTGGGGACTGAGAATCGGAGGCTGGGGACAAGGGGACAGGACCGAACAGAAGACAGAAGAGGTATGGAGGAGAGAGGGTTCAGAGAGAAGGCAAGGGATGGGAACCGAGGACCGAACGGACTGAAGGCACTGGACTAACAGCAAGAATCCAAAAATCGGGGACAAGGTACAGAGGAAGGAAAGGGAGCTGAAGATGGCTTTGAGCACAAGGCCACGAACTGGCTGGGGCCAGACACAGAACAGGGGGTTAGAAACACGGGCAGAGGGTTAGAAACACCGGGATGATGAGTGTCTTGAGAGTGGGGTGGGGGCATAGGCCAGGCAATAGGGGCACCTACACCCAGGAGAAGCACCAGTGGCAGGAGGTGCAGAGAGCAATGGACTGGGAGAGACAGGCACATAGGCTCAGAGAACGGGGTCTTACCTGAATCAAAGCCGGGTGGTCCCTTCACCCCAGAAAGGTGGGAGGGGCACTAAGTCCTCAGGACCAAAAGACTCTGGGAAATGACTTCTGGTGAAGGAAGGAAGCCCAGGGTTGAGACTGGCTCCAGGGCTGCCCACCCACACCTTTTCTTAGGTCCCACTGGACATTGCAATCAACCAACGGGTTCTGCCCCACACACCCCGGCTCCTGTAGAGACTCTCCTTAGCATGCTGTGCAAGACCACTGTTTAGGGCTAAAGCCAGTCTCACGAGACAGACTGGATTTAGGATTTACCGTGTCCTCCGGTCCCAAGCAAGCTGAACTATTTGCTCAGAGAGCTCCTGGCCCAACACTCAGTTCAGGGGGCTCACTCAGCCCAGGAGATCATCCACACAGACCCAGGCTAGCAGAACCTCATGTGTGGATGGCACCACCACCCCCCAACCCCATCATGCACACAGCAGGGCAGCCATTGCACACACACATGCACATGTGCGTATGTGTGACACCCATGTATGCATGTAGATACCGCAGCACAAACAGAAACAGATCCCTCAGATTTGCATGCATGTCCGGTGAAACACATGCACTCTGACATAGGTAAAGAACTGTCCCCAGGGAAAGCAAAACCAGGGGCGGGGGGGGGGGGAATGCTTCAGGGTCGCTAAGGGACAGGTGGGCAGGCAGAGACGGCTGCTTATCTACTTATGATTGGGGGAGGTATTCTGAACAGGGGAGAGTCAGGGTCAGAAGAAGAGTCCTGACAGAACAGCTTTCCTCGAGCTAGGCCAAGTGACGTGGGGTGGATTGCGGTGGGTTAGGGTTGGCGTGGAGTGGGTGTTCCTAGCCCAGTAATGTTTAAGGAGGTCTTCAGCAAGCCTCCAGGAGTCAGCTCTGCACCCCACACCCTTGCCTCAACTGTTCAGTTGGAAGAGCCAGCACCTTCCAGAGTCCCAGAGCCCCCACGGTAGTGATGTTTCCCAGGCTCCCATGCTGCAGACAGATATTACAGGGGAATGTGTGTAACAGAGAAGCCCCAGCTGGAGAAAAAGACAGGCATGGGAAAGGGGGAGAGACCTGCCTGCAGTCAGGGGTATGGCCAAGGGTGAGCTTGCAGAGTGCCCAGACAAGCTGGGGTGACCCACACAACACAGATGGCCAGATGATGGAGACCTGGGCCTGGTGTGCATGTGCAACACCCAGCAATCCCTTATGACATGACTCTTGCATGGTACAGGAGCCAGAACCTGCTGGGGAGACCCCTGGGAGTCAGGGAAGAGGCCGTCTTCCTAGTTGGGGCCCAACACAGGCAACAGCACCCAGCCTGGCTGTCTGTCTGCCCATGGCTACTAGGCAGTCATGCACCTACAGATTCCTTGAGCCACACCAGGCACCAGGTCCTTACGGGTGAATCTCCCTCCACTTCAGGGTGGTCTCTGAGGCTGTCTGTGTGTCCTGCATGATGTCCCTGGGCCACCCTGTTCTCTGGCCTCCCCATCACGCACTGTGTCCTCGGGGAATGTGAATCAATTTAAGTATTAGTCTCAGCGAAATGGAATGGGGGAAGGTGACAGTACTGGAGAGAAAAAGGATCGTATAATGCCTTCCGTGGTCAGGCGGGAGCCGCCGAGGAATTGTCTGTGCTGTTCAGCACCTGACAGCCTATGTGGTCCTCAGAATGACCTGCTCTGGGAGCCCCAGGAGGACTCCTGTGGGCATTTCCAGAGGAAACCGAGGCCTGAGGGGTTCAGCAAGAAGCCTTGGAGGCCAGGTCTCCCGTTTTCCAAATAAGGGATGAGTCCAGAGGGGGAAATCAATCTCACAGCCTGGCAGGAGAGGAAGTCAGCCAGCTGCAGGACCAGGTCTAGATTTCCAAAGGGCCTCAGACCAGGCGGGCCCAAGGCTGGGATTCCACCAAGTGCCCATCAAGCCTCTTGTGTTGGCACGAGCTGTCCTTTGAAATTCACCCCACTCTCCTCCGTACCCCCGTGGATGGCAATGAGAGGTATAGAAGCTGACAGTGTTCCAGAGAGAAAGGATGGGCTGGAGGCGGGGGAGGGGAAAGACAGAGTAAGGTGTAGACAGAGTCAGAGCTAACAGCTCTAGCCTCCCATACCCTGTTGTGAATCCAATAGAATTGACTTTTGACTGATCTGTGGATTACCTGAAGACTGGACGGTGTGTTGGGACTTCCTGGGGACAGATGGTCCCAGAAGGTGGCTCTGAGTTCAGGGTGTCCAGGGGGAGCCCCTGTGGCAACGGATGTTTGTTTGTTCAGGGTCCTCCAGTGTAGGGTCAGGCCTGAACTAGGCTGTTCCGTGCCTGGAGAAGGCAACTTCAGGCCTGAGACACACAAGGGGATACTGGCTGGTATGGGGACATCCCTGGCTGCCCTTTCCCCACCCTCTCTTCTAATGGGGCCCCACCGGTCTTGGGGGGAGCTGCATTACAGCCCCCTTCCCTTCCCCCCCAGCCAGCAGGAGGAAAGAGCT
Source organism: Mus minutoides (assembly GCA_902729485.2). NCBI lineage: Eukaryota > Metazoa > Chordata > Mammalia > Rodentia > Muridae > Mus > Mus minutoides. Next base: position 525,351 of record LR755155.1, on the reverse strand, counting down.
TGCCTGACCCACTTTTCTCTCTAGTGCCTGAGAGCAAAGGAGGGAGGGAGACGGGAAGCCTTCTCTCTGCCTGTGCCCCTGGCGTAGGGCTGGCTCAGGAGAGGGGACATTCCTCGGTGGACATTTGTTCTGGTTCTGGTCCCTAAGGACCCCAGGAGGAGTGCAAAGGCACCTTCCCCGGTTCAGCTGGGCTCCTGACATTGGAGTGGGAGGGTGGGAGGAAGAAGAAAATAAGTCTGTGAGAACATCCTCACTCCATGGTCCCTGGTGACACTTGGCTCCACCTTTGAGGGCCAAATGGGAGCTATGCACACTGCAAGCTGGGAACCCAACCTCCCTGAGGGAAAGTTCCAAGAGGCCCTGCTTTTGCCTTGCTGTGACCTGTCCCGATCATATCCCACCTTGGGAGATGAAAGCCTGTGGTGGTTGGCTGGGGTCAGCTGGGGAAGGAGACCCATGGAAGAAAAATACAAAAGCAAGCAAGCAAACAACAAAAAACATAGAAGAGTAAGGAACCCTGTACTAAAGGCCTTGGGCACAGCCATAATCAGCAAAAAAAAAAAAAAAAAAGCAGGGCCCAGAGACAGGAAGGAACTTAGCTTGGGACACACAGCAGGTACAGATAGTTGGGAGTGGAGTTCTGCTCTCTGAGCTGGACAGAGCGAGGAGGCATAGGGCTGTAGGATGTGGCAGCAGGGACTGGCTTTGGCTCAGACACTGTCCCCAAGCTTTGCAGATGGCTTCTTTGCCTCCGTCTGAACCCCTGGGTCTTACTGACACATTTTAAAGATGGAGAAATTGAGATTCAAAGAAGTGGGGGCCATCTGTGATGTGACAAGGGCCCAGGAATACCTGCCCCCCCAAAGGCGGGTGCTTTACCTTGTGGTTTTGAAGGTTGCCCCCGGTGGGCACAGGGCCTGACTTTGAACAGGCTGGCATTTGAGTCAGAACTCCTTCCCTCTACCCAGATACCACCCCGAGAACCTGCCTCTCTGCTGAGTGGTAGTTCTCTCTGTGCTGGCCTTGCTAGCCACCCCCCTGGGCTTCTAGAACCTCTCAGAGACACATCTTTCATCCCTAACATGGAATACTGCACACTCCTCCGGACTGTCATGAAACGCTATCGCAGGCAAGGTGGCATCTGAGGCTGCCCTGGCAGAGTTCAGCACACAGTAGGTGGCATCAGGAAGCAGCTCTCACCCATCCAAAGCCCTCCCACCACTGTCCTCAGTGGTCTAGCAGGTGCCAGGCTCCATCCTGGGGATGCTGAGGACCTTAAAGCCGTGCCTGTCCTCAGGTAAATGGTGGGACTTAATGGTGTATTGGAGGGCACTGGGGGAGGACACCACCACCTGCATTCCACAGAGGAGGAAGCTGGGGCTTAGAGAGGTGAAGAGGCAGAACTAGGATGCCAGCCTATGCCAGCTCTGTACGTCCAGCTAGTCCAGCATCCCAGAGCTTAGGCAGTATGTGCTTTAGTAATAGCATGGTGACCCGGATGTTGGCTGAGGGTTGATGGGCACTGTCAAGAAAGAGGTGGGACTTAGACTTCAAACCAGATAGGCTTGCAAGGACAGGTGTCCTGGGCTGGGAACTGTGAGCTCCTAGGAAAGGGTAACTATGAGTGACCAATGCAGCTGGCTCTGGCTGGGAAAAAGGTCCCAGGGCCTAATGCCCTCTTGTCTTGTGTTTTACAGTGAACTTGTTGGACACATCAACCATCCACGGAGACTGGGGCTGGCTCACGTATCCCGCTCACGGGGTGAGTGATGGAATCATGTGATTGGAGTTGCTAATCTTAGCATCACACTGATCAAAGGGAAGCAAAGGCTCCAAGAAGTGAATTCATTCATTCATTCATTCATTTATTCATTCAAGGGTAAACAGAATTAGGAGAGGGAGTGGATAGTTCTTGACAGTTTAGCTCAGGGGGACCCTTGGGGTCACAGAGCCAGCACTGGCACAGTCCCCTGGTTTCTGTCTGACCCTTGGTTTGAGGATCTTCTTATCTATGCCCTGGGCCTGCGTATTCACAGCTTGCTAAGGCCATGCCCAGGGTAGCTGGAACATGGCAACAGAGACATGGACAACAAGGTCCAGCCAGGCTTCCATGGCCCTGGGAACAGGGCCTAGCTCGTCCCAGTGATGACAGTGGTACCAGTTCAGGCCTGGGAAGGGATTTTTTTTTTTTTACCTCGGGGGAGGTTTTCATCTTAGGGATCAGGATGAATCTCCACTCTGCCTCTCTGGGGTCTCATCACAGGCAGCAGTGGGCTGAGATACAGCCATCAGCTCCTCAGCACCACGGCATTCTAGGAACTGGGAGGGCCGAGCCTGAATGCTATCATTCTCCAGGCCCAGAGCTGTAGCCTGCATGGCCACTTCAGGTACCCGAGAGACGCAGCTCAGCGTGGCTGTGCTAAGGAAGGGCCTGTGGTGGGCCTGGCTTAACCCAGAACCAGGGACTTGGCCCTTAGGTTAATAAGAACCTGGATTTGGTTTGGGGAGGCTCATACCCGGTGACAGAAGGCTCTGCTGTTCATGATGCATGTAGCCTCTTCTTACTTCTTTTGAGATTCAGAAAATAATGGTAAAACCTCGTGTTCACATTGCCTTGGGAGCAAGTCCTTGCAGGATGCCAGCCCATTCCACAGGTGAGACTACTGAGGCCCAGTGCTCTCTAGTGGTGAGCAAGACTCGAACCCATATCTCTCTAGAACTGGAGCTCGTGTGGAACAACCCATATGAACCTCAGGTGCTGAGGGCTTGTCTGACCTCCCTATAAGGGGTGAGGGTGAGGGAAGGATGCTCTCCATCAGGAGCTGGGGGTTTCCCAGAGAGGAATGTACTACATGGGTCCAGATCTTGAACTGAGCAGGTGGAGCAGGGGGTCGGAGGGAGTGCGCATGCTCCTGTCCAGGGGCCTTCTGTTGATTCTCCTGCCCAGCAAAAAGAACCTTTAGAGATGGCTCATGAGGCTCCATCTAGCTCTCTCACTCTGTAACTTGTTCCACGCCCCTCTGGGCTGCGAGTAGCATGAGAGGGTCCATCTGGCTTGGACAACACATAGCGGGAGGCAGGGGTACCCGACTTCATGATGGAAGAGCTTTGCCTTCTCTGACCAGTGGGATGGCTCAGGCCATTCACCTCCTTGTTTATAACGAGGCGATCGTAGAGCATGCTCTGTGCAGTTACATAGGGCGAGGCATAGAAAGGGCCTTTGGCCAAAGAGAAGCCAGAAGCTGACCCCGCCCAGTACTTAACCAGGCTGCATCTTCCTTCTACACCCACTGGGGTGGCCTGTATCTTGTCTGGCATGAAGAGCTAGAGTGCAGACTGCCCTAGGGGAGGGGACATATTACTGTCTGTCTTCCCCTTGACCCTCACTGTGCACTGGCGTAGCTGGAAGGAGCAAGCATTCATAGATGCAGCACCCGTGGCTCAGAGAAGGAACGGCACAAACCCAGAGCCACACAGCTGCTTTGCCCTGTCCTGTTCCAGGAAGAGAACAAGGCAGGAGACAGCATGAGGGGTCAGCTGCAGAGGCAGCTTGGGTGGGACTAGCCCTGAGTGGACACTGGGCTGCCTTTGCCTTTGCATTTACTTCCAGGGACCCAGACACTACAGGCATCTGCCCTAACTCTGAGGCTGGCCGGGTAGGGCCAGGCCATTGGCACCATTGGGGACAGCTGGAGCGGGCTCTGAGCGGGCTGGTTAATTTATCTGGGCCCCTGGCAGGAAACAGACAGGGAGCATCTGGCAGGCTCTTTGGTGTTCCATTAATTGTGACAATAACTTTAGCCCCAGATGTGACATGACTGCCTGGGGCTGAGGCAGCAGTGTGGGGCACGGGGCAGCAAGCATAAGCTCTTACAAGTGAGGCCAAACTCCCAGAAGCCCTGTGGGTGAGAGCCTCCGTCCGATGGTCCTGCAGGCATGCAGCAGACCAGGGGTGAGCTGGCGGGGCAGCAGTGCACTTGTGCCCTGCTCTCTGAATGCCTTCCTGTGCCAGGCCTGAGCTCAGCACTCTGTAGGCATTTTCTCCTGGCGTCCTCCCAGACCAGTGGAGATAGGCCTGTCTGGGGTTGGCTGGGGTGCAGACCACACAGCCGGCAGAAACGAGGCCAGGTGGAGAGGCTTGTGGCAGGCAGGAAAGGGGTTGGGACACCTAGGACCCCTGCTGTACCACACATAGAGCAAGCTCTACCCATGGATTAACTGAGTCTCAGGAGGAGGGGTCTTCAAGTCCCCCATTCCAGTACTGAAGTAAGGAGATCCTTAGTTCCTACAGAGCAGAGAGAAAGTCACAGATCTGGACATGGCCATCTGTCCTCAGCCTCAGAAGTACCTTGAGGTCCCCTAGACTTAGCCCTGTGCCTGCCCCTAGCTGGAGCTAGGTAGGTAGCGGTGTGGCTGAGGGAGCCACGGCTTTTACAAAACTCTCTGCACCCACATAGAATCCTTGCTTCATCCAGGGTGTTGAGGCTCAGGTGCTGATATCTCCCTCCCTCTCTCCCTCCCTCCCTCCCTCCCTCCCTCCTTCCTTCTCTCCCCTCTCTCTCAGGTGCTGATCTCCCCCCCCCCCAACAATCTGGATTCCAGGTCCCGTAAGCTGTCACTGCTTTGCTGGGGGCTCAGGAACCCACTTGTGGGCAGGGTGTAGTGGTGGCCATGGTACTAGGGATAGGGATTGAACCCAGACCATCCAACATGCAGAGCAAGCACTCTACCACTGAGCTACACAAGCCCCCTTCTTTCTTATTATGGTAAAACACACACACAATCTCCCACATAACCACTCTTGCCACAACGTTCAATGGTGTGAAACACATTCCCGTTGCTATGTGACATCACGTCACCTCCTTACAGCCCACCCTTCTCCAGAACACCTTTTATCTTTGCAAGCCAGAGTGCTGTACCCACGGACAGTGATCCACCCCCCTCCCCACAGCCCCTAGAAACCGTCATTGCTTCTCACCTCTGTGGATCAGACTGACTTAACGGCCTGATGCCATCGGGTGGGATGAGCTGGGGCAGCTTTGGTCCATCTCTCTGTGGCTTCTTTGGCTAAGCAAGCCTTTGGTACTCACCCATAGGGTTGGGGAGGTGGTTCAGTGTGTAAGAGTACTTATTGTGTAAGCTCGAAGTCCCGAACTCGCCAGCACATGCAGGAAAAAAAAAAAGCCTAGTATGGTTAAGTGTGCCCAGGACACTCAGCACTGTGGTGGAGGTGACGGAGCGGGCAGGATGGAAGAATTGCTGGACCTATTGTTGGCAACCAGCTCGAAACAGTGAGGTCCAATTTCAGTGAGAGACCCTGTCCCCTGTCTTAAAGGCATGTGATAGAGGATGAAAGCAGGTGACACTCGGCGTATTCTAATCTGCCTCCATACATATGGGTGAGCACACCATCACAAGCACACACACACACACACACACACACACACACACACACATACACACATACACATGCACATGTGTGCATGTGCACATGGGTGCTTACCTATGTCCCACAGTGATATCAGGCTCCCATTCCTTTATAAGGCTGAATAATATTCCACTGTCCGTATGTGCCGTTTTCTCTGTCTATTTATCTGTTGTTAGGCAGGTGGGTTTTTTTCCATCTACTTGAGGTTTTTGTGTGTTCTCCGTGGTGAGGATCAGACCGGGGATGCCGGGTGCCGGGCAAGCACTTACCACACTCGGCAGCACACGGTCTGCCCGTCCTTGTCGTGAACCTGGGTACGCAGGCATCTCATCAAGACGATACACTCTTAGAACTGCTGCCTCGTGTCATTCAGTTGTTTGAGAGCCTCACTACGGGGCCCGGTCACAGCAGCGGTGGCGGCGGCACGGTCCGCATCCCCCCAGCGATGTACCAGGCTCCCTCATCCCTCGCCATCACCGCTCTTCTGTTTAAATATCTAACGGCTGTGTAGTGGGCTCTGGCTGTGGGTTTGATTTGTATTTCCCCAGTGGTTAGCGATGTGGAATCTCTTTTCTTGTGCTGTTTGCCCATCTGTGTATCTTCTTCAGAAAAAAATGTCTTTTCAAGTCCTTTGCTCCTTTCTTTTAATTGGACTGTTAGTTTTCTGTTGTTGAGATGTATTTCTTTATTTGTTATGGGTATTAATGTCTCGTCTGATAGATGGTTGGCAGATCTCCCCTACTTCCAGGCTGCCTTTCATTTAGCTCTGTGGGGTGTTCGGTTTATCTCTGTTTCCCTCACTCAGGTAGACCCAGATGGAAACAGTAATGCTTAACTTTCCCACAGCCTTGGTGTGACCTGAGGGGATCCCAGGTCAGCCCCAGGGAGCCCCGGTAGAAAAGAACATTCGGTAGAATACCTCAGAAGCACACACAAAGCCCTGAGTTCAATCCCCAGCATGGGAGAAACAAAGTTCAAGGTTGGTTTTGACTACATAGTGAGTTTGAGGCCAGCCTGAGCTACAAGAGACCCTTACCCCAAACAAACAATGAACTGGAAAACAACAGGGTAGTCTGACCAGTTGATCAGATAGTCACTCGGCAAACAGCCACAAAGACGGGGTAGCTGGAGAGAGAGAGTTGAGGTGGGGCACAAGCCGGGACCACCACCTCTTACACTGGAGGGGTCCCTTTAGTAGCTCAGTGGGAAACTGCACTCACCTGCTTCTGCAAGCAAGACCCCCACACCCTGGGAATGATGGGAAATGCTGTTTAGAAATAGCAGTAGGAGCCTGGGCTGCAGACAGGCCTGATTCTTCCTGAGCTTGGGCTCGGGCTCAGGCCACTCTTACCCTGTGGTGGCATACATCTGGCTCTGCCTCACATGGGCTGCATCTTCCCATGTATACTTCCATGGGCACAACCTAAGGATTCATCCACAGGTGCCCGGCCTTGGGGCAGCGGTGACAGCCTTCCCAGAGGGACGTTTCTCTCCTGTGTTTCTCCTGGTATCTATGCAGGGGGCTGGCAGGGAAAAGCTAGGCGTGGCTTCTGTGTTAGCAGATTGTGTTCTCTTTGCCACAGTGGGACTCCATCAACGAGGTGGACGAGTCCTTCCGGCCCATCCACACGTACCAAGTGTGCAACGTCATGAGTCCCAACCAGAACAACTGGCTGCGCACAAACTGGGTGCCCCGCGACGGCGCCAGGCGCGTCTACGCCGAGATCAAATTCACCTTGCGTGACTGCAATAGCATCCCAGGGGTGTTAGGTACCTGCAAGGAGACCTTCAATCTTCACTACCTGGAGTCCGACCGGGACCTGGGGGCCAGCACACAAGAGAGCCAGTTCCTCAAGATCGACACCATCGCCGCGGATGAGAGCTTCACGGGCGCAGACCTGGGTGTGCGGAGGCTCAAGCTGAACACGGAGGTGCGAGGCGTGGGCCCGCTCAGCAAGCGCGGCTTCTACCTGGCCTTCCAGGACATAGGTGCCTGCCTCGCCATCCTCTCCCTCCGAATCTACTACAAGAAGTGCCCTGCCATGGTACGCAACCTGGCAGCCTTCTCGGAGGCGGTTACCGGGGCCGACTCGTCCTCGCTGGTTGAGGTTCGAGGCCAGTGCGTGCGGCACTCGGAAGAGCGCGACACACCCAAGATGTACTGCAGTGCTGAGGGTGAATGGCTGGTACCCATCGGCAAGTGTGTGTGCAGTGCTGGCTATGAGGAGCGGCGGGATGCCTGCATGGGTGAGTGAAACTTAAGGCTAGCTGGCTGGCTGGCTGGGTGGCTGGGTGGGTGGGCTGCACGTGGCTCCCTATGGGCGGGTCTGCTGGTGTGCAAGCCGTCATCTCCCGCCATCTGGCTCCCTGTCAGCAGATGCACGGGGCATCTGGGGGCCTGGTAACAGCCAGGTGGCCCGTCCTGTGACGTTGTCAAAGGGGCCTGTGTGATCGGTTATGTCCCTAGGTTTGGAAACAACACTGCCTGTGGTTCTAGGGCCTCCAGAAAAGAATATACTTCATTGAGTGAAGTATTAACTCACTCAGTCCTCGTCGCTACCAAATGGAGCAGGGGCTGTCGCTGTCCTGGTTTTGAAGATATGCAGAGGAGAAGCAGCTTGCCCAAGGTCACACAGCCGGGGAATAGAAAGCTAGGATCTGAGCTCTGTCTCTGGCCTCTAAGCTGAAAATCGCCAGCCTTCCAATGTGAGGACTAGAGAGTAGAGTTAGTATTCTGGGTAGTGACACAGAGGGAGGGGACATTCCAGCAGGACCTGACAAGGAAAACAGGTTTGGCCAGACTTGTCATATGGTCCCAGACCCTGGCTGCCTGTGTTTGGGGGAGCTTGCAAAGTCCTACTGGGACGAGTGGAGTACCTGAGTGTACCAAGGCTGGGCATAATTGCCAAGGGAGGCCCAGGCATTGTGTTGTGTGTGTGTGTGTGTGTGTGTGTGTGTGTGTGTGTGTGTGTACATATGTGTATGTGTGTATGTGCACTCATGTGGTCTGTGGACCTAGGTGGGGCCCTGCAGCCTGCCCTGCTGAGAACAAGTGTCTAGGGGCACTCCAGGCTTGGCCTGGTTTCCCTGTGCCCTTCTTGGGTCCCCTCAGGGCTGGACACATGGCCCCTCTGCCATCAGGGCACAGGCAAGCCTGGCTATGGAAAACTTTGGTTCTAGCTGCAGAGGCTCCAGGGAGGGCCCTTCTTCCTATGGAGACTCGAGCCTGTCCTCAGATACCTCCTGTAGACCGGGAGAACACACTAGCTCCGTGATAGTATTTCCAATGTTTGCCATATTTGGGGAATTTAATAAATACCCTTAATACATTAGCTCCAATGTTCTTCCCTTAGTCCTCTGTATGCTCAGGGCACAGAAGTCAGGGCAGGAGGATCCCGCCTTTGGGAAGTCTCCATCCTTACAACAGCCTTCTAAGTGAGGGGCCACACTCCCACTTTGCAGATGGGACAACCTAAGGCTCTCTACCATGAGTATTGGAATGGATCTGATCCCAGGCTACTCGGCCCCCAAGCCGGGGACTCCCCCTCCACCCTCAGAACCCTCCTGCCACCTTCAGCCTACTGGTGATAGGTACAGCCATGACATGATGACCAAGGCAGGCTGACCAGTGCCACCTGCCTAGCACTGCCTCAGCCCCAAGCTTGAGATGCCACCAACTCTACAAATAAGCCAGTGAGTCCCACGTGCACCGAGACAAGCCAGCCTGCGGGGAAAGACTGGGAAGTTCCCTTGTTTGGCAGAGGTGGGGAATGGGGGCAGGACTCTGGTAGTGAGAATTCCTCAGAGACTGGGAGAGGCCAAGGCCAAGCTTACTGCCTGCTGCCGCCAGCCCATTAATAAAAAATTACAAAGACACACGGGGCAGGGTTAAGGAACTGCAGTGTGTTTTGAGTTTTACATTTAAATCATAATGCAACATAATTATGCTAGTTGCAAGATAATTACAGGTTTTATAAAAAAATATCAATTCACAGTGCACTGCAGGCGGAGGGATGGGGATGGGCTGCGGGTTTGAGTCCCACGTAGAGGGACATTTTCGGCCCTGCTGGTGGCATCTGTGTCTGTGTCACCGGATCTGGAAGGAGCCATGTGGGTTCCACACTGAGACCTTCACAGAGGGAGCGAGGCCAGCAGCAGCCTTGCCTGGGTCTCTGTCTGGAGACTGTAAACTCTACCATGCCACTTGACTCCTCAGGTGACAAGGTGAGATTTCTTTCCGGCTTCAGAAACTCACGGGGAAATACCAGAGCCATACCAAGCTGGTCCAGTTTACCACTGAAAGAAAGAGGCCCAGAGAGGTAAACTTACTGGCCCAGGGACACACAGGAAGTATTAGTAAGTAGGCAGACCTCTGATCTCAGGCATCTCGAGCAGGAAGTACTCAGCGAGCTCTGTAGTGCCTTGCCTGTACGCTTCCCCTCCCCCAACTCCTCCAGCGAGCAGTGGGGCCTTGGAGCATCATCCCCACCCCTTGAACGGCAGAGAGAGTCTGAAACTCTTCAGTCCTGGTGGCTGTCCTTCCCGTCACCTGGATGCGAATGTAAATCACCCTTGGGGGCCCTAATCATCTTTCTATAAATATCAGAGGCTCGTTCTGAGGGGAGCGGGGACGACGAGCGCTTTTGCCTTCCTGCCTGTGTTTAAAATCTGATTTAGAATTAATTTCCTTTGGTCGACCACGGGCGGGCACCTTATTTGTCAAATCTCGGGCTTCGTGCAGGGGGAGCAGAGAGGTGGCTGAGGCTGCAGGCAGCTGCTGGCCTGACAGGCAGCCCGGGCAAGGTGCCCTCGGTGGGGCAGCGGCCTCTCCTGGCCCACAGCCTGCAGCTCTGGGCCCATTCCGGAAGCCCTCTGGGTCATGGGGCAGGACCAGACTGCAGCCCGGAGCGCCTCCATCTGTCCCAGCCACTAATTCGTAGCCCCGCCTCCAGGATCCAGGGCTCCCTGAGGCCCGGTGATTAGTATTCTTATTAAAGATGATTTTATTTTCGAGGCGTGGATTAATCTGGACTTGACACGTGATAGCCATATTGGGTATTAGCAGAGCAAGAGGGAACTGGGAGCGACAGGAAGACACGGCCACCTCTAAGCTCTACGCCTAGAGGAGAGCTGGATAGGAGTCCAGCTGGAAGGTTCCTCTGGCTGGCTCTGCATCACCCCTGGGCTGAGAATCTAGGGGTAAAGGCTGCAGCTCTCTGAGGGTGTTTCCTCTTCTGCCAAAAGGTCCTGTGAGCTGGGGTACAATGCAGTGACAGAGCGCTTGCTGTGCCCGTGCGTGGTCCCAGGGTTCTACTCCCAGCACAGACAGACGCTCACACACAAGCGAAACATTGTACCACAGCCGATTGCATCTAGTTATAGAAACCAGTGCGAGGTGCTGCTGGATCCTGATGCTTCAGTGACCCGCAGGACAGTGACCCAAACTGGCCCTATTGCTGTCCTCATTTTACAGATGAAGAAACTAGGACCCAGTGGTGTACCCTGAGTCACTAAGCCCAAGTAAGGGGTTATGCCAGTCAATCTCCAGGCCCACCCTTCCTTGGTATGCGCTGTTGACAGCCAAGGACTTTACAGATGGCTGTCACATTATGACATGCCCTGCCACACCAAGATGTCCCACAGAATTTCTCGTCTGTCCCTTGTTGCTCCGAAGGTTCCCCGGGCAGAGCCAGCTCCTCTGATCTATTTTGCAGTGGAGGGGTAGGGGAGCAGGTGATGGGTAAAGGGGTGCCAGCCCACCACAGGGGTCTACCCACCACTGTGAGGGCACTCCTACTCGGCACAGCCGCAGCTCCAGCAGAGAGATGCCAAGTCCCCTGCCGACAGTGCTGCCTGGATAGCCCCCTGCCTCAGGATTTTATGTCCCACCTGCATCCCAAGACAGGCCTCCATGCCCTGATCCCAAATAGAATCAAGTCTGAACCTCCTTGGGGTCCCTTAGAACGGGGCAGGTGCTTCAAAGCACAGGCATGTTGTCCCCTCACCTAGCAGCTGCTAAGCCCCTCCCAATACTGCAGTTCTGTGCCCCTGAAACCACTTGAGGGTTGTCCTTTCCCCTGGCTCACTTTCTCACCAGACTGTAGAATTTTAGAAATTTGCTTGGCTTTAGCTTGAATAATAAAAAGATCCGATTGGCATCCACAGGCGCTGTGCTCTGAAATGACATTCTTAAATAAAACTTCTCTGGGGGACTGGCTTTTCCAGAATGGGATTTAGTGTGGAGAGAATCCAGGGAGTCTGCTGCTGTCCCCGTGACCAAGGAGTTCCACTATGACAGAGCTGGAAGCAGCCTGCCTGGGTGGCACTGGGTCCTCCTGACCCTCTTGAGCGGTCAGGAAAGAACAGACTAGTCCTTACCTCCCAAGGGTCTGCCCATGAGGACCTCCCAGTCCGGGAGGAGAGACTGCTAGGGGATGGGAGATACAGGGACAGGCATAGTCATTTCCGTGTGTTACATAGAGAGGGCCAGCAATGCCGTCTCGGAGGACCAGTTGGAAGAGATCCAGAAAGAGGAGTTCGTCACGTGGATAGGCAAGAAAAGACACCCTGAGAAGAAAGCCCAGCATGTGTAAAGGCCCTGGGGCCTGTAGCATGTGAGAACAGCCGGAGCCCAGTCTGGCCTGAGGATGGGAGGCTGAGGTAGAGGGCCAGCAGAGATTCCTGAGCCTATCTGACTTGATCTTACCCTTCAGATATCCACCTTCCATCCTTGGAGAGGGGGATTCTGCCACTGCTCTCCAGGACCCTTTTGCCCTCCTGAGTATGATTTGATCATGTTTGCCAGCATCTCTTTCTCCAACATGGTGTAAGGCGGGCTGGGTAGTTCAATTAATGAATGTCCCCTGGCTCTGAAAAGGGCCTGGACCTGGGTCCTGCTCCTAAGTGATCTAGCTATCAACTGACTGAGGAGACAGGTGGGCAGGAGGTCCCATTGGAAGCTACCAAGGTCACTCGGATGAGGTGGAGCAGGAGACAAGCAGCTGCCAGAGGTGACAGGGTGGAGGGTACCAGTGTGAGGTTAACTGGGGGAACTTGTGCGTCATGAAACATCCGACCCCAGCCATAAGCTTTGCTGCCTTTGAGTTTGTGTTGAGGCTGGGGAGCTGGCTTTAATGGGGGAGGGTCCCTGTTTGTCCAGGCTTGGCACCAGGGCGTACATGGGTCTTTTCTCACTCTCCCAAGTCACACAGCCATGGCTTTAGCCACGCTCCCTGTGAATGGCAGCTGCTTGGTCCCGGTCAGAATCGGAGGCAGAGGAAAGTGGGTGATGTGGGGCTTTGGGGTGTCCACTTTGGGTTTGGAACTCAAACCAAGGTCCTAGCTCAGCTTTGTGCAACCCTGTGGAAGTCAAGTGCCTTGTCTACACTTTGCCCCCATGCCATCTGATGGTGAGGATAGCATCAGGATATACAGAGTGGAAGCTCCGTCCTCCAGGACAGACAGACAGACAGACAGACAAACAGACACACACACACACACACACACACACACTCAGGGGGGGGCGCCCAGCTTGCCTATAGCTGCCTTCTCCTCCACAGCATGTGAGCTGGGCTTCTACAAGTCAGCCCCCGGGGACCAGCTGTGTGCCCGATGCCCACCCCACAGCCATTCTGCCACCCCCGCGGCCCAGACCTGCCGTTGTGACCTCAGCTACTACCGTGCGGCCTTGGACCCACCATCGGCAGCCTGCACCCGTGAGTACCGCCTTGAACCACTCCTGGTAGGACCCCCCTAGGGTTCGTTCAGGAGCTAGGTGTCTATGATGTAAAGGTGGGTTGGTATGTAGGGGAAGGGTGTCTGTGACTACAGCAGGAAGCTTGACATACTGGAATCTTGTTGTGGTTCCCTGCCATCTCTTCAGGGACACCCATCCTTCCCTCAGTCTTTCAGGTGTGTCTCGTGTCTGACGAGGGCGTGGTTCTGTGTGCATGAGGGGACTCTGGGGAACGTAGGGAACTCCTGGCACTGCTGTTGCTGCTTGGCCCTGGCCCTCAACCTCTCCTAGCCAGGGCCTCGGCATGGGCCCCTGCTGTCACTGCCTGCCACAGAGGCCTGAACAGTTTCACTCTGAAGCTGCTGCCTAGACCTCTCTCTCTTGCTCTTCTCCTGGCCTCCCAGCCCCAGGTTCCCTGAACAGGCAGGTCAGTCCTTGAAATCGCTCATCCCTGGTAAATGCATACAGGTGCTGGCCATCCCTCCTTCAAGGTTTTAGCCCAGACTTGAGCTTTGTCCTGATGTGGGACCTGCTGGGACAGAAAGAATGCCTCCTCATGAGGTGAACCCAGCTCTCAGTCCCAGGCATGTGCCTACATCTGGCTAGACTCTGGCTTCTCTCCAAGACCATAACACAGGGCCCAAAGCTGCCTGCTGTCCTAAGCCCCTAAGTCAGGGCTTTTGGTGTCTGGTACCTTTGGCTTGGAAAGTCTTTGCATACTTCAAGAGCCCTGAGAACCTTTCAGAAGTGGTTCTGAGAACATGTGTGCTTCGAATCTCTCAAGGCCAAGATTCCCAGCCTGGAATTCTGAGCCCTGGGGTGCTCCGTCTGACCCCATGCCCTTCCAGTTTATCCACCATGACTCAACTCCCATGATACTTCTACACAGCCCCACAATCAGTCCAACCAAGGAGCCACCAGCCCCTCTCTCCAGAGTCTGTGCTGGCCGGCCTAGGCCCATATAGGCAGGCGTGTGTGGTACACAGCAGGCTTCTCATGCCACAGAGAATGACCAGTGACATTTTAATTAGCAAAAGAAGGCAGGGATGGAAGTGGGTGGACATGACCAGGCAGTTTACATATAACGTGGGTCCTGTGGGCACCCAGGACTGTGCAGCATTCCTCTGACTATAGGTGAGAATTGTAAGAACACACATTATGGTATGGGAACTCAGACTCTTGTCTCAGACCCTTTGTCCTGAGACTTCTGGATGACAGAAGAGATGTGGGGGATCCTGGGCCAACTCCACCCTAACTTTTGCTCTCTGTCCTCAGGGCCACCCTCAGCACCAGTGAACCTGATCTCCAGTGTAAATGGAACGTCTGTGACCCTGGAGTGGGCCCCTCCTCTGGACCCAGGTGGTCGCAGCGACATCACCTACAACGCAGTGTGCCGCCGCTGCCCCTGGGCCCTGAGCCACTGTGAGGCTTGTGGGAGTGGAACTCGCTTCGTCCCTCAGCAGACGAGCCTGGCACAGGCCAGCCTGCTGGTGGCCAACCTGCTGGCCCACATGAACTACTCCTTCTGGATCGAGGCGGTCAACGGTGTCTCCAACCTGAGCCCAGAGCCCCGCAGCGCCGCTGTGGTCAACATCACCACAAACCAGGCAGGTAGGCGGAGCAGCCCCGGGACCCCCATTCACCACCAACCCCCACCCCCAGCCATTGTTTCTTTTGGCTCTTGCTTCCCACCAGGACCCAAGCAGGAGATTTTTTGCCTATAGGAAAGCAGAACTCCGTCTGAGACTTGGAGTACCCCAGAGAACACAGAGGCAGTCATCAGTTGTGGGTCATAAGCCTGGTTTCTAGAACTTTCCCTGCCTGGAGCTCTGCTTTTTCTCTTGTGCAATGGAAGTAACACTGCCTGCCTTCCATACTGTGGAGGCTTAGAGAGAGGGGAGAGCACTCGGTCCAGCAGCTGAGTCTAACCTTAAGCCCAAGCTGTCCTGGCACACAGCAGTCCTTCTGCCTTAGCCTCCCAGTGCTGAGGTGACAGGTACACAATCACCACTCCCAGCCTATGCAGGGCTGAGTATCGAACCCACTGCTTCATGCATGCCAGGCAAACACCCTACAGCTAAGCCACATCCCTAGCCCTAGTTATCATCACTTCGGTGTCTATGACCAGAGCTAGGTGGGTTTGGCCATATTGGGACTATGGCCGTTCACGTATTTCTGGTCAGTCAGACTATGTTCAGCTCATGAAGGTTCTTTCTTTCCAAACTCTGAGGGGTCCTGCCTGTCAGGTGGTAGCCTGGTCCTAAAGAGCAGCCAAGAGCAGCTTTGTATGACTAGTCACTCTGGAATAGTCCCAGCCCTCAGCTCCTCCCCTACCATTTTCTCCCTAGCATATATAGGCATGGCTCAGAAACTCCCTGTTACCACATAGGAAGCAGAGGTCAGGACCCCAGTGAGCAGCCTCCAGAGGAGTCCAGTACTCATTCTTCCAATGGTCCAGTGGCATCTACCCATGACACACACCCATCTCTCCACACCTCTCCATCCTCCTGTCCACTATTCAAGAGCAATCGGCCTGTGCCTGGGTCCACAGTCCTGCCCTGCCACCTGTCTGCAGGAGCATGAGAGAAGATGGATGGCTGGCCCAGGGAGGGAGAGGAACAGACAACTCAGAAGCATCTAGACAGCACTCACATCAGAGAGAGACACACCACTACCCCACTGCATGCCACCCACCCCGGATCTCAGGCGCTGTTCCTGTCCACAGACCTTCCCTCTCACAAGGCTCTCCTCACAACTATCTCAACAGCACCCACCAGTCTCGTTCCCCACCTTGGCACCATGGCCTCATGCAGCGGGTGCCTCTCCCCATTCTGTTCCCCTGCCCATCTGCCCGCCAGCCCTGGTCTCTTTAGAGCAGCCTGCAGAGACCGCCAAAAGTGACTTAGCAGGTCCTGACTAGAGAAAGCCACCACACAGCTGCAAGCTCCCCACACCCAGCTCCCCCCATTTCGGGTCTTTCCAGCTATCCCTACAGGACCCCTAAAGGAGCTTCTTGACTCTTCATGTCAGAGTCTCTAGTAGCAGCAGCATGTATTAGGCACCACTGTATGTAGTCCCTGCCTTCAGTGAGCACCCAGGCATGCTGGAACAAGAGGGCTCTGAGACCCAGGAAGAACTGACCTGTGAATTCAGGCTGGCCTTGAATTCATGTTGATTGTCTTGCCTCCCACCCCAACTATTAGGATTGCAGGTGGGAGTCATCATCCCCAGCTCACTTCATTGTTTAGCCTTGGGTGTAGCTATAAGTGACCTTCAAGCATATTTTGGAGAGAGCACAGAGTACCTGCAGATAAAGCCAGGGGTAGGGGACAGGGCACCTCCTGTGACCAAAGAATCCCTCCCTGAACATACACAGGTCTGCTCACCTCCTGCCCCTAGCTGTCCAGAGGTGCCCCAGCCAGGACTCCAGCCCAGAGTCCTTCCTCAGGCATAGCTGAGGCCCCGCTGCATCCAGACCTCTACTTAGTGTGGGGGTCCTGGTCCTGGGTGTAAATAGACCTGAAACTGGCCCCGAGGAATGACCCAGGAGGCAGCCCCAGTGCCTCTCCAGGGTATGGGGCTGCAGACTGTCTTGGTGTAGAAGCAGGAGGGTTGACAAGCTGAGCCTGGGAAAGACTGGGCAGAGGCCTGGGCTTGGCCCATGCTGGGCCTGATGGGTAGCTGCCACCCCAGCCCCGTCCCAGGTGGTGGTGATCCGGCAGGAGCGGGCTGGGCAGACCAGCGTGTCACTCCTGTGGCAGGAACCAGAGCAGCCCAACGGCATCATTCTGGAGTACGAGATCAAGTACTACGAGAAGGTTTGAGAAAGTTCCGGAGGTGGGTGGGTGAGGAGCCACCAGGGAGCCGCGGGCAGTGAGGAGGGCCTCGGAGGCCCAGTGGCCTCACTGCCGCCACCGCCTTCTTCGGGCAGGATAAAGAGATGCAAAGCTACTCTACCCTCAAGGCTGTCACCACCCGCGCCACCGTGTCAGGCCTCAAACCAGGCACTCGCTACGTGTTCCAGGTCCGAGCCCGCACCTCAGCAGGCTGTGGCCGCTTCAGCCAGGCCATGGAGGTGGAGACCGGGAAGCCCAGTGAGTGCGAGGATGGGGGAGGTCTAGAAGCCCCATTGGTGAGACCAGGAGCCGGGCAAGCAGGGAGAAGCTATACCTGGTGGGGCACTCGAGACCCCTGACCTCAGTATCCCATGCAGTGGGGCTGCATCTTTGCAGGCAGGAAGTGACGCTCAGTCCGGTCACCTGCGAGCCCCTCCTGAGCCTGAGTGAGGCCTTTGCCAGGTGACCTTAGGAGTGTCCCAGGGACATCTCTTTGAAGTGCGTGCTCTCCACAGCCTACTCATCCATAGCATTCATAACCCGAGGGGCTTTGTTGGAAACACTAGTCCCAGGGTCGGGCGCCCTGCGTCAGAAGCCCTGAGAAGCTGATCTCTTTGCCTTCCTTCCACCTTGCTGGGTAGGTTAAGTGCCCACCTGGCATACCTTTGCCACTTGGGTGTCCTAAGTATTTATAGGTTACCTTGAGACTGAGATGGCAATCCTACCTTCTCATTCCACTTATCCTGTGGCCACCAATAAATAAGAGACTCGTAAGATTTCTCAGAGACTCTGGTAAGCTGCAGATAGTGGTAGTCCCTGCCTTAGAGGGTTGGGAAGAGGGTCCCCTGAGGCCAGCACTCACGTATCTCAGCACACTCCTGGTGCTGTGAGATTGACAGACAGCATGGGTGGTTTTTCAGCTCTTCTCTGTTTGGGTCAAAGGGGGCAAGTGGTTGTCATCAGCAGGCTCAGCTTGCACGGTCCCTCAGTCCCTGGAAACCAGCAGCTTCCGCAGTGGGAAGCCAGGCAGCCCAGCTGCAGGGACTCTAAGGGAAGCCTAGTGCGGTGCAGGGTGGGGTGGGATCAGAGCCAGCTGGTGGCTGCAAAGGCCTTCCTTCCTGCAGGGCCCCGCTATGACACTCGGACCATCGTCTGGATCTGCCTGACACTCATCACTGGCCTGGTGGTGCTCCTCCTGCTTCTCATCTGTAAGAAGAGGTAGGTGCTCCTCTGCCCCACCCGAGCCACAACCTAGGCACCAATGCTCTCCTCAGCCACAATCCAGCCATGCCCAACCACATGCAACCGTGCCCAGACACAGCCCAGCCCCACCCAGCCACAACCTAGCCTCGCCCAGCCCCCCACCCCCACCCATCACAACCACACCAGCTACTGCCCTACACTGAGGCCAGAAATCGGAAGGGACCTGCTAGCGTGGCCCAGAAGCCTGGAAGCCATGCCTCCTCAAGCATAGGCTATGTAACGGTCAGTTGCACGGGGACATTTTAGACTATGAGTCTAAAACCAAGGACCCTCCTCTTCAGACTTTCTGAGGGATAAGAGCCAACCCTGTTGGGAGAAGGGCACCTGGATTCACCTTCTGATTGGGTCTTGGGTGGCCTGATTCCCGACGGGGTGATGACCGCCTCACCCCCACCCCCATGCAGGCACTGTGGCTACAGCAAGGCTTTCCAGGACTCGGATGAAGAGAAGATGCATTACCAGAATGGGCAGGGTGAGTGCGCATTCTGACCTCAGCAGGACCCAGGACGGGGCTGGCTTGTCCAAGTGTCTATAGAAAAGACTAGGTAGGGCCCAGAGACTAAGGTTAGCCATTACAGGGACCTCCCCCACTTGCCAGCTGACAGCCCCCAAGGGATGCCAAAGGCTCTTGGGGCAGGGAAAGGCACAGCCATGTCTACTCATACATAGTTCACGCATGATTCCTCTGGTGCGTGTCTGGGCTGTTTTGAACAATAGCCCTTGCTACAGAGAGCTTTCCAGGATGCTGTAGAGACTCCAGGAAGCAGGAGAGACAAGGTGGGGACCTCCTTCTCCATCACTGTGCCCATTAACGTCAGCCAGAATACTCATTCCCATTCAGCTCAATGCAGCCCTGGATTTTTAGCCATTTTTCTAGTGACCCACCTTCAGGCAAAGCTGGCGCATGTGAACTCCTTTTCTTAGTGACATTAGCACCCTAAGAGCAATGTTAAGGTCACATGTGTCAGAAAACAACATACATGTCAGACCTAAACAGAGAACAAGAACACAGGACCAGAGGCATGCCATGGGCTTTCTGCTTATGCCTGTGGGATAAGCACTGTGAGGTCCCTGCTGTTTGGCACCGTATCTAGAGATTCACAGAGACACCCTATATCCCCTAGGGAATATTGGGAGAGGGAAAGTCCTCCTGTCCTGATTGAGGACCCTTCTCCTTGACTCCTCAGCACCCCCACCTGTCTTCTTGCCCTTGAACCACCCCCCGGGGAAGTTCCCAGAAACCCAGTTCTCTGCAGAGCCCCACACCTATGAGGAACCAGGTAGGGCAGGCCGGAGCTTTACCCGAGAGATCGAGGCATCCAGGATCCACATTGAGAAGATCATAGGCTCTGGTGAGCCCCAGAGGCCGGGAGGGATGGGGTCGTAGGGGAGGGGACCCTGGCTAGACGGGTAGGGAGATGGGAGCATACTGGAGCACCTGGTGTGGAGGCTTGGAGAGAGTGGGCCTGCGTGGGAGATGGGTCCCAGTGCTGCTTCTTCCTTCCGGGCCCCACAGGGGAGTCAGGAGAAGTGTGCTACGGGAGGCTGCAGGTGCCAGGACAGCGGGATGTGCCTGTGGCCATCAAGGCTCTCAAAGCTGGCTACACAGAGAGACAGCGACAAGACTTCTTGAGTGAGGCAGCCATCATGGGCCAATTTGATCACCCTAACATCATCCGCCTTGAGGGTGTGGTCACCCGTGGTAGGTGCCAGCCAAGGTCAGCTTCCCCTGATGGGACACACCTATTCAGATAGGGATCCGGTCTATCCCTCGGGACATCCTGATCCTGTCACTGTGTCTCGGGTCCTGGAGTGCTCAGAGCTTGGGACCCCAGTGGGACCCTAAAAACTGACCTGACTCCTGGGTGGGCATATGTTCTTATGTTCCCTGGTCAGCATGCTGCCCTGGGTACCCCACACACCAGACCTTCGTCTCCCCTGTCCTGCCCAGGTCGCCTGGCAATGATTGTGACTGAGTACATGGAAAATGGCTCCCTGGATGCCTTTCTCAGGGTATGTCTGTCCCCGCCTAGGGGAAGGGTGCACATCCATCACTACCAGCCACACAGGTGGGGTGCACTCGCTTGGCTGTGCACACCCAGGAGTCCAGTCGGTCTGTTGAGAGTTCACCTCTCACTCCACCAGAGCTAGCATCTTGCGTACATGGGGAAGAAGCGGGTATGAGGGGAATCTCAAGGACCGGTTGATCAAATTGCTTTCTGGCCCACAACCATGAAGGTTCTAGAGTTGCAAGGGCCCCTATTGTCCCACTCCATGTGCTAAGGTGTCCCATGCCGCCTGCACTACCATCTGGGAGCAGGAGGTAACATCCCCCCCTCTTCTGGGTATTCACTGAGGGCTGTCAGACCTGGAACTTAACCTTTCTGGGCCTCCATTCCCTGAGAGGAGACACTCCCAGGGGCCCATGTAAGCAGCCAAACACTTCACTCTGTCCACCGCAGTCACTTCTGGTCTCTAGGGCATTGTGGGAGATTTCCCCAGCCCTGGGCCAGGCACTGTCCCAAAAGCCCACAGACCACTCTGTGTCCCCTTGCAGACCCACGACGGCCAGTTCACCATCGTGCAGCTCGTGGGCATGCTCAGAGGGGTGGGCGCTGGCATGCGCTACCTCTCAGACCTGGGCTACGTTCACCGTGACCTGGCTGCCCGCAATGTCCTGGTAGATGGCCGTCTGGTGTGCAAAGTGTCAGACTTTGGGCTCTCAAGGGCTCTGGAGGACGACCCGGAAGCCTCCTACACCACTGCGGTGCGTTGCCAACATCCTCCCGTGAGCAGGGGTATGGGCTAGGGTTCGTGGGCAGCCAGCCATGTTCTAAGGTGTTCTATGGAACACAGCGTGCGCCCTCCCTTCTCGCTTGTCTGGCTTTTTTTTTTTCTAGTGGCTCAGGGAGGTGGGGTCCCCTAGAACGCGTGCTCTTGGATGGTGGGCTGGGCCTACAGGACAAGGCCAGCTAGCTAGCCCCTCAACCTTTCCCTATCCACCCCAGGGAGGGAAGATCCCTATTCGATGGACAGCGCCAGAGGCCATTGCTTTCCGCACGTTCTCCTCAGCCAGTGACGTGTGGAGCTTTGGTGTGGTCATGTGGGAGGTTCTGGCCTACGGTGAACGGCCCTACTGGAACATGACCAACCAGGATGTGAGTCTGCGGCCCGGGGCTGGGGTGCGGCTGTGGGGCCTCCCCAGGGGACGCAGCCTGAGTCCAGCACTATGTCCTCACCAAGGTCATCAGCTCTGTGGAGGAGGGTTATAGGCTGCCAGCGCCCATGGGTTGCCCACGCGCCCTGCACCAGCTCATGCTGGACTGCTGGCACAAGGACCGTGCCCAGCGGCCTCGCTTCGCTCATGTCGTGAGCGTTCTGGATGCCCTGGTCCACAGTCCCGAGAGCCTAAGGGCCACGGCCACAGTCAGCAGGTACCAGAAACCCATGCCAGCCTTATTGCCCCCCTTTCCCATGAAGGGCTGGGCTTGAAAGAGAGTGGCTCGTGCCCGTGTCCTTAGCAAAGGCAGAGCCCCGGCAAGCTGCTCATTGAACTCTCTGCTCTCAGGTGCTCACCCCCTGCCTTTGCCAGGAGCTGCTTTGACCTCCGAGCAGGCGGAAGTGGGAATGGGGATCTCACCGTGGGGGATTGGCTGGACTCCATCCGAATGGGGCGCTACCGGGACCACTTTGCAGCCGGCGGGTACTCCTCCCTCGGCATGGTGCTTCGTATGAACGCCCAGTGAGTGACAGGGAGGGGAAGAGGGTGCAGGGCCAGGGGCAACCTCAGAGCAGATCAGGGGTGGGCATAGTGGGTTGTCTTCCCAGCTCCCAGACTCCTAAAGCCAAACCAGCGGGCTTCCCTCCCTTCACAGGGATGTGCGCGCCCTCGGCATCACTCTCATGGGTCACCAGAAGAAGATCCTTGGAAGCATCCAGACCATGAGGGCCCAGCTGAGCAGCACCCAGGGACCCCGCCGGCACCTCTGACCCATGGCCACTTGGCACTGGTTATACCGGCTGTCAGGGGCTCCATGCCCCCCCCATCAGTCAGGGTAGCCCCCAGAGCAATACCACAGGACCTAGAGTGACAGGGGTCAGGCACCTGAGACAAGGACCTTGGTGCTCCAGGTAGAGAGGACACCTGCCCTCTGGAGGCAGGCACAGGACCTTGCGTCTTCTAGAGCCTGGGACCTCCAACACCAGAAGCGGATGGTGACATCACTCACCTAACTGTGGGTGCATGCGTGCATGTGTAGGGTTGATGGTAGGTATGGGGGTGCTCCAAGGTCCTGGCAGCTGACGGAAACAATGTGTATTCATGTCTCTGTTCCCCGTCAGGCCCCCAGCACAGACGTGTGCAGGTCACCCTGTGTGTGCTTATCTGCTAAGGGCAGGAGCCACACGTGTGTGACCGCAGATGACACGTCATGAATGAGGAGGCATGACAGAGTGTGAGCAGGGGACCTGAGCTGACACTGCCCAGTTCCCAGGACCTGTGGGGATCAGACAGTGCCTGCGGGCTGGAGCCCAGGCTGCTTCTGAATCACACCAGCACCAGGCCCACCGTCCGGCCTGGGTGAATCCACCACGGGGCCACCTGCAGCCTTTGCCTGGCTCCTCCTGCTACTCAACAGGAAAACAGGGTTCCTTGGCCAGTCCCTCTGGCCACCTTCCATAGAGGATCACAGCAGAGCATGAGATGCCCTCGGTGGGACATGACTGCCAGGCCATCCGCTCTCATGGCTGTGATGCCTCTGTCCAATGTTCCACTGCCCATCCCTGCCACCCCTGCCCATGCTGGGAACAGGAGCATGGGGCAGACTCTCAAGCCCCAAACCTACCCCATTCCTATTACCAGACAGGTAATGCCCAGAGACGAGGATGCCTTGCCTGAGGTCACATGACAACCAAATTTCAGAGTTAGGGCCCTCATACCCCCAGCCATGGTCTGTTCTTCCCAAACCCTCCCCCGCCCCCAGACAGCTAGGATGGGAGGGGTCTGGGAAGCTCACCGCCACAGGCTGATACCCCCCCTTTACGGCCCACCAGGGTATGTAAATATCTTTTTTTCTACTGTGTCAGAATATTTTTTTCTCCTCACTTCTGACAATGCAAAAATGGTCTTCAAAGCACATGCAAAGCTCCCCGGTGAGAGAGCCCCATCCTGGGGGAGGCAGGGCCCAAGGAACCCCGGCCGGCCCAGAGGACAGGGCGGCCCCCTCCCCTGCCCATCCCTGCCCACAGCCAGCACAGCACCCCGCGAGACACCAGCACTAAGCCCCCTCCCTTCTGCAATAATTCGGGGGCCTCAGCCCCACCGAGGTGCCGTGCGCGGCCAGCTCCTGCGCTTCTATATATTATAGTACTATGTAGCCGAGCTGCCCTTCCTTCCTATGGAAGTGGGAAACATGGTCAGGACACGACACGAGGGGTGGAGACACCTTGTCTTCCACCCCACCCCACTCACCCAGTGTCTGGGCTTAGGATCCTCAGGCAAGGCCCCTGGGGTGGGTCCCCTTGGGGCTCTTGGGGGCCTCTCTCTGGTTCCCATCCTGAGTCTGGAATCACTTGTGATGAGAATAAATACTGTCTCATCTTCGCCTGTGTGTCCTGGTTTGTTTATGTTTGTTTGTTTTCCATTTCTGCTTCCACTGGGTACCAGCAATATGTGCTTCACACCAACCAGAACCCTTCCAGCCCTCTCTTCCAGGAGATGCTGGTCTTGGAGAGAATGACCTGCCCAAAGCATAGTCTGGGATGCCAAGGAACTGAAGCCCACACTCTGGGAGATACACACCTCCCCCTAGGCCAGGTTCTGACTCCAAGGCTGCAGCCAGGGTTCAGCTCCCAGCCCAGTACTCAGAGCTCCTTGATCCCCTTGCCTGACTCCCTGTAGGTACAAAACACGCCGCCTAGTGGAAGAAGAGGAGAGGCAGGAAAGGTTCATGGGAACAACTTGCTGGGACTGTAAGACACGGCCAGGGGCTAAGACATCATCTCCTTTAGTCACCTCAGGGAACTGAGGATCTAGCCGCAGAAGCCAGCATGGGTGTCAGATGAGCATCCGTGTCTGGATAGGATAGGCCATGGGAACGGCGGGACTCAATGCTGTCTGTTTGTACCAATGGCTTTGGCATTTGGGGAAGATGCCTCTCTGTTCATAGAGATGAACTCAAGTGAAGGCTCTCCAACCGAGGATGGGGAATCCCCACTCTATAGCTCCCTCTGAGTGAGAAAGTTAGAACAAAAGGGTCAGTGGGGAGCAGGCATGCACAGAGGGACCTGTGTCCTATGCAGCAAAGAGCCTCGTGTGAAACCAGGCCTGATGGAAACTCCAAACCCAGGCCCCCCTCCCCATGGCTCCTGCTGTTGTCTAGAAGGAAAGGGCCCAGACTTCATCCTTACACAATCATCAGGCTATACTGAGCCCTCGAGCCCTCGTGGGCCACAAACTGAGTCCCCACTGCGTTCAAAGAATATCTGCTATGCTGAGCATCCCAGAATAGGCGCAAGAGAGAGGGGGCCAGAGAGAAGGATTTCTGGGGCTGCCACTGAGGGTTTCCTGTAGAAAGAAGCGTTTTGGTTGGCATGAAATGCCGAGAAGGGCTGGCTGGTTGATTTTTCTAGGCAAGCGGTGGCAGGAAGCAAGGAATACAAAGGGGGAAAGAAGCAAGGTGGGTGCGGGGGTGGGGAAGCTTGTAAAGGCAGGGTTGGTTGTGTGGGTCCATGTTACGCTGCACCTTGCACTTTGAATAACAGGCACGCCGGTGTCTTCCCTGAAGTGTGACAAGGTCAGCCCAAGATGTATGCGGAGTAAGAGAGAACCTGGAATAGCCAAGATGCCTTTGAAAAGGAACAAGGAGGGGCAGAAAGGGAACTCACCTGAGAGCAGTGTTGGCTAACATCTAAAGTACAAGTGGGAGAGTCTGATCTGGTCCCAGCCAGAGATCAACATATGAAAAGAATAGAGAAATCCGGCATCTGGAACAGAGCCTGATACACAGCAGAGATTGACCATGGCGAGGGCACAGCCAGCTTCCATTTAAGGATGACAGTCAGGAGAACTGGACTCTGCAGAAGAGGCAAAAGGCAGTCCCAGCTCACACTATGCACAGAATCAATTCCAGGGTGACATAGTCATATATATATATATATATATATATATATATATATATATATATATATATGCTAATAAGGAATTCAAAAGAAAATAGAGTTGGGAGAGAAAGCACAGGCAAGGCATGGAGAGCATAAATGATACAAGAAAACATGATGAGGCTTAATTGCTAAGTCCCAGACCTACAGGACAATTAGTAAATAGCCAGCTACCTAGGCAAGTGCTTGCTTGAATCCCAGCACATGGGAGGTACAAGGAGGAGGCTCTTATGCCAGGCTGGGCTACATCATGAGTGAAAGGCCAGTTTGAGCTGCCCAGCAAGAGTTTGTCTCAGTAGACTGACTTTTGTTTGTTTATTTATTTATTTATTTATTATTGGTGGTGGTATTGGGAGTTGAACCCACAGCCTTAGGCATGGCGCGGAGCAAGCTCTCTATCACTGAACTACATTCCCAACCCAATAAGAACAGGATTTTGTTTCCAAAATAATTAAGGTTCCCTCCCCCCAAGAAGCCAGTGAGATGGTTCAGTAGGTTATAAAACTTGCCCCCAAGCCTGGCATCCTAACTTTGGTCCCCAGGATACACAAGGGAGAAGAGAAATGTAGCTCCTGAAAAATCATTCTTTGACTTCTACATGTGTACTGTATCATGTGTGCACACTTCACACTTCTCACACACACACACACACACACACACACACACACACACACACACACACGAAAAAGAAACCCTTTTAAAATCCAAAGGACTTGGGACGTAGTTTCATGGCAGTGCTTGGCTAGCGAGCATGCAGCCTTGGGCCCCATATCTAAGACCATGGAAACAAAAAATAAACAATAACAAAACCTTGGAATCATTTTACCAACCCCCCACTCTCCAAAGGAATGGGAATATGGGGCAGAGGTAGATCTGCAACAGAGGAAGAGATTTGAATAGTCAATAAAGATATTACAAAGATTCCCAAGCAATAAACACAGAAATGCAAAGCAGAGCAGTAATGAGGCCGCAGACTCCATCAATCTAAACACAGCATCCGCTTCGTAGCAGCTACGGATGGATGGAATGGGGGGAAACAGCTCTGTTTATAGACTGCTGGGGGAATGCAAATTGCCACACCATGGGGAGATGCAAATTGGCACGCAACTCTGGAGAGTCATTTGAAAATGCTTAGGGAAATTTTGTTGGTGTTTGTCTCAAGACAAGGGCTCCTGTAGCCCAGGCTGGCCTTGAATTCCCTATCTGGTAGGGGATGACCTTGAATTCTTAATCTTCCTGCCTTCACTTTGAAAGTGCTAAGATACAGGTCCACCACACTCAGCTTGGAAACCTTTAGTAAGCCTTAAGATGAGCAGGTCTAAGACTTGCCCAACATCACTATGAATGCATGCTGCAATAGCTTCTGGAGCCTCTGCAGGTCCCGGGAGGGAGATTCGTGCACAGGTGATTCATGGGGAACTGCAGGGCAGAACAGTGTTCTCCTTACAACATTCGCATTGAGATGATCGCACGAGGCACTGGAGCATTAGTGAGCCTGTAGCTGATCGGTCTGTCCCTTCCTGTTTAGTCACAAGCTGTTAGCCACCCACAGATTCCTAGTCAGCCCAGGGAGGGCAGCTGTGATCCCTTACCACCCAGCACTCACAGCAGCAGAGGGACAAAGCCACCTACAGATAAGAAGGCACCCAGCGGGACATCAACTGTGACTTTGGTGGAGAGTGGAATAAATCTCCTCTCCCAATATCGCTAGGGCAGTTGTCTACAGCTAAACTCCACCCCCAGCCCCACCAGCAGTGATTGCCACTCACATGCAAAAGCACGCATGTCTAAGGGTATCCATCCCAGCCCAACACGGAACAGAAAAGCAAAGAGAAGCGGGTTGCCTCTCAGCGGGGGATCAGGAAAACAAATGGCTTAACAAGTACAGTGAAATAATCTACCCCATTTAACGCCAGTAACCAGATCAACAGGAGTCTCCCGGATGAGTCACATGGAGAGAGGAGTGAATGACAACGGAGCGGGCACGGTGTCATCTTGTTTGTGTAAGCCTCAGATGCGTGCGTCGCAACGGGATGCCAAGGTTTTGGATGAATAACTGGGTAATGATAGCTCAGAACACGTGGGACAGATAAACCCTGGCTTCAGCTAAGTCTACTTGTTGTATTTCACTAATTTTCTTCTTTAAAAGATAGAACTGAAACAAATGCAGCAAAAAAGAAAAAAAAATGTCCTTAATCTTGATGGTGGACACATATACTCCTGTTGTTTTCCAGGTCGTCCATCTCCTGTGTGTCAAAATAGTCTATGATTAAAAAGAAAAATGTTTGGAGGTTGGAGAAATGACTGGGTGGTTAAGAGCGCCAGCTGCTTTTGCTGAGGACAAGCGTTCAGTTCCAAAATCTACATTAAGCAGCTCACGATGACCTATAACTCCAGAGAATCAGATGCCCTCTCGTAGTCTCTGTGGGTACCACAAATATGACATGCATATGTATTAAATAGTAAAATAAACCTTTAAAATGAAAATGGTTAAAAGCTAGAGGGAGCTGGATGTGGTGACATCTGCCTATAATGCCAGCACTGAGGAAACTGAGTACTGAGACATATTCCAAGACCTTGTCTCACAGGACAACATAGGGCAGAATAGATGATTTAGAACACTTGCTGTTCTTACAGAAGAACCAAGGTCGATTCCCAGTACCCACACAGGGGCTTACAAGCACTTCTAACTCCGGATGTCTTATTCTGATCTCTGAAGCACCAGGTATGTAGCTCATACAGACATGCAAACAGAACACTCACCTACATAAAATGAATCCTTAAAAATTAAAAACAGGGGGCTGGTGAAATGGCTCAGCGGGTAAGAGCACCCGACTGCTCTTCCGAAGGTGATAAGTTCAAATCCCAGCATCCACATGGTGACTCACAACCATCCGTAATGAGATCTGGCGCCCTCTTCTGGAGTGTCTGAAGACAGCTACAGTGTATTTACATATAATAAATAAAATAAATCTTTAAAAAAAATTAAAAACGGGGCTGGAGAGATGGCTCAGTGGTTAAGAGCGCCGACTGCTCCTCCGAAGGTCCAGAGTTCAAATCCCAGCAACCACATGGTGGCTCACAACCATCTATAATGAGATCTGATGCCCATTTCTGAAGTGCCTGAAGACAGCTACAGTGTACTTACATAAAATAAATAAATACATCTTTAAAAAAAATTAAAAACAAACATGAACAAAGCCACTCAGGATCCGCAGAGGGAGACCCTATTCCCCAATCAACTTGCTTGTGAACCTGATACTGCTCTAAAAATAGCTTTTGTTAGGGGGCGGTAAAACTGCGGCCAAACCTTACAGCCCGGGACCCACTGAAGCACATATGCTTGCCATACCCCATTCTCTGAAAAATAAAATAAAATGTGAAAAGGAACATAATTTGTTGCTGTTTCTGTTTTAATTAACAGCATTCTGGGGTGCCTTGGGAAGGTCCAGTGTCTCCGAAAGGGGCTCAAAGAAGTGGCGCTGTGACGTAGCTAGAGATGCGCTGTCCAAGGTCCTGGGTCGAGGAGGAGAGCTGTCCAGGGTCCTGTACTCCAGAGGCGAACTCGGACTGCATTGCAATAGACCAGCAAGTCTGAGCCCCAGGTAGAAGGGCAGGGTTCCATGTCCTTCAGGTTCCTAGGGGAACTTCCTCGTGTCTCTCCCTGGCACCCCTCACCCACAATCCCAGAAAAATAGTACTTTTAGAAACACTAATTTGGGACCAGAGAGATGGCCAGGAGGTAAAGGAGCTTGCTGTGACTGGAATTTAATCCTCACATCTACATATTGAAAAGAGAGAACCTAGTCTTACAAATTGTCCTCTGATCCTCACAGATGCACCATGGCTTGGGCACACATATACATACAAATTTAGTTCTCAACATCCATGTTGATGTTGGTTGGCTCACAATTCTTTCTTTCTTTCTTTCTTTCTTTCTTTCTTTTTTTTTTTTTTTTTTTTTTTTTTTTTTTTTTTTTTGGTTTTTCGAGACAGGGTTTCTCTGTATCGCCCTGGCTGTCCTGGAACTCACTTTGTAGTCCAGGCTGCCCTCGAACTCAGAATTTCACCTGCCTCTGCCTCCTGAGTGCTAGGATTAAAGGCGTGCGCCACCACGCCTGGCTTCACTCTCAGTCTGGAATATCCGGTGCCTGGCAAAGGTGCCAGTCTTTGCAGGCATTCATACGTGTGCACATATGCATATACACACACAAGTGTACAGATACATGCACATCATTAGAAATTAATGATAATTCTGTCTAGGTGAGGTGGGCCATAACTTGAATGCCAGTACTCAGAAGACAGAAGCAGCGGGGCTGACTGGAGCGAGCGGGGCTGGCTGGAACAAGCAGGGGCCATACAGGGGGGGGGGCGGCCAGGAGCGAGTGGGGCTGGCCGGAGCGAGCAGAGCCGGCGGGAGCGAGCGGGGTCGAGCGGAGCGAGAGCGGGGTTGACCGGAACAAGGGAAAAAAAAGACATAAGCAGGTAGATCTCTGTGAGTTTAAGGCCAACTCGGTCTACACAGTAAGGCACTGTCTAAAATAATGATTCTTTAAGAAGAAATTAAAATTTAAATTTTTAGGGGCTCAGTGGTTAAGAGCACTGACTGCTCTTCCAGAGGTCCTGAGTTCAATTTCCAGCAACCACGTGGTGGCTCATAACCATCTGCAATAGGATGTGATGCCCTCTTCTGGTGTGTCTGAAGATAGTTACAGTGTACTCATATAAATAAAATAAATGAATACTTTTTAAAAAAAATAATAAAGTTAAAAAAATTTAAAAGACCATAGGGCAGATCTTGCTATGTCCATGATCACCACCACGCAAACAGGTTCCCTTCAGATGTGAAGCTGTTACCTGGCTCCGCGCTCTGCACAGTCTGCTTCTCCCACCTCCATGCCACCCCTTCCCAGCATCCTTCCTTCCATCCTTTGGATCTGTGGCCTTACATTCATTCTTCCACATCTCCCAATGGCTCAGCCACAAGTGACCACCAGAGGAGACTCTGCTGAGGCTACCACATTTGCCAGTGTTCCTGTGCTTGCTACTCTCCCCGCAGAAGGGCTTATCTGACTCGTGATTACCAGTGTGCTTGCTTTCAAGTCCCTTGTGTGATTTACTCGGTGCTTCGGCCCAGCAGGTAGTGACCCATGTTTGGGGAGTGGATGCTTCCTGGGCACCTGTTTTGTGACAGACGTTGTACTTGGGTCTGTCGATTCCAGAATAAATAAGATAATCCTTGCTCTTGGGATGGTCACAGGCTGGAGAGAGCAGAGTGCCAAATCACAGGCTCAGATGGGGGATAATCCCCCTTCCCCTTATTAAAGAATCTAAGGAGTTTAAGGTAATCTGGTACCTCATCTCTCACCCCTTGTTTATTAACTAAAATATCCCAAGCTTGCCCAAAGAAGATCAAGAACTCTCCTAAGCTCACACAGCATCAGAGGTATGGTCCAGGCCACACATCACCTTGTACTTGCATTTATAAAATGACCTCCTCGTCATTTCCCTCCCCCCACCTCGACTGCAGCTTCCTTTCTAGATGCCACCAGCAAAATGACAGAGGGAGAAATTTGAGCAAGGATCAGAACATCTCCTCTTTCATAAACAGTGTCTGCACCTTCCACCCCACTCCCCTCAAAATCCATCTCTTTTCAGCAAGCTTTGCCTGTGTAAATAAAGCCCTGTAAGACTGTCTCCTGGAATCCTCAGTATAGACAAAACTGACAACAGTTCTCCCACCTCAACAGAAATGTGACCAGGAGTCAAAGGAAATACCGGAAGAGGTAACCAAGACCCGGTGCACAGCTTTCTTGTGTAATCCTGCTCATCTCTTCACTTATTTCCTGATCTCAGTCCTCGGCAAGCCATGTAACCTCACTGGCCACCAGAAGATTTTGTGGGTTCATTAGCACTTGAACCTTCCTTGGCCATCCATGTGTGACTTTTTCTAGAGGAGTGTCCTCCATCCTGTCCCCCTTCCCTCCTCACCCCCAGGGCTAACTCTAACCTAGAATGCTGTTCTCAATCTCTCCACCCTTCCCCTAACTCAGAGCTATATAACCCCTTCTCTGAGCCCCCACAGGACCCTGGACTTCTGCACTTACATTTTACCATGGTAGATATATGGCTTCCCCTATGACCCAATGAAGGACTGGCCCTGGACAAGAGAAGGGAGTGCCCTGTTTAGCCAAAGCACCCCACCTGACTAGTAGAATTCAGTGTGAGATAGTACATCAATAAAGAAGCCTTAGTTGGGCTATGGGTCTCTGTCCAACCATTAGACTCTTTGAGTCTTTCGTTCATCATCTACATCATGAGGTCACTTTGAATATCCACCCCACAGGAACAAGGGATAGATGATTTTCATTGCTACTTCCAGGAAGTTGGCAGACATTTGTGATGTGAAAGCTTCAAGGGTGGTTTCAGCTTTGTCAGCAGGAAGGGTGGGACCAGCCAGAACCTCAGATGCTATGGCAACCTCAGCTGTGCCTCATCTGCCTCCCTCTACCCTCTCAATTCACCTCACAAGCACCTGGCCTCTTCCCCAGGCAAAGTGGCTGGGGAAGGGTCACTGCTGGCATGCGATCCGCAGTCCTTGGAGGGTGTGCTTTTCCATGTCTCTTGTGTTGGGGCTGGTGGAAGGTGATGAATAAAAGATGGGAGGGGGAGCTCCTGTGGCTTTAAGAGGGATGTGACGAGCATTAAGAGTGGGGAGATTATCGAGAGAGCTTCCCTCTGAATACCAAAAATGCAAAATAAACCAGAGAGCCACCTTCCTGCTTTGAAATGGCAGAAGCCCAAGGGAAGAAGAAAGGGGCCTGGGGACTTCAGTGCGGGAGGGAGTAGGGGAAGAGCATGGGTGGCTGGTACAGATTTGGCAAAGGAGGAAGCTGGGGTAGTAGAAGAATTCAAGCCTAGATACAGCCAAGGTGACCCTAGAGCTGGTGGTGGCAGGGAGCCTAGGGGTGGCCTCCTACCTCCCTGGGCTGACATCTGCTGGATGCTAACAGCATCACTCACACATCCAAACCCACACTCGGAAAGAAGGGGCTGCAGAGAGAGCATCTCCTGAGAACAGCACAAGTCTTTTGAAACCTCAAAAACTCACCCCCAAGTAACACACCTTCTCCAGTGAGGCTACACCTCCTAATCTTCCTCCAAATGGCCAACTGGAGATCAAATATCCAAACATTTGAGCCAATAGGAGCCGTTCTCATTCAAACCACCACAAGGGGGATACAGCCTAGTATGGAAGAAAGCAATAAAAGAAGTTCTTTCTATACATGGTGATGGGAGGGCTCTATCCATTGCTGGAGGAGGGCTCCATCCATGGCTACAGAAGGACTCCATCAATAATGGTAGGAGAGTGCCGAACATGGTGGCACATGCCTTTAATCCCAGCACTCAGGAGGCAGAGGCAGGTGGGTTTCTGAGTTTGAGGCCAGCCTGGTCTACAAAGTGGGTTCCAGGACAGCCAGCGCTATACAGAGAAACTCTGTCTCAAAAAAAACCAATAAATAAATAAATAAATAAATAAATAAATAAATAAAGGTAGGAGAATTCTTCTTCTTCTTCTTCTTCTTCTTCTTCTTCTTCTTCTTCTTCTTCTTCTTCTTCTTCTTCTTTCTTCTTCTAGATTTATTTTATTTATATGAGTATATTGTAGCTGTCTTCAGACACACCAGAAGAGGACATCAGATCCCATTACAGATGGTTGTGAGACACCATGTGGTTTCTGGAATTTGAACTCAGGATACCTCCTCTGTTTGCAGAAGCTGTTCTTGGTGCTGAAGCCACACCTGCTGGTATCTGATGTCAGGGTCTGGGCTGGGCCCCACCTGACTTTGAGAAGCTGTAAACCCTAATCCCAGAGACAACTACAGATCCTGGGGATCATAGTATTAGGAACAGAGAGCTGTGATTAGGGAAAGTGAAATTTTCTACCATGCTGCTTGTGGGTCTGGTATGCCTGGAGCTCACTTCACTGTTGGCTGAACACCTCTTTTGGAGCGTCAGGGACTCAGACACAGCTGAGAAAGAAGGGTGGATATGCCTACGGGGGATGTCGCAGTAGAAGGGAATCTTCCCAGAGCCAGATGGAGGCCCTGAAAAGACAGATTTCAATTAGGAAACTCTTCTTACAGTCTGGGCTCCTTGGTAAGGGATGGTCTTGTCTCAGTAATAGGCTGGCTTCTTGAAGGAAAAGGGTTCTTGTGGTAGCAGATTGACCCCTATGCATCATGGCTGCTACCTACATCTATTACGTGCTGACTGCAACTCACAGGCATGTGTATGTATGGCTCTGCATTACAGATGAGAAAACTAAAGTTCGGAAAGGAGAAACCACTTGATCAAGAGCACATAGCTGGAAAGCACAGGGCTGGGATCACACACATGTCCTACCCATATCCCATGTTGTTGGCTCAGTGCTAAGAAGGCTCCCTGAACAAGACATCCCAGGCACGGCCCAGCTCCCCAGCTTTCCCCAACTCCCTGCCCTCTTCCCTCCTAGGGTTGGTTTTTAAAGAAGAAATGAATGAAAAATGAATAAGCAGAGGCTTGGGGCGTGGAGCCCAAGGAGATTAGAATTGATGTTTCTTTCATGAGAGTTGGGACAGCGTTCATCACCTGTGGCAGCTCAAGGAAGATACTGCCTGTAAGTCACTTGGGCCACCGCCTGCTGGCCCTATGGGCTCTCCCGTCTGTGCCACCATCTGCCACCACACCCCGTCCCCTTGCTCCCCATGGTTCACGGGTCCCAGCTCAGACCCCAGCTCTGAGATGATAAAAGGAACCCAGTCCAGCGTGGATGCCAACCGCGGCTTCTGCCGTGAGTTCCAAAGGCTGCTTCAGGGTGGCTGGTTCCAGTTATGGGATCATGCCAGCCTCATAAGTGAGAACAAGCACGGAGGTCCTGAGCGGTGGCCCTCAGCCCTCACCCCACCGCTGGCCATTGTCACAAACTCTGCCTCTGTCCCCACCAGAGATGTGACAGCTCTTCCTCCTGCTCCTGCATTCTGAAGACTCTCCACCACAGAGCTGAGAAAACTGAGAGTAGTAATGGCTCACACCTGCAATCCCAAGAGCGAGGCAGGAGAATTGTGAGTTCAAAACTAGACTAAGCTGTATTGTGAGTTCCAGGCTAGCCTGAGTTACAGTGAGACTTTATGTCTAAATGAAAACAAAATGAAATGAAGCTGATAGTAGGGTTTGGGAACGTAGTGTAGTTAGGTGAGTAAAGAGCTTGCTTAGTATGCATGAGGCCCCTATTACCAAAATAGCAGCAATAACAACAAGTCAAGGCAGCTGGAAGGAAAACCCCACTCACTTCTGAGAGAAGAACCTCACTACCAAGCAGTCATGCTGGGCTGGGACTCAAGATGGAGACCTGACCAATCATAGCTGTTATGGGATTATTTAGTCTTGTCCCCAACTTTGTTATCTGAAAGTCAGATGGGAAGCCTTGAAACTATGATGAAGCTCAGCCCTGAAGGCCACTGGATTTCCTGCAGTGAACTCAGAGTATGGCTGACTCAGCCAAGGAGCACCACCCTGGGAGCATCACCTCCAGAGCACAGATGGGAGGGAGATGGTGCCTCTCCTCCTTTGCCTCTTTTTTCTGAGCCCTGTCTGATCTGTTAAGTGAGGTGCATAACAGGGTCTTACACACAGAGTTGTGGAGAGGGTTAGAGCGTGGGAAGGTGGCAGAGAGGTGTGGCTACAACCCAGCAGGCTCCTTCTGGACTTTCTGAACCCTCAGTCCCAAGGGCAGGGACTGTGAGCTGGGTCTGAACCTGGTGGGCCTTGGTGATCACAGGCAGAACCCTACCCCCACCTTGGCCCACCTCTGAGCATTCCAGACTCCCTGCCTTGCGTGCTATGGTGCTCTGAAGGAGATCAGGGGAGAGAATGAGGCCAAGAGGCTTGGGGCCCAGGGGAGCACCCGGCACGCCAGGCTCCCTCATGCAAGGGGCTTGGCACGCAATGTGAGAACAGCTACCCGCTCCCCCATCCTGCTGAGAGCACGTGGGGGTGGGGGCAGCAGCCCTAGTCTCTGCCCCAGCTGCAGTTTCCACCCCACTGCCTGTCAGTCAACACATCCATGCAGCCTTTCATCAGACAGACTGCCCCCCCCCTCACCCTGACCTGCTCTGGGCTATTACTGCTCTGTCTGCTGTGAGTAAGCCCAGCTGTCCATTTGTCTGTCAAACACTCTATCTGCCAGCCTCTCGCTATATATATCGAGTCTGTCTGTCCTCCCAGAAACACCTCCAGTCCATTTGTATCGCATCCTAGTATCTGTCAGGTTGGCCACTGGGAAATGCTCCTGATTGGCCCGACTGTCTGTCCATCTGTCGTTCATCTGATCTGTCTCCCTGAGTCTCCCTGGCAGGCAGGGAGTCCTGCCACCCCAGCTGGCTCCTCCCTTGCCCTTGACTCCACACTCATTTCTTTCTTCACGTGGAGATGGCCCTAAGGTCACTAAAGCCATCCCTCAAGGCCACAGACCGGTGAGCAAGTCATGGCCAAACGCCCAGCCACTCCTGGAGCCCGACCTCAGTACAGCATCTGCCCTCTGCCAGCCCCAGGCTACCCTTGCCAGCCCCATAGTGTGAGAGAAAAGATTTAGCTAAACGTATTTGGGCAAGATGAGGTTCAAATTAATGGTGAAAATAAGGTTTTACGATTCCATTTCAGTTTTATTCCTGAACCAATTTTCTCCATTAGCTCGGAGCCGGGAGTGAGCGCAGCCCTCCTCTGCAGTCTTTATGGTAATGCGGGTTAATGTCTGGGCTTGAGAAGCTCAATTAGCAAATTCATGGACAAGGGGGTCTGTTGGCTTCTCTTGTGAAGCCCAGCTATTCATTAGCCACAGGGAGACACTGGGTTTCACGTCTGCATATAAAACTGTCAGCTACCGATCTTCAAGATTGGAGCCCAGCACAGATCAGGTGTGCAAAGAGTCTCTGGTTTCTACTCTCAGCACATGGCACAGAGGGCCTGGGGATTTCAGTCTTCTACACTCTGCTCAGGGCTCCTGATGGGTCTGGGTGTAAAGCAAATGAGTTAGCCAGAGTTCTCAGTACCCAGAACAGAGACACACCAGGCCTGGAACAGAAGTGCTCAAAGTTCACAGAAGGTCAGTGACATCACTCAGCACGTCAAGGTAATTTGTCACCAAGTCTGATTACCTGAGTTTTGTGGAAGAAGAGAGCTGACACCGCCCCTAAACACATACAATGCCCCTTGACCTCTACACACACCCCATGACACCCCTTCATGAAATCACTCTAGTAAAA
Organism: Mus minutoides; assembly: GCA_902729485.2. Lineage (NCBI taxonomy): Eukaryota > Metazoa > Chordata > Mammalia > Rodentia > Muridae > Mus > Mus minutoides. The sequence goes on along the minus strand of LR755155.1, from coordinate 488,628 downwards.
CAAAATTTGACACTCCCTCCTGAAAGCTCTGTGCCTAGCATGGAGTTGCCACACGGTAAATGCTAGACAAGTGTTTGCTGACTGACTACGTGAATGTATGAGGGCCACTGGTCTTCGTCAACTGCAAGGGAGATGTCCAGACAATCCTTGTCTGGAGATCCTGGAGTTGGAGACTTCAGAAGTCAAAGTAGCCATTTCTGGGGTCACAGCTTCCAGGCTTCCAGCTGGGCACCCACGTTAAGTGGTGGTGCTCTGAGTGGCTTCTCACACATCTTCTGCTAGCTATCTAGCCCTGATCTCCAAGGGAAGGAAACTAGTCAGGCAGAAGGAACCCCATCCTCCTAGTGCCTTCTCAGACCTCATCTCCTGATGATCTAAACCTGGGTGACTAGTCCCACTTGGAAAATATTGAAGCTAAAGCCCAGAGAGGGAAATGTCTTGCTCACAGCCACACAGCAAGTCAGTGGTCGAGACAGACTGAGAAGCAGGTCTTCGGTGTCTGACCGCTCTGGGCCGTTAGCAGGTCAGTTCCCTGAGGGATCTGACTCTCTGTTTATTATGGGCGTCTGGGTCCCCAGGACTTAGAATCACAGCAAGTGAGTGACCACTCTTTACTGAATAAGGGAAAGAATGAGCCAAACAGAGGCAGTGGGTTGGGAATTCTAGGCCTGCCTGGACTTTAGAGTGAGTTCAAGTGCAGTATGGACAACTTAAAATAAAAAGTGAATTAAAAAAAAAAAGCTGCCGGGCGGTGGTGGCGCACACCTTTAATCCCAGCACTTGGGAGGCAGAGGCAGGCGGATTTCTGAGTTCGAGGCCAGCCTGGTCTACAAAGTGAGTTCCAGGACAGCCAGGGCTACATAGAGAAACCCTGTCTCAAAAAACCAAAAAAAAAAAAAAAAAGCTGGGAACACAGCTCAGTGGTCAAGCACCTGCCCAGCATACATGAGGACCCAAGTTCAATCCCCAGTAAGAAAAACAACGACAATAAGATGATGATGATGATGATGATGATGATGGTGATGGTGATGGTGATGATGATGATGATGATGATGATGATGATGAAAGGTAACCATCTTCCATCTATCTGGCCAGTTCCCATCACCTGTGTCACACTAGTGTACGTGCCACTCCAGGTGTCCCTTGAGCCGGGTTTCAAGCATACCACCTAGCCCTGCAGCTCCCGTTCCCTGTGCAGGTGGAGGTCCCTCCTCTGGAGAGGCGACTTCACCTATGACAGGTGACTGAGGGGTAGGTTCAGATTCTGCCAGGCCTGTTCTGCCCCTGTACCCTCCACAGGCCCCCTGCCCCAGCACCCTGCTGAGGCTGAGCCTTCCACCAGCCTTCCAGCTTCCTGAAGACCAGCCTACACTGACAGGTCCCAGCCCCAGGCAAGCCACTCAAACCACCAGTGGGGTCACCTCCCAGGGGCTGCAGTCTAAATTGTGACAGCAAGAAGGAGAAAGGCTCGGCCCAGGAGAAAGGAGGCCAGGCCCTGGGCGCCCCCCGCTGGGGGCTCCTCAGTTTGGCAGCAGCCTCTGAGTGACATGAGGTTGACACTCTGCACACAGCCTGGCAGGCACTGCCTGTCTCTCCCAGGAAGGGCTCTGCTGGGAGGGGCCTGTGACGGGAATAGGATTGTGACAGCCAGGCCTTCTGAGAGCAGCCCCTGTACCTTCCTCTTCCAGGAAGTGGAGAGCTAAGCAGAAGGCACCAGTCTCTACAGAAGATGCTGACAGGCAGCAGACAGCATCCTCAGTCTCAGGGGTGCCCCGGGGATCATTTTCATGCTGCGCCTTACCCTCCACAGCTGTGTGGGAGTGAGGCATGGGGGTACCCATTGTACAGTGAGGGTGACTGAGGCTGAAGGCATGAACTGAGGGGCAGATATAGTACAGAATTTTGATTGACCCCAGAGCCTTCAGCCCTGAAGTGTCCTCTGTTGAAAGAGGTTAAGGAGGGAGGCTGGGAAGATGGCTCAGTGGTTAAGAGAGTGCATGTGCTTACAGAGCTCCAGAGTTCAGTTCCCAGCACTAACATGGTGGTGGCTTACAACCTGTAACTTATAGCTCCAGGGGATCTGGCTCCCTCTTCTGGCTTCCTCAGGTACCAACACACACGGCAGGCTTTCATACAGACATATACACATACACATGAATAAAATACATTTTAGGATAAAAAGCTAGGCATGAGGCTGTGTGTCTGTAGCCCCAACATTGTGGGGACAGAGATGGGGGAATCTGGGAGCTCAGCAGTCAGTTGTGCTAGCTGAACTGTGACGCTGCAGGCTCAGCAAGAGGCCCTGTCTCAAGGCAACGAGGCAGAAAGTCCTAGAAGAAGACACCTCGTATCCTGCTCTGACCACACATATACTCACAGAGAGAAAGAAAGGCGTAAGGGGGAAACATTCAGATTAAAGGAGAAGAGGCTCTCTTTCTCTCTAAGTACTTCCTCCTGAGCCAAGAGAAGCAGAGGGGGGAAAAAACACCTCTCAGCGTGTCAGCTACAAGTCAGACTCAATAACCCTGCTTCTATCATGGATTCCCCCACTGTGTGACTTTGGGCCAGTTGCTTAACCTCTCTGGTCCTGAGCTGTGGGTCATTTTACCACAGAGAATCTATCCTCCAGGACTTAAGGAGCATCCTGGACTGTAACCTTGCTCCCTTTCCTGATCTTCTGTGTCAAAAGAGAAAGAACTGGTCTAGGACAGAGGGGATGGTGAGAAGCCCTCATCCTCCGCCCCCCCCCCAGAGGATTAGGTGACTAGAGGTGACTCACCCAAGGTCACTCAGCCCAGTAATGTTCCCATCCAGTGTCTTCTACCATGCAGCTGCTGCCGAGGATACACACACACACACACACACACACACACACACACACACACACACACACATATATATATATATATATATATATATATATATATATATTCAAAAACATTTCTGAGCTTCACCTTCGCCCCTTGTTTCGGGTTTTTCTTTCTTTGTTCCTTTTTCTTTGAAGTGAACTAGCCCACTGGGGTTCTCAGAAACTCCCTTTCTGTCTTTTTAAACAACAACAACAACAAAAATAAGCAAAACTGGTCTTGGAGACCCCGAAGATGGAAATGTCATCACGGCTTCCTCTGGCAGCCCCCCAGAGAGGCAGTGGCTGTCTCCATGTGTCCCCAGCGGCTGTCCCCATCATGGAAAGGCCTGGCGGGAGGGCCTTGCTGGACCAGCTGCTGCATAAACAGTGAGGGACTTCAGACAGACTGGAAAATCAGGCGATACTTCAAAGGCTCAGTGACAGGAGGCAGGATGACGGGAGTGCGGAGGTGGTCTCCCCTGATGGCCGGCTGAGAGGAGGAGGTTGGACTGAGGCTCTGTTCTCACCAAGACGAGGCCAGAGGTAGACAGAAGGACAAGAATGCCGCCCCTCAGCAGAGGCTGGTATAATATTTGTCAACTAGCAGGCACCGAGGGGCTTGCCATGCCTGCTATGAAGTGAGAAGCACTCAGAGAAGAGGCCCAGGGAGCAGAACAGTCCCTTTCCATAGCCAGGCAGCTCCTGCAAGGTGGCAGACCCTGGACAAAGCTGGGTGCCAGGAATCCAAGTGGCCCTACTCACTGCGGTGGGGACACAGTCAGGTCCAGCATGCTCTCCTGAGCCCCCAAGGTATATGGGGCATGGCTGAGCACAGCGCATCTTAAAGCTTGACATCCCACCCCAGGGCAGCTACCCAAGCCCTCCTAGAAAGAATGGTATAGGTGACATTGCTAATGTGGATGAGTGAGTGTATGTGTGCGTACACTTGTATTTGTGTGCGAATGGGTGTGTATATGTGTGTACACATATTGTGTGTGAGCATGCCTCGCACACCTGTATCTTTCTAAACACCTGCTTTATACTCACACTTGGCTAAGGCGATTCCTGGATTCACTGATCTCTCTCTCTCTCTCTCTCTCTCTCTCTCTCTCTCCTTCCCTCCCCCTGCTTCTTCCCCTTCCCTCAGTGGGAAGATCACCTGGGTTCCAATCTCCCTGTGTGGCTTCAGACAAGAGCGGCTCTCTCCTCGCCTTTACTAGGAAATGCCAACCTCGTTCCTAGCCTCAGTGGAGGAAGGTGGGTCAGTCCAGGTTGGCATAGGAGCCCTGGCATATACTCTCCACCCTCCAGACTTCTCCCTTGGTGGGTCAAGCCCAACCGCCACGTGCCTCGATTTTCCCATCTGTGTGACACAGACGGCGCGCCTATCTATGTAAGCAAGGTGGGTGGACTTGGCACTTGCTGGCCGTGGCATGTGGCGTCAGCACTGGTATGTGCTTGTGTGCTTGTGTGTCTGCCTCGGGTGCACATGTGTGTTCGACACAGTTTTGACTCATTTCAAAGGTTCAGAGAAACAGCTTTTTCACACAGTACGGGAGGGAGAGCCCACCACCCACATCAAGCCTTCCCAGCATTCCTTTCACCAACAGCTGGAAAAGCCCACCGAAATGCAGGGGCTGCAGGGGGGTGCCTGAGTTAGATGGGGGAGGGAGAGACAGGCAAGGTAGAGGAGGCCTGAGTTGCGGAGGTGGGGTGGGGAGTTGTGGATGATGCTGGTTGCCTGAGGAGGCCTCTGAGCCTGGGGTCTCAGAGGACCCCTTCCCTGGAGCCTGCTGCTGCACAAGAAAACAGCAAGCCTGGGGCACGCGGTCACGTGCACGTGGGGGCTGGGGCTGGGCTAGCCCTACACTGTTGAGATGTGGGCAGCTGCCGCCCAGGCCCTTTGATGTGACAGAGATGGAGACACACACACGCCCGACAATTAATTAATTGTGACTTTCAGCGCACAGCAGCCTCTTCCTATTGATCTCCTCCCGTCTGGAGTGAGAGAGACAATTAGGGGGAGCGCGGCCGCAGCAGCTAATTACCGTAGAGCGAGAGCGAGGTCTTTCAATGTATTAAGTTCTCATTGATGCTGTGACCTGATCACCCCAACCGCTGAGATGCAAAGGGGCTCACTCTGTGGTAGCACCCTCGGTTAGGTCCCTGACAGAAGCAGGAAGTCATGGCCCCCTCATTGCTAAGGAGGAGCTTGCCCTGCCCACACCCAGCTCTGGGATTTGGCTGGAGAGTCACCACAGCTTCAGACCAACCCCTCAGAATAAGGGGGCCAGCCAAAATGTGAGCCGGTGGGGACCTCCCTAGGGCTGGAGGCTTCTTGAAGACCTAGCTGTGTCCGTATCAGCTGAGCTGCAAAAGGCCCATGGAGAGAGCAACCAGCCCTTCTGCTGGAGATCACCATGTGGACACAGGCTATCTGTCAGCTCCTGTTGGAGCCTCTGTGCAGTCTGCTGGGATCTTACCACCTGCCCTCGTGTAGGGCCTGCAGATAGAAAAGCTTGTCCTTTTCACTTTACAGGTGTGGAAGCCGAGGCTCAGAGAGGTGCAGCTACCTCCTCAAGGCCACACAGCACTATGTGATGAAGTTTAAGTTCTATTCTTTGAGTCTCTTGGTGCATGATAAGGTCTGGGTGATTAACTTTGGAGCCTGACACCAGGGACACTGTGACTATCTAGGGTTTTTTGTTTGTTTTTGTTTGTTTTTTAGTAAACAGGCTGGGATAATAGCTTACAGCATAAAGTACTTGCTTAAAGACCTGGGTTTGAATCTCCCAAAGCCATCATGTAAAGCCAGATGCTGTAATTCCCAGTGCTCCTATGAAGAAACGGGAGACAGAGGACTCCTCAGAGACCATGGGCCAGCTCACCTGGGGTTGATAGCAGCAGTGAACAGGATGTCCTGTCTCAAACAAGGTAGAGGGTGAGGCCAGACAGCCAAGGGTGTCCTCAGACCTCCATGTATGCTGTTGCATTAACACCACACACAGGAAAGAGACATACAGACAGACATAGAGCGACAGACCAACAGACACACACACACATAGAGACAGACAGACAGACACAGAGAGACAGGGAGAGAGAGAGAGAGAGAGAGAGAGAGAGATAAACACACAGAGAGACAGATCAGATAGACAGACAGACAGACAGACCTGACCCAGAAGCTGGGAACATGGTAAAATGGCCAGTGCTTCCCACGATAGGGACACTGAAGCCCCTGAGGTGGCCACTCACTCAAGGCTGTCTATGGTTGAGTTAGGAAGCAGCTTGCCTCTGAGACACTGTGCAAGTGGGAGTGGCCAGTGGTGAGCTGGGTTTGTTCTGGGGGGGGGAGCTCACAACCCTGCTTTCCTTCAAATCATGCTAACTGTAGCCGTCTCCTGAAGGATCTCTGCAGCTGGGGAAAGGGTGGAATAAACTAGATGCAGGTCATGGTTGATTGAGTTTAAGGTAGAGACACAAGTGAAGGGTAGCAGCATCAGAGGCTCTCGAGGCAGGAAAGACGTTGGTGCAGAAGGCTTCCTGAGAGGCTGGGAAATGCTCCTCAGGAGCTGGTGAGTTTGGATTGCAAGGACAGTGGAGACCTGTGTGGAGAGAGGGGACTGGGAAAGCAGAGGCAAGGAACCTAGGATCGGCAAGAAGCACTCAGGCTTGGGGTGGGGAACACAACCAGACCAGTGCTCTGTGTATCCCGGCATGGAACCAATGACATGGCAGTCACAGGGTCTCATGAAAGCAGGGATATGTTGTCCCTGTAAGTCACAGTAGCCCAAAGGGGTCCCAGCCTAAATGGACCTTGGTGGCTAAAGTGTTAATAAAGCATGTCTGGCCATGGTGGCACATGTCTTAATCCCAGCACTCGGGAGGCAGAGTCCAGTGGATCTTTGAGTTTGAGGGTAACCTGGACTATAGAGGGAGTTCCAGGACAGCCAAGGCTACACAGAGAAACTCTGTCATGAAAAAATTATGTCTGTGCATGGGTATGTATACATGAGTTCGGGTGCCCTGGGAGTTCAGAGGCAACAGATCTCATTGGAACTGAAGTTACAGGCAGTCGTGAATCCTGGCCGTGCAGAACAAGATACATATTTTCTTGACTTCACAACATTCTGGGTCAGTAATTTTTATTTGTTTTTAACCATAGCTGAGATGAAAAGGGTTGAGTCTTAGAGCAGTTAAGAGACTAGCCCAGGGGCTGGTGAGATGGCTCAGCGGGTAAGAGCACCCGACTGCTCTTCCGAAGGTGATAAGTTCAAGTCCCAGCATCCACATGGTGGCTCACAACCATCTGTAACGAGATCTGGCGCCCTCTTCTGGAGTGTCTGAAGACAGCTACAGTGTACTTACATATAATAAATAAAATAAATCTTTAAAAAAAAAAAAAAAAAAAAGAGACTAGCCCAATGGATCTCTATGAGTTCAAGACAAGCCTGGTCTACAGAGTAAGTTTCAAGACAGCCAGAGCTACACAGAGAAACCCTGTCTCAATTAGTTAGTTAGTTAGTTAGTTAGTTAGTTAGTTAGTTAATTATAAAAAGGATATATCTGAACCCAGCATGGAACGTGTCTCTATATACCAAACAATGGAAGCTCAACAACAGCAGGCTAAGAAAAAAAGCCAGAGACAAGACACATAGTGTCTTGTTTTATTTTGTTTTTGTTTTTTTGGTTTTGGTTTTGGTTTTGGTTTTTCTAGACAGTTTCTCTGTGTATCCCTGGCTGTCCTGGAACTCACTCTGTAGACCAGACTGGCCTCGAACTCAGAAATCCGCCTGCCTCTGCCTCCCAAGTGCTGGGATTAAAGGCGTGTGCCACCATGCCCAGCTTACAGTGTCTCATTTCTAAGGCCCCTGGAATAGTTGACTATAGACAGAAGTGGACTGTTGGATGATCCATGTTACTACTAAGTGTGGGTTGGGAGGGGAGAGGAGGCCTTCCATAGAGAATGAAGAAAGAAAGGGCTGTAGAGACAGATGAACGCTAAAAAAAACCTCTGTCTCTGTCTCCGTCTCTGTCCAAGGTCTCACTATGTGGTCCAGGCTTTACCTCCAATCTGTGATGCTCCTGCCTCAGCCTCCCTAGTGCTGGAATTCCAGCGTGCTCCTCATGCCTGGCTGTGAACCTTTTTAATGCCACTAAGCTGTGTCTGAAATGATTCAGTGATCAAGTGATCATGTTACACACACACACACTATATATATATATATATATATATATATATATATATATGTATATATGTATATATGTATATATGTATATATATATATGTGTGTGTATATATATATATATATATATATATATATATATATATATACATACACATTTTGCTGCAATACAAAAGAAGTAACAGTTTGGAATCTCCTAGATTTGGAATCTAGGAGGAAAGTGTGAGATTCAGCCTAGGACACATATACAAACCCAAATAGTACAGCAATGTTTGGACAGTGGGGTAGCCCAGCCTTCAGGTCAAACTGAGCTGGCCCTCGGTCACGTGGCTCTGAGCGTGTCACTGCACTTCAGTCTCGGTTTCTCTTCCGTGAAGTGGAAGGAACACCAGTCACTTCCCTTCTCCAGGCTTCGGCGGGGACTGTGTGAGTTCACCATAGTCAGCATGAACTAAGCAGCTTCTATCCACTGAGGACTCACACCCAGGCCCGGGGGTGCACACTTTAACTCCTAGCTCTTGGGACGCGGAGGCAGGTGGATCTCTGTGAATTCAAGGCCAGCCAGGGTCTACACAGCAAGTTCCAGAAGAACCAAGAGAGACCCTGACTCAAGAGTAAACTCCCCACTGTTCACCCTGTGTGTGTATAGGTGTGTACATACACGTGTGCAGGTGTGTGTGTGTGTGTGTACATGTGGGGACTGGGGATCATCTTCAGCTATCACTCTTCAGGTAATGCCTATTATTATTTTTAAGTATGCCTAGCTTGTTATTTAAGTGTCAGAACCCAAACTTTGGTCCTCATGACTGCACAGGGAGCATTCTTAGCTGCTGAGCCATCTCTCAAGCCCACACCTTGTTTTTTCAGACAAAGTCTCCCACTGGGATCTGGGGCTCACTTAGTTGATTCAGCTGGCTGGCCAGTGAGCCTGAGAGGTAGGGCCACCTGTCTGTGTCTCCTAGCATGGGTATTAAGCACACACCACTGTGCCAGGTTTTTTTTTTTTTTTTCCATGTGTGATGAGAATTGAGCTCATACTTGCTACCATCTTCAGGATCTACCCTCTATCTGGCTGGTTTTTTTTGAGGCAGAGTCTTACTCTGTAGCCCAGGCTAGCCACTTTATAACCCAGACTAACCTCAGTCTCAATGTCATAGCAGTCCACCTGCCTCAGCCTCTTGGGAGTATAAGTGTGAGCCATCACACCTGGCCTCTCAGCACACATTGGCCCATTGGCTCTTCAAGTGATGCCATGAGGACGTACTGTTATTATTCCATTTTGCAGATGAGAAGACCGTGGCTTTAGGAGATAATATGCTGGTGTCATGGTTACACAGAAGGAATCAAAACACCGAAAGCTGGTGTCTATGGGTACCGAGAAGGGGGTCTCTGCTGCTACCTCCACCCTCCTTCCTGAACAATCTCCCAAGACACCTGCCCTAGGGTGATGTCACGTAAGTCTCTGGTGTCCATAGTCTTCCTGTTCCAGCAACCATTTCTGTGTCTGACTCTCTCAGGTGAGCCCCTTTGACGTAGCAGTCATATTTTATTTGAGAATTCATAGGGCACAGATGGGTAGGCTGCAGGGGAATAGGCTAAATCAAGTCAGGACCCTGGACAGCTCAATAGTACCAGGGAAGTACGGTGCCCCCTGCAGGTTCTATGAGAACATGACCGTTGACGGAGCTGAAAGTAAAAAGGACAGTGGTGATCAAGTTGGTGAGGACACCACCCTGCACCTTATCAGCCAGGGTAAACTGAGTCACACTAAGAACAGTGTGCCTCAGTGACTTAGTCATGGCAATTTCCACCTGCATCACACCTGCAAAAACCACCCGGTGGCTCATCGCGACGCACGTGGTGAGCCACAGGGTGAGCCAGGTCCCCAGGATGCTGGGGTCCTGTCTGGGGCTGGTGAGGGTGTCTCAGCGCAGACAGTTAAAGAGCATGCTGTAGGGTTTAAATCTTCGTTGTCATTTTTGTCCCTGTGATGAGCACAGGTGATGCAGGGATCATCCAGGATCTGTGAACCTGCTACACCTCCAGGCACACAGGACAGGTTAGGACAGGACAGGACATGGGGAGGTCTACAGCCCACATTTGGCAATATTTCACATGGCCCTCCTCACGACTATCGAGTGGCTATTTCTAGGCCAACACAATTCTGGGAGAGTGTAGAACACAGGTCAAATTCTTGGACTCTGGACTTGAGCCGATCTCAGTTCAAATTCCAGCTCCCCAGTTAAACACATGATGGTCTCTATAAGCAGTGAGCTCCCCATCACAGTAAGTGTACAAGCAGAAGCTGAATAGCCACATTGAGCACTGTTATCACATAGCTTGTGAGCCATCAGGAAAGACTTACTTTTTTTTTTTTTTTTTTTTGGACAGGATCTCATGTATTCCAGATTGGTCTCAAAGCCCATAGCTGAGGCTAGTCCCTGAGCCTCAGATCCTCCTGCTTTTACCTGTTGAGTGCTGAGACAACAGCCGCGCCCCACTGTGTTTACACAGTGCTGGGCACAAAACCCAGAGCTTTGTGCACATCAGGCAGACACTCTACCAGTGAAGCTACATCTCCTGCCCCAATTTTATTTTATTTGAAAATTTTTCTATGACAGTAAGAGTTATAAGCACATAGACCTTACATCCCACTTGACGAACACTGACAAATGGATATACCCTTGTAACTGACACACTAGCTCGGATGTCAAATATTTCCATTATTGCCTTGTCCCCATGCCCTACCCATGACCTTTAAAGGAGACCCCAAATGAAATAAACACATACTTTCTCACCACACACACACACACACACACACACACACACACACACACACACTCACACTAGAAGATTCCACAAGGGTGGAATCCCAGCGGGGCTAGTTAACAATCTTCAAACCACCACTACCACCTCCAGAGCTAGCTCCATTTTCATTATCAAAACAGGGACCTTTCAGAGGCTCGCACTCACAGGGGTAGTTCTGCACTAGAACCAACCTGAAAGTCAGCACCTCCTTTCTGTGGGTACCCTGGAACATCCCTCTAAACGGTAGACCAGGTGTGAATTCCAAGCTTGGCCTTGTGAAGGGAGGGGAAGCTTTCAAATCACCGTCCAGTGTACCCTAGGCGGCAGTTCTGGGTGGGGCTTTGCCTTGTCTTGGCAACACGTGGCCCTTGGTGTATCCCCGTGCTGCCTGGTGAGCGCCAGACAGTCTTCCCGGGGGTTCTCAGCTCTGCCTGATCCACGCATGTTAGCATTCCCCCACTGCACCTAGAAAACTAAGGCTCTGCTAGGCGGACGTAGACTTAAGGTCACAGGGAGTGTGGAACCGAAAGGCAAATTCAGGACCCTGGTTCTCCTCTGCCTCCTCAGCTGCTTCATACAAGGTGGACACGTGATCTTGGAACCCTGAAGAGGATCCTTGCTCTTCCTACCCTGATCCCTCTCCCCCACGCCCCGCCTCACCCCAGATCTGAGGGACGAGTTTCTTTACCCGCAAACACTGCCCTTTTCCGGAGCCTCTCTCCCTTTGCACCAGCCAGGCTCCCGGCTATGACAGAGCTTCCCAGGAGCAGCCGGGGCTCCTTTGCATACTACGGCTCATTTGCATACTACTTAGGAAAAGCCTTCACTTTTCCCACCTGCAGCACACTCTGGGCTGATTAGTTCTCCCCACATCGGAGAGTTAATTACTCTCCCGCGTCGACCGGGTGTTTATTTGCAATCAGCAGAGGGCTGGGAAGAGGGGGGCGGAGGAGGGGGGGACACCGGCAGAAGCAACTGTCATTAGCCCAAATTTCAGAGTGCAAGTGAGAGTGAGCTCCTGCGTGGTACGGATTATGTCAAACCCAGCCTCGGCCCAGCATGCCCATTCACCCTGGGCACGTCCCCAGCTCCGGGGAAAGGAGCCGGTTGATTAGACCTGAGGTCAGGGGGACTGTGGAACAAAGACCCCCGGGGAGCGGCTGGCAGGACAGACAAGCTCCTAGCAGCCCAATTACACACACAGTGGCCAAGGCGCAGGGACACCTCCCAGCTGGCTCTCCCAGATGCCTGGCTTTTCTCTCTAAGCCTTTTCTCCTAATCCTCCTGATCTCTTTACAACTCACCTTCCCGGAGCCCAGCTGGGTGACTTCTAGCTGGGATTTCTCCAAGAGGCTTACCTGGCCCTCCCTGGACTTGGCCCATAGCCCCTTCCACCACCTAGGATGGCCCCTCCATCTGGGGCAAAGAAGGGGATAGAGTTTTATATCTTCCTGTATTTCTCCAGTCTTCCCTAAAGACAAAAACAAAACAAAACAAAATAAAATTTGGCCTTTTTTTTCCATTTTATTTATTTTATTTTATTTTATTTTGAGACAGGGTCTCTACATAGCCCTGGCTGTCCTGAAACTCACTCACCATGTAGACCCTGGCAGCCCTTGAACTTACAGAAGTCTGCCAGCCACCTCTGCCTCCTTAATACTGGGATTAATGGTGTGAGCACCCGTGCCCAGCTCCCCAGTTTCTTTCCCGGATTTTCCAGCAGTTCATCCTGGAAGGGGCCCTCTGAGTGGTAGGTGAGGGCAGGGGACAGAAAGGCTTCCGTAGTGCCACCAAGTACCACAGAATCTGGAGGACTGAAAGTTCAACACCCACCAACTGGGGTCCCCCACTCCCACCCTCACTTTCTGGGTGGGGTCCCTTGTAGATCCTGAGCCCAACACTGCCTGCTCAAGGAAGACAGGGAGCACACAGTGAAGATCTCTGTGGTCACCTCTAGCCCCTCCCAGCTCCCACCTACCTGGGGCTAAGGGAGAGAAGGGGAGACACCAAGGAGGAGGGGAAGTACCAGACCAAAGGAGCAAGGAAAGCAGGCAGAGACACTGTCCATCAAAGGGGGGAGGGGGGAGGAGAAAGGAGGGTGTCTACACCAAGGGTTTGGGGTTCAGGGGGCAGGGAAGAGTGATCTATGATGAGAGGAGGGAGAGGCTGGTGAGCGTGAATCTGTCCCAGGGTTGAGGAAACACAAGAGAGATTTCAAGGCAACAGCAGTTCACAGGGCAGGGTGAGAACTTGCTCATCAGGTCACTAGCAGCTTCATCCGTCCTCCATCCAAGTCACCCACTGACAGGAGGAAAACAGGGGGGGCACACATGGTGGGTGAGTATGGTGGATGTCAGACCCAGACATAGATCTGACATGCGTGGCCACTCGGAGGTCAATAGAAGCCAGGGGGTACAACGGGGCAGCCAGTGGACTGCTCTGAGGTTGCAGCTCACGGCTTCCTGTGGCCTGAGAGGGGTTCCAGGACACTCGTGGGTACAGTGGAAATGCTCCAAGTCTGACCAGGTGGCAGTGGACATAGAAGCATCTAATGTCCAATTAGCAAATGATGCCATTTTTTTTGACATATGTGGCCCAGGCAGTTCTTCCAGGTGTTAGGTATACAGGTCTGTACCCCCATGCCTGTTCAACGCTACTAAAGGCATATATGCACTTTGCCTACTATGATTCAAAGGAAGAATTAGAAATGGCAATTTGAATAAAGTAGGGGGTGTTGTGTTTGCTTCTGAGATGTGGTGGAGACTTTCAGTCCCCACGTCTACCTCAGCCTCTGTGGCCCTTCCTGGTCTAAACACCTTACAGTATCTGTGGCTCCCATCTTCAAAGATCCAATTCCTTTTGGGAGGGCATGTTGGGTAACATTAGCCAGTTACTCAACTGAGTGGGAAATCTGTCCCAACATTAAGGCCAGAGGGACAGCAGAGGACGGATGCCGAGTGCTGATATGTCCCCCAGTGTGGCATTTTTTGGATGTTTCCTCCAGTGGTAGGTTTTTCAGTGCCAGGGATTAGAACCAGGGTCTCACACATGCTCGGCAAGTGTGATCTCTGAGAGCCACGCCCCTGCTCACCAACAGAAACACTGCCACAAAGCAGGGCTCACCTAAGATCTGAGAGCACAGCCCTTGATGGAGACTGAATACCACCAGGAAGAATCTGAATAATAGAAGAGATGTGTCTCTCTGGGTCTAGTGGTGCAGGCCTGTAATCCCAGCTACCCAGCTACGTGGGAAGATTGTGCGTGCAGGGCCAGCCTGGGCTACAGAATTGATTCAGCCTCAACCTGGACAACTTAGAGAGACTGTCTCAAATTAAAATGTAAAAGAAAAGCTGGGGATGTAGCTCAGTGATAGAGAGCAGGCCTAGTATGTGTGAAGCCCTGGTTCAACCCCCCCAGACACACACACAGACACATGGACACAGACACACACACAGACACACACACACACACACACACACAGACATATACACAGAGACACACAGACATAAACATATGGACACACACAGAGACACACACATAGACAGACACACACACAGAGATACACACATAGACAGACAGACAGACAGACAGACAGACACACACACACACACACACACACACACACACACACACACTTGTTGCTGTTACTCTTCAGGTCCCTGACTCCACTCTGCATGACTTTGTGAGCAATATTGCAAGGGCTTCTCCGGTCCCACAGTCTTCTGCCTCCCCTCCACAGGTCTGAACTCTGTAGACAGGGAAGAATGTGCCTGCCTACATTGTATTGGCCTGAAGATGTTCTCTGTGCAGCATTTCCGGGATTGTTGCTGACCACAATGTGTGTGTGTGTGTGTGTGTGTGTGGGTGTGTGTGTGTGTGTGTGAGAGAGAGAGAGAGAGAGAGAGAGACATAGAGAGACAGAGAGAGACAGAGACAAAGACATGGACAGAGACAGAGAGCCAGAAAGAGAGAAGATAACCTGAGAATCTTGTCTCATTCTTTGGGCTCTGCCCACCTTGGTGGTCTGTCTGTCTGTTTGTTTGTAGACAGTCTCTTACTGGCCTGGAACTCACTGGGTGGGCTTGGCCAACTGGTCAATGAGTCTCAGAGATTCACCTGTTCTCACCTCCCCAGCACAGGGACTCTATGCATCAACCCAGGACTTTACACAAATTCTAGGGATTAAACTCAGGATTAAACCACCAAGGCAATAATAAACTTTACTCACTGAGCCATCTCCCCAGCCCTGACCACTTACTTTCCATGCCAGTGCTATGGGGTTGTTTGGGGGTTTGTTTCTTTGTTGTTGTTGTTGGTTTTTTTTTTTTTTTTTTTTGGTTGTTAAAGACAGGGTCTCTCTGTATAGCTCTGGCTGTCCTGGAACTTGCTCCATAGACCAAGACTGGCCTAGAACTCAGATATCTGCCTGCCTGTGCCTCCTGAGTGCTGGGATTAAAAGCCTGTGCCACCACTGGCCAGCATGCTAATGCTATGTGTGCTAGCATGNTTTTTTTTTTTTTTTTTTTTTTTGGTTGTTAAAGACAGGGTCTCTCTGTATAGCTCTGGCTGTCCTGGAACTTGCTCCATAGACCAAGACTGGCCTAGAACTCAGATATCTGCCTGCCTGTGCCTCCTGAGTGCTGGGATTAAAAGCCTGTGCCACCACTGGCCAGCATGCTAATGCTATGTGTGCTAGCATGGATGCTTGGACTTCCTGCAGGTGTGCGCACACAGCCTGCTGAGTTGACCATCCAGTACATGAGAATAAGACAGGCAGATAACCAAGTCCTTTCAAAGCCAAGCTAGAGCTGTGTCTAAGGAGTGCCAAGGGTCACCTGCCACTTCGCAGGAATGTCACTTTGCATAATATACAGTTTGCTCTATGAAGACAGATATGAACTGAGAGAAAGGCAATAACTCAAAATTATTTTGGCCTCATAGAGGTGTAATGATGGTTTTCCATTAGCTTTTATTTATTGTCCCACAGAACTGTAAATATATATATATATATATATCTGGGGCTGGTGAGATGGCTCAGAGGGTAAGAGCACCCGACTGCTCTTCCAAAGGTGATGAGTTCAAATCCCAGCAACCACATGGTGGCTTACAACTACCAGTAATGAGATCTGATGCCCTCCTCTGGTGCGTCTGAAGTCAGCTACAGTGTACTTATGAAGAATAATAATAAACGAATCCTTGGACCGGAGAGACCAACCGGAGCGAGCAGGGCTGTCTGGAGCGAGCAGGGGCCGTCCCAAGCGAGCGGGGCGGGCAGGAGCGAGCGGGCCGGCAGGAGGGGCCCAGCAGGAGCGAACGGGCTGACCGGAGCGAACGGGGTCGAGCGGAGTGAGGGGGGGTTTGACCGGAACAAGGGAAAAAAAATCTTAGTTTGTGTTACATAAAGGTGGGAAGCAGGTTTACAGGAAATCACCTGTTCCCAGTCACTCACAGGAGAACAGAATCAACATCAAATATAATTAGCCCCAGGGCTATCCACAACAAACACTTGCCTAGGATTTATGAAGCCCTGGGTTTGATGGCCAGCTCTGAGTAAAGCAAGCAGAATGGAAGCCTACCTGTGCTTTCATGGAGAGTGCACATGTGGGGTCAAAGGGCAACTTTTGAGAGTGGGTTCTTGTAGCCCCCTTCCTCTGGCTGAGAGCAGACCTACAGCCTCTGAAGACCAGCCAAGCTAAGGCTGGCTTCTTTTGTTGTGCTAACTGCATCTGCACTTTTCTGGAATCCTGCTACCTGTCTGCCGTGCCTCACCCACATCCTGTTTCCTCCTGAGACATTCCACAGTGCACAAGACTTCAGGCTGCATCCAGGTGTCTGCCAACTGAACCCAAGCACCTTCTCAGAACTGACTGTGGGCAGGGTCTACCCTCTTATAACCAAGAAAGATTTCTAAGTAAAGTTAGAGATGCTTTGAACGGAGAGACTCTGTCTTGGCGTCCATTTTTCTCTCCCACCTAGTCTCTCTTTGCAGCCCCAGTTTGCCTCCCAGGGAACCCAGTTCATTTCTTGGGTACGTCTCAAATGGCATACCCCAACAGGTTCTCACCCTTTACCATGTGGCTCCCAGGAATTGAACTAAAATCATCAGGGTTGAGCCCAAAAGAACTTTAGTCAGTTTGGTATGTAACAAACACATCAATCTTATGAATCGTCCAAAAGTCTTGTTATTTTGGTGGAATCCTTCTCTTCTCTTTTCTAGGTACATATGTGGGTTTTGGATGCCCTTCACTAAGCCAGGTAGAATCCTGAGGGTCTCATCATAGGGCCACAAAAACGGACACATTCTAAGAACTTCTACTTCATCTATCT
Organism: Mus minutoides; assembly: GCA_902729485.2. Lineage (NCBI taxonomy): Eukaryota > Metazoa > Chordata > Mammalia > Rodentia > Muridae > Mus > Mus minutoides. The sequence continues at coordinate 471,462 of LR755155.1, read as the reverse complement.
GTCTATCCATCCATCCACCCATCGATCCATCCACCTATCTATCATCTATCTGTTTGTACGCATGCTTGCATACCATAGCATACACATGGAGATCAGAAGACAAGTCAGGTCATCAGGCATTATGGCAAGTGCTTTTACCCGCTGAGGCATCACTCTGGCCCTTCTTTTTGTTGCTGTTGTTGTTGCTTTATATAAGGCCTCAGGTAGTCTGCTCTAGCCTCAACTGAAGTGGCCTTGAGTTCCTGATCTTCCAGCCTCTGCCTTAGCAGTTCTGGGATTATAGGCATGTGCCACCATACTTGATGTAATGGTAGGTTTTTTGTTTGTTTGTTTGTTTGTTTTTTAACTGAAAATAAATATGTGTGTATCTTTCAAAAATGGTACTGAGGTGAAACTTGGGACCTTATCCATGCTTGGTGAGTCTCTAGGCTGAGCCACCCACCAGCCTTGTGGCTCTGTTGTTGTTGTTGTTGTTGTTGTTGCTTAAATATTGATTTGAAGAGCTTGGCTATAGCTCAGTTGGTAGAACACTTGTTGCAGTAAATCTCCAACCCAAATATGCCCCAGCAATGAAAACACAACTCAATTAATATGAATACATGCTGTGCGTCTAGATTGGGCAGATCTACCGCTACACTACCATCTTCTCCATCTATGAAACCCCTCAGAACTTGCAGTTTCTCCAGGCCACGTGCTTCTGCTCTGCTTTTCTTCTTCTTCCTCCTCTGCATCCTCTCCCTCTTCCATTTTCTCCTTCTTTCTCTCCACCTTTTGCTCCACTTGCCCTTTTATCTGTCAGCTCTCCTTTATTTTACAAATTAAGGTGGGAAGCAGGTTTACAGGAAATCACCTGTTCCCAGCCACTCACAGGAGAACAGAATCAACATCAAATATAATTAGCCCCAGGGCTATCCACAACAAACACTTGCCTAGGATTTATGAAGCCCTGGGTTCGATGGCCAGCTCTGAGTAAAGCAAGCAGAACGGAAGCCCACCTGCAATCCCAGCTCTCAGGAGGTAGAAGCAGGAGGGTCAGGATGTCCAGGCCAGGTCAGGATACATAAGAACCTGTCTCAAGAAAAGATGTTGGGGTCAGTGAGTGAAAGTGAGAATGTCAGCTCAGATCCCACGGTAGGAGAGACCCAATTCCTCAAAATTGACCTCTGACCTCCACACATGCTCCGTGGCACACAAACCCACCCTAACATACATACACAGAGAAACAATAAATAAACTATTTTTAATATTGATGAAATTTGGTGATTAAGTGGTTCCCAGGTGCCCCGTGTTCTGCAGCTGCCTCACATTAAACATTCACAACAACCCTCTGAGATAGAATTTGATCCCAGTTTACAGATAAAGAATCTGAGAATGAGGCTGGATGGTGGTGGTACATGCCTTTAATCCTAGGCAGAGGCAGGTGGATCTCTAAGTTCGAGACCAGCCTGATCTGCAGAGTGAGCTCCAGGACAGCTAGGAATACACAGAGAGAAACCCTGTCTCAAAAAGAGAGAGAAAGAAAGAGAGAGAGAGAGAGACAGAAAGAGAGAGAGAGAGAGAGAAAGAGAGAGGAAGGAAGGAAGGAAGGAAGGAAGGAAGAAAGGAAGGAAGAAAAGAAGAAAAAAGGGGGAAAAATGTAAGAGATGGCTCAGTGGTTAAGAGCACCGGCTGCTCTTCCAGAGGTCCTGAGTTCAATTCCCAGCAACCACCTGGTGGCTCACAAACATCTGTAATGAGATCTGGTGCCCTCTTCTGGCCTGTGGGCATACATGCAAGCAGGATGCTGTATGCATAATAAATAGATAGATTTAAAAAAAAAGTTAAGAATGAAACCGAGAGCAAAGAGATGTGGTAGCTTCCCAAAGACAGGCTGTTAGGGAGTATGGAGCCTTGAAACCCATTGCTATGTGCCTTCAACCTCCCAGTGGTGTGTTCTCTCTGTTCCAGGTGGTCTGTCCCTTCTTTGAATTTTATAAGCACTTGGACCTAAGCTCTTGTGTCTTTCCCAATCATGAAAAAAGCCCCAGGGTACAAGTTTGAAGACAGAGTCCTTCTGCCCTGATATTCTGTGCTTCTCTGGATCCTGAAGAACCCCAACCCCCATCTCCAGTCCTCCCCACAACTGTGGCTGGGTAGGACATCCCCTGTCCCAAACGTGCTGAGGTCTGCTTAAAATTTCCGTGTGTGGTGGTGTCTGGTCCTGGGGAAGTTCAGGGGGTAGATTCCAAGAAGGGGAAGTCGGAAAGGATATGAAACTTGGCAATGTCCTGGTGACACGCCTTTGCTGACTGGTGTCCCACCATCAGCAAAGGGCTGGAACATCCAGTTTGCTCGGACCACGGAGGCAGGTGGGACCAAGCCTGAGGGAGAGGGGGCTGGGAAACCAACATTAGGGGGACCACTCTGGAGAACTGAGGCAGAGAGGGAGGAATATTGCCACAAGCTAGTTCAGTGCAAGGATGGATAGGCTGAGGACACTGACCCAGAGCAGGTGGGTGGAAGGACCCTCTCCTCTGGCCAGAGCTTGGGGAACCGTGAGAGGTAGCAGCTCAGAATCACGCTCCCTGCCTCAGAAAGCTAGAAAGTGCACAGGGGGTGGTGGTGCGGGGGGGGGGGGGGGTGAGCCAGCGCCCAGCAGCAGAGGGCTTTGCAGGGACAGTCAGCCCTCATGTGGATGTAGAAAGGGGCTGAGGCTGCGGGAGAGTAGGCAGATGTTTGTGAAAGCCTGTGAGTGTGCATAGCTCGCCATCTGGGCCGGAGATTGTAATTAAAACAGTGCTGACACTTGGTAAATATTTGTTCAATGAGATCCATCATCCATGGGAGTGTGTGAGTCTGCGTGTCCAGAGAGCGGGGAGGTCTGTGTGGATATACGAGCAAATGCTGGACAGGTGCAGAGGAAAAGGTAGTGTGGGGGTTTAGGGCTGGGGCTAGGGCTAGGGTCAGGTCAGGGTCAAGGTCAGGGTCAGGATTAAGCCTAGAGCTAGGGCCTATAGGTTAGGGTTAGGGTTAGGATTAGGGTAGGGGGTGGGTGCTAGGGTTAAGGGCAGAGTAAGGGTCAGGGTTCTAGCTAGGACTAGGGGTTAGGGTCAAAGTTATTGTTAGTGCTAGTGTCAGGGACCTGTGATCAAGACAGGTGCTGAAGATATGAATGGCCCTAGACTGGGTCACATAACCTTGCATGTAGGACATGTAACATGTCATCGTGGGGCAGACATGTGATCCCAAGTGTCCAGCATACCCAATGTCCGTGTGTCTCTGCAGGAACGTCATGGAGACCTCTCAGGGATGGCTGGTGGCCTGTGTGCTGGCCATGACCCTAGTATGGACAGTGGCTGAAGATGTCTGCCGAGCACCCAATGGGAAGGATGGGGCTCCAGGAAATCCTGGCCGCCCGGGGAGGCCGGGTCTCAAAGGAGAGAGAGGGGAGCCAGGTAAGCGTTTCTCTCCGGCTGGGGCGCTGGTCCCGCCATCCTGGAAGCAATGGTTTAGGGGTCCTGAGAAGCGACGGTGCATTTGAGTTCCAGGAAGCCATTACAATGAGCAGTTCATCCTGGGACCTGAAGGCCTAGCCTTCTCTTGGACCTTGTCCCCAGCCTCAGACCTCTCTGTGACCCCTTCCTGCTTTGGCATCCCTCTTTCCCCTTTCTCCTCCAAAGACTAGTCTGCACAGAGTGGATATGGATGGTCTCAAAAAAGAGGCCCAAGATTCTAGAGTCAAGAGCCATTGCCTTGTCGGTCGACCTCAAACAAATTATGGATGCTCTCTGAGAGTCCATTTCCTCCTCCGTCAAATCGAGGCAGAGCCCTGCCTGGTGCGTAGAGAAAGATCAGCCAGTAGCAATTGTCCCTTGCCAAGTCCTTTCATCCCTCTACTTTGTCTCTGCTCTCCTTCCACTCTACCCTGTTAGAACTCATGATCCTGAGGAGGACGAGAGGGGAGGAATTATGACCAGAGCCAGAAGAAAAGACATCCTGACCTGTCATCCCGACCCCCCCAGTCTCCTGCAGGCCAAAAGGACTCTCATCAACACCCATGCTGATTTGCATACAGTTGTGCCATAGGGTTCTAAATCTGAAAAAGGAGTTGGTGATCTAGAGACAGGTGAGGTGACAGGCCCACGGCTGGACTCAACTGAGCAGCCAGAGAGCCAGCCCCACATTTCCTAAAACTGCAGGGCCTGCCACATGGCTGCATTTGCTTCGCTGGGTTTTTATAGATGAAGCAGAGGCTCAGAGAGGTTGACATGCTTGCCCAAGGCCACCCAGCCAATCAGGCCAGTCAGACTCGGTCTCTTCAAAGCAAAGGCTTTTTCTGTGAGGACAGGCAGGCTCTGGACTTCTTACCCATGATGCCCCAGCCCACTCCACATCCACCAATCTGCTCTCTTTGCACACAGGAGCTGCGGGCATCCGGACCGGTATCCGAGGTTTTAAAGGAGACCCAGGGGAATCTGGCCCCCCTGGCAAACCTGGCAATGTGGGGTTCCCGGGTCCCAGTGGTCCCCTGGGGAACGTAGGCCCCCAAGGACTGAAGGGCGTGAAAGGCAATCCAGGCAATATCAGGGACCAGCCTCGGCCAGCTTTCTCAGCCATTCGGCAGAATCCAGTGACGCTTGGCAATGTGGTTATCTTTGACAAGGTCCTCACCAACGAGGAGAGTCCATATCAGAACCACACGGGTCGCTTCATCTGTGCAGTGCCGGGCTTCTATTACTTCACCTTCCAAGTGATCTCCATGTGGGACCTTTGTCTGTCTATCAAGTCTTCCTCCAGAGGCCAGCCTAGGAATTCCCTGGGTTTTTGTAACACCAACAGCAAGGGGCTCTTCCAGGTGTTAGCAGGGGGCACCGTGCTTCAGCTGCAACGAGGGGACGAGGTGTGGATCGAGAAGGACCCCTCAAAGGGTCGCATTTACCAGGGCACTGAAGTCGACAGCATCTTCAGCGGATTCCTCATTTTCCCCTCGGCCTGAGCTGGGGAGCCGCCCCCGCATCCTGCCATCTCCTGCGCTCCTGTTGTGGCCCCCCTGCCCTGCACCCCTGCCCTCTGCACTCTGCAAAGTGAAGGGGCTGGGGCTTTAGCACTCCGGAGGAGGGGCTGTCTCGGAGGGAGGGCACTGAGGACTGATGTCTCTCTGCACACGGCCCAGTGGTTTCTTTAAGCACTTTTGGAATAAACGACCCTGTCTGTGTCTGTGACTTTCCGTGCAGTGGCTGGCCGTTCTGGGCACTGAGCAGGAAGGGGGCATAATAAGTGGCCATCGCTGACTGCTTGAGGGAAAGCAGTGTTAGCTCTGTACACAATGGTTGCAGGGGGTGCATATTAAGCAGGCTCCAGATGCCAGCCCCTGCTAGCTGCCAGATTACACCACATGGCCTCAGTTTCCAAATCTGCTAAATGGTGCCAGTAACGGAAGTTTAGAGAGGGGAGGAGGGCTGCCGTGGCCAGGGCGTGAGAGCTGGAGACGGTCTGTTGTTCTGTGTTGGTCAGTCTTGATGAGCAATCTCCTAGGTGAGAATTGTAACCATTCTTCCCAGATGACTAATGGAACAGAGACTGGAGCAGGGGTCATCAAGCCCCAGGTCAGTAGCTCAGGCAAGGAGCTGCGGTTGAAATCGGGCTAGCTGACCAATACCCTCCCAGTCTTCCCAGCTATCCTTGGACAAAATCACACCGATGCTTCTGCAGCCTAGCTCAGAGTGGCTGCTCGGACACCCAGCAGTCTTTCCCAGAGCTGAGCTTCCTGAGTGGTTTCCAGGAAGACATGGAGAGTGGATTGCTGTCACCTGACTGCTTAGCAGCCCTAGGGGTGGGGTGGGGACAACTGAGGATCTTGGGTGCTCAACTGCATTCCCACAATCTCAGTCTCAACCACAATCACACATGGAGACATACACACACAGTTCCAAGGGCAATCACACATACACTGTCTCCTGCTCACATACACACTACCCTTGAGACTTACAATGATCCTGCGCTGTGGCTCACCCATTCCTCACCAAAACATGGGCTCAGGGACTTCCTCTCAGAACACTATATACAGCCTCGGAGGTACACACTAGTCACTTCTCCAAACACACGCATGCACCCATGCACATGGGTGCACACACATACACACATGCATGCACTCATGCATGCACGCACGCACAGACATGCACACTTGTAATGCATGGGCACATCTCCACATGCACAGGAATACGAAAGCCTGTGTTTTCTCCCACACTAACCCCCACGTGCTCACAGCTCAGAGTCAAGGACTATGCCTCCCTCCTGTTCACTGGCTGGTGTACCTGGTCTCAGAGTTATACCTGACATGGCTTGCAGGTACATTTGAACACGCATCATCATGCCCTGTGACTGCAGCTGAGATCTTCTGGGGTCAGGAGGAAGTGAGACACTCCAGGGAGAATAGAATTCCTCAACCCCAAGCCACCACATGATCCTCAGAGCTCCTTCTTGGCTTCTTCTTGATCCCTCAGCCCTCCCTAATGCCTGAATGCACACCTCCACAGGCTGGGAACGACATTAATACATTAATTTGCCCCCCCCCGCCCCTGTACTGGCTTTCCATAGCAAAACAGAGTGTAAATCAGCCACTGAGGCTCCCTGAAGTAAGGCACCCTGCTGGAAGGTGGGGGATCTACAGCTAAGCCAGGCTGTCTGGCCCCAAAGTGGAGGGCTCCTGTCACTTAGTGGGGTCATGCTTGACCCAGTAAGTGGAGAGTGTCGAACCTTTCTTCAACCTACATTCCAGACACTCTGAAAACCCACAATTCCTCTGAGCCTGGAAGCTGAGCCGTGCAGAAAAGGTGGGCGTGGTGGAGAAGGCTGAGCACGGACCGAGCCTGACACCTGCTGGAAGAGCTAGGCCAGGCACTGAGGCACCCAAGACCAAAGAGCGAGGGATTCATTACTACCACCTCACAATACAGAGCCCACCATGCCTGGCTCCTCCCAGTCCTGGGATGCCAGGGCTTTCTCACCCTCACCCTTACCTTAGCCACATAGCGTATCCTGGGCTACAAGTGGAGGGACAGTCAGGAGGACTGAAAGACCCTGTGGGCTGCCCAGCTAGGTATCCTGAATTGCTAGTGAGGATCAGGATGTAACATATGCAGGATGTAGAGAGCCTGGCTTAGATGTAGCTCCTCCCCAATGGACTCCCACCCAACCCCAAATCCAGGTAATGCGAGCATTAAGCTGGGCTACCCTACTGTCCCAATCTTCCTTCACCCCATAAATTCCACTTGAGGAAAGAGACAGGGAGAGGCCTGGCCTGACCATCGAAAGTTCCAGGACCAGAGACAAGGTGGGGGCAGGATGAAGGGGGTAGGAAAACCATCAAAGTGGTGGGGGCCTAGCAAAAGAAGAGGTAGTGCCAATCATGTCTCTGGAATTCCCACATCCAGTGGGGAAGATCAGTCTGCAGTGCAGTGACTGCGTCTCCTGCTCAGGGAGAGACCAGCAAGAAAGAAAAGCAGAGGCTGTGTCTCTGAAGCACCCATGCCAAGCAAGCTCACCCCGGCATCCTTCCCTGAGCCTGACAACTAGAATGGGTACATGGATGTTTCTAGAATAAGGCCCACCACTTGACAGCTGCATGCGAGGCTTGTTTCTGGGAAGCTGCTGAACGCAGGGGTCACCCAGCAACTGCTCAGTGTGTGACTTGGGGCAAGCCTTGGTCTCCTCTTCTGGAAGAGGGGCTGTGACTTCATCTCAGGGAGATAGAAGGCCATTGATCCTCAAGCACGCAGAATGCCATAGAATGGTCACTCTGCCCCTAGGGACAGCTGTGCCCTGGGCTCAGGTCTACAACACACACACACACACACACACACACACACACACACACTGGTGTTTCCAGGACGAAGGGACAGCAGACACTTCCTCATTTTGTCACACATGACCTAGGGTCAGGGAAGGAAGGGGTGGATAGAGGTATCACTGTGGTCAGCCTGTCTCAGAACCTAAAAGAAAGTGTCAAGTCAGGGAAGATTTCTGGAAAGGGGATGTGGGGTTAGGGTGCTGTGGGGGAGGGGAGAGCCCCCCTCCCCCACCCTGCTCTGGGCGGTTCTTCTCTCACAGCTCTGAAACAGTTGTTTTCCCTGGCTGGGAGAACAGGACGTCTCTGTGATTAGGCCTGAAGTCCCCTGCACCCTCAGGTGAGGCTGGAACCCTGCTGCAGTGGGAGTGAGTTGTAGTTTCCCCTCAGGTTCCTTTGGGGTGCCTTTGTTTGCAGGGATAGGCCTTCTCTAAGGCTTGGGCCTTAGAAGAGACCCACTACTCATCTGTCCATCATCCATCCAACTGTCATCTGTGGATGGATGTGGACTCCCCAGGGTGAAGGACTACGGAAGGGTTCGGGCAATGAGAAGAAGGAAGGAAAATTCAGTACCAGCTCCTCCATCTCACCCCGCCCCTCCTCAGGATGGTCGTCGGACCCTGTTGCCAGCCTCAATGTGGACTTTGCCTGCTGCTGCTTCTTCTTGTCCTACCACTCAGGAGCCAGGCCAGCACTGGCTGCTATGGGATCCCAGGGATGCCAGGCATGCCGGGGGCCCCTGGGAAGGATGGGCATGATGGACTCCAGGGGCCCAAGGGAGAGCCAGGTAAGTCTGCTTGCCTGGATGGAGGCTGGCCTTGGGGCAGGAAGTGCAGAGCCCTCCCTTTCTGCAGGTCCTCAGAGTCCAGACTTGAGCCTCCAGACTGACTCTGGTGACCTTGCAGCATGCTACCCTCATTTCCATATCCTGTAGAAGGGAGTAAAGAGGAGCCTCTGTCCCTGCAGGCAGGTGACAGCCTGTTTATTCTGCAAGTGGATGCTTAGGGAAGGTGGCCCACACTGCCGGTGCACCTATGGGAGGGTCAAAGCCAAGTCCACCACCTCCCTCTTTACCAGTTTACACAACTTTTTTTTAACCCCACAGTGCCTCAGTTTGCACATCTGTGAAATGGGTGCTGCAATCCCTGTTTCTCAGGGTGTCACAGCTTTGAACAAGTTTACATAGATAACAAAATTAAGCACCTGGCAGGTGTGATGGTCTCTGTCGATCAGGATGCAAGGGGGCAGGGTGATCAGGACCACACCCAGGATGTTCTCACGAGTGTCCTGGTGTGAAGGAAAGGAGTGGGCAGCTAGGGTTAGGGAGGAGATGAGGGCAGGTGTTGTGGCCCTCCCCAAGTATGGGTGCTTCTCTGGGAGATCAGTGGAGTCTGGGCATGAGGGAGGGTAAGTAGGGCTGAGCAGAACTCATGGGGACCTCGGGGGCCTCAGGATGAGGCAGGGGGCTAATGGAGAGTGAAAAAAAAAAAAAGAATGTCCATACTGGCTTCTTTTCTTCCAGCCACCAAATGAAATCTTGCCACCCTGGAAGGAATTACTCACTAGAGGGGAGCTAGTGAGCCCCCCTGGGCTGCACTTTAGGGGACCCTGTACATAGGCTGGCAGAGAAGCGTTTTGAGGCCTCCCGGCCACCAGGCTTGGCTCTGAGCATTCTGTACAAGTTCACCTCCCAGAGCTGATAAACCCTTAGACACATGACATGCTTCTACTTTGCAAATGTCAAAACTGGGGTCCAGAGAGATCAAGCGATTGGCTGGCTCAGAGCCACACAGCGACTGTTGCTCCTCTGCCCCTCACTGCCACTATCCTGCCCTGTCCCCATGAGGAGGCTGAGATAGCCCTGTCAGTCATCGTCTGACACCACAGCATACCGCTTCCCATGTACCTAACCTGTGCTCTGCCTTCAGAACAAGCAGAGGCTCAGAAAAGGAAACCACCTGCCCCGCGGTCACACAGCCTGAGGTCACACAGATCTGTTGAGTCCTGAACCCACCCTCTCTTCTTGTTTCTTTCTCTTTGTTTTAGCTTTGGTTTCATTGACGCATGGTCTCAGTAGCAGTCTCAAACCCTCAGTGACTGTTCTGCCTCAGTGAACCTCTCCTGAGTGAGAGGAGTCTCTGACTCCAGACTATCTAGCTTGAGTGTAAAAGGCCCACAAGCTGTTGAGAGTGTCACAGGACAATTCACAGATTTCTCACACAGAGGGGACGGGCAGGGGTGGTCCAGGAGGGCTTCCTGGAAGAGGAAACTGAAGTTATATATCAAAAGAGGAAAGAGAAACTTAAAGGGGAAAGAGAAACTCAGATCATCAGGCAGAAGCAAAATTCGACCCTCCCACTTCAGATTCCAAAAGTGAGACAGGGATAGACCAAGCACAGGACTTACAGCAGACTCCCCTCCCCCATCCTGTCTCCTCCGCCTGGGCAGAGCTATCTGGGAAGTACGGGCTGCAGATCATTGCCGGACCCACTCGGAGTCCCTCTACCTGCCTTCTGCCCTATGGCATCCTTCCTGTCTGCTCTCTCTCCAGGAATCCCAGCCATCCCTGGGACCCAAGGACCCAAGGGTCAGAAGGGCGAGCCTGGCATGCCTGGCCACCGTGGGAAAAATGGCCCCAGGGGGGCCTCGGGGCTGCCAGGGGACCCAGGCCCCAGGGGGCCTCCCGGGGAGCCGGGTGTGGAGGGTCGATACAAACAGAAGCACCAGTCGGTGTTCTCGGTCACCCGGCAGACCGCCCAGTACCCAGAGGCCAACGCCCTCGTCAGGTTCAACTCCGTGGTCACCAACCCTCAGGGGCATTACGACACAAGCACAGGGAAGTTCACCTGCGAAGTGCCGGGCCTCTACTACTTCGTCTACTACGCATCGCAGACGGCCAACCTGTGCGTGCACATGAACCTCAACCTCGCCAGGGTGGCCAGCTTCTGCGACCACATGTTCAACAGCAAGCAGGTCAGCTCCGGAGGAGTCCTCCTGCGGCTCCAGAGGAACGACGAGGTGTGGCTGTCGGTCAACGACTACAATGGCATGCTGGGCATTGAGGGCTCCGACAGCGTCTTCTCTGGTTTCCTACTGTTTCCCGACTAGAATGGCAGGCTGCTTCCAGCCCCCAGCCACCCACCTCGCTCCCTCCGCTTTCCCCAACCTCACTCAGACCTCTTCCTCCAGGAAGTCCACCCTGGTTCCTGATCCATCGGCCCTGTGTCTCCTCAGAGTTTCTCTGGGAACCACCTAATGGTATATTACTCCTGTGGCCATTTATCAACGCCTTATGAGACTATTTTTTGGTTCAGGTGGTGAGATAGAGAAATAATAAATAGATCACTAAATACGCCTGGCCCAGGTTTCTCACTTGCAGACCTTGAACTTGGAATGTGTAGTTTTGCATCTGTGGGTGTTCGTGCCGAGTGAAGGGATGATTTGGAGTGAATTAATGAATGCTGAAATGAGCAAGTTAAGGACTAAAAGCAGAAAAAATGAATGAGCCAGTAGAAACCGGTAGTAGCTAATGTGCGAGTCCATCTCGTGTGTCCAGGTGTTTAATATTCACACTCATGTTCTGAGATGAACATGGATCCGTAGACAGCAGAGAGAGGCACCCCATATGTCTGACGCACAGATTCCAAGCACCCCAAGAGGCTGTCCAAAACATGGCTGTTTGTACAAGCTGTGAGGCTTGGGCTGCGATTCCTGATGGCAGGAACTGGCCATTGCAGCCTTCAGAGAACCAGGGAGGCCTGCCCTGGGTACCTGCACGCAGAAGACCCAAAGTGTGGCTGTCAGGTGAGAGGACGGCTCAGTGGTAACGAGCATGTGTTGGCCTTGCAGAGGACTTGGGTTTAGGTCCCAGCACCCCAGTCAGGCAGCTTACAACAAGCAGCCTGTGACTCCAGGAGATCTGATGTCCTCTTCCACACTCCTCAGGCACCTGTCCTTGCTATGGAGTGCCCCCCACACACAATTAAAATTGAAACTTAAAAAAAAAATCACGAAGTGTAACTGTCTGGGGCAGAGCAGTATGAAGGAGGTCCCCTCAGTTTGGGAGAACCAGTCCTAACCAGCCGGGATCTCACCCTGTCACATGAGGCTTATGGGTTCAGTGGCAGAGTATACAGCTTAGTGTACATCCCTGACATCAGTCAGTCAATCAATCAATCAATCAATCAATCATCAATCAATTGCCTTTACTTCAGGTGAATGAGTGTTGTGTGTCCAGTTTGGTCTTTTCATTCTGCAAGGGGTCATTTCATCCTCACTGTCCCTTCACTCTACAGAAACTATACACACAACTTGGGCAATGTCCTTCTACCAAGATCGCCGCCTCCTCCATGAAGCCTGCCCTGATTCCCCCATGAGTCCCCACAGCACCTTTCATAGACTTGGAACTCAAACTCAGGACTCTGTAGAGCTCAGTTTCCCAAGTCTGATTGTATATAGAGTCAACCTAAAGACTGACTTAAAAACAGAACTAGATTTCAAGCCCCTAGGGTCAGTGTCCCTCACAGGACTGTGAACAGTCCTATGTGGGACTCCTAGGATGCCTGCCAGGCACACAGTAGGGGCTCATGAAATGGGTAAGATGTCACAGAGTGATATAACGACAGATGCACACATATGCATACAAGGACACACACACACACACACACACACACACACACACACACACACACACACAGCCGGGGCTGAGGAACCCCTCCTGGATCACCACATCTGGACACTTGGCATGGCCAGCCTGGGTCACTGGCCACAGCATTGCCAGCTGTCCCTCCATCAGCCACTTAACAGGTCACCCAGCGATGCCCTGTGTGATAAATCTTCTCATTTTTCTTTGGTTTTTAAAAAAAAGAAAAAATCAATACAGCACTTGGGTCAACCACGCTGCCAGAGCAGAGCCTGTGCTCAGGAAACAAGGCTTGCTCGCCCAGGCCTTTCCTCCATAAGTGTTTCCTTGTCCTCACTCTATCAAGAGGAGCAGACCTCAGAATGTGCCAGCCTGTTGGCCATGCTGAGGGACGGACACCGAAAGGCAGGACAGGGCAGGAAGCAGAAAGAGAGCCCATCTGCAGGAGACTTCTTTGGACCCTGGGCAACTGGAGTTTCTCTTGTTTTTCCCACATAGGAGGTGTCACCCTCTCTATCAGGACGTGAAGGAAGCAGTACTGTGCCTCACTCAGAAGTCAAGGCTCAGGCACCCCTCAGCGCCTGGTCCTGCCTGCTCCAAGTCTATCTATCCCTTCTTCATATACATAAGACTGTGTCTGAGGGCACTTTGGCCCTGGACTTTGAGGGTTCCTCCCCTGCCTCACCAACAGCCCCAGAAGACAGGCTCCCCCATCTCTGATGTAGACCCGAGAGAACCCCAGTTAGGAACATGCTTCGGCCCCCCGGATTGGAAACTGGAGTTCAGACCTTCTCACTGGCATTTACTCAGGAATCAGAGACTCAGCCTAGGACCCTCAGAGGGACCCAAGGCTGGTGATCAGGATGCACGCCTGTAATTCCAGTACGTGGGAGACAGAGAGACAACAGGGTTTGAGTCTGAGGCCAACCTGAGCTAAAAAAGAGTGAGACCCTGCCTCAAAGCTAAGTAGGTGATAGCGGGTCCCCTGGGCACATGGTCCTCAGTTCTCCCGTCTCTTTTGAACCTGGCTGAGCCTAAAGGTCTGTTCCCATTCATATTCATCCTCTTTCCCTCTTGTCCCTCTGGGTATCTACCCTGAAGCCAGGTGACACCTGGCTGTACATACATACAGCCACAGCAACACAGCTAGACCCTGACCCCAGAGCTCTCTGGCTTTTGGGCTTGCCCTGGGGCATGGGTTCTAAAATTCACTGATTTTTCTGTGACATTTACCACAGAAACACTCAATGTTTAACCCTAGCCTCCCATAATGGGATGCCCTCAAAGGACAGGACTCATTGCTACCCCTTAAGGCCTTCTTCCCTAGACTATAGCTCCTCCAACAAAGTCCGGTTGGATGATAACTCATGCCCCTGGACCTCAGTTTCCCTGAGTGTAAAATGAGGGACAGGGTGGGAACAGTGGCCTCCAAGCCCCTCCGCAGCTCTGTCTTGCTGTCATTCCATAGGGAACGTCCCCTCTCTGTGCCTGTTATTGTCAAGGGCTCTAAGCCCTGTTGGGAGTGGAAGGAGGTGAATGAATAATTAATGAATACATTTAAAATTCATTATTAGATTATTTTCTGAAGACAGAGACGAGAGCAGAGGTGGGGAGAGGGAGGCCGAGGAAGAGATAAGGCCAGAAAGGGGGAAGCCGAGGACATGAAAGGCCATTAACAATTCACGAGCTGCATTCTCTCGTTGGCTTCCGTGTCTTCTCCAGTCCCACAGCCTCCCAGGCTGGAGGCCTGTGAGAGCCACAGAGTGTATACAGACATGGCTCCATCACGCAGTGGCGAGGAAAACTGGGGCTCCCTCGAGGCTTCCTATATTGGGAGCATTTAGCCGGCAAGGTACAGAGCTGTAGTCGAAATCAGGGTCTCTGACTGTAAAGCCAGGGCACGGGGCATAGATGGGCCTCTCTGTATCCATAGAGGAACTTCTCTGTGGAAGTCATGTGCTCACAAGACCCTAGCAGGCAAGCAACCGACTGGGGATAGTCCCCAAGAACAGGTTGTACTCCCGACCCCCCCACCCTCAACCCCACCCACAGGTGCTGAGTTGGCGAAACCAGGCTGGTCAGCGTCATCATTTACAGTAATTTCCCCCCAGAAGCAGAAACAGGACCTGAAACTTCCTGAGGGCAGCAGGATGGGGGGAACAGAGGGGTGATAGAGAGGGGGTCAGCCTGTTGGGCCTTGGGAGGGTACAGCAAGGGAAGGTCCTTCCTGCCTCTAGGGACCCAGACTTCCGCTTTCTGGGGACAGCAGCAGGCTCTGGGCTCTGGGAATCCACTGCTGTCCGGCCTAGAAGCATCACAGAACACCAGGATTCCATACACAGGTGAGCATGACGGGGCAGGGAGAAGAGGGTTAACTCACCAACACAGGCCTTGCTTACAAACACCTTTATATTAATTGGGCAGGATTTTCAGAGCGCAAGCTCAGGTCCACGGCACAGGCTCTCTAGAGTGAGCTAGGGTTGGAAGTGTATGTGGTTACTTGAGTCCAGGGGATGGGTAGGCAGCCTGTAATAGGGGCCACCAGTATCATGGTCTCAGGAACCATGGAGACTTAAATGGAGTGACACTTCTGTCTCTTGCATGCTGGCCATCTTCAGCCAGCCTCAGAACCTCTCTGATCCTAAAATCCTTTTTGGAGAGAACATAGCCTATGATGGGTACAGTGAGCCCTGGCAGAGACCAAGCTTGATTGACCTTCAGGGTTTGAAAATGTCAGCCAGGCAGAGATAGGATAAGAACCCAGGCCTCTTCTGTCCAGTATCACATGTCTTTGGCATCTGGGATCGGAGGGCGCAGTTGGTTAATCCTGGGTGACAAAGCCATAGCTGTAAAGGGTACCTGTAACCCAAAAGACCTCAATCCACCCAGTGCCACCTCATTTAATATCACTGTCAGTCATGGAAGCCAAAAATGAACATGACCAAGAGACCAGAGAGGTAGGTAGACGTACTCCTGTCTGAGGTCACACAGCCAGGCAGCGGCAGACGGGAGTTCAAAGCTAAGGTAGTCTGGTTCCATGCTGGAGAGCAAGGGGCTGTAATGGTGGACTGGCATAAAAGGTGGGTAGTCCAAACAAGAGGATTGGAGGGACTCCCCAAACCTGAAATGTGAGGCTCCCAATGTAGACTAGAGATCAGCATTGCCCCCATCTTGCGGAACAGTAAACTGTGCCCAGAGAGAAGTCCTGTCTTAGTCCTGCCCCTGAACAGCTTGCTGGGTGATACGAGGAAGTATATTCAAACTGTCGAGCCTCTGGGCGATGGGCAGCCCATCACACACCATATCTCAGATGCTGTAGGGGTCCAACAGCAGGGGCAACAGATCTTGACAAGAGCTCAGGGTTTCTGGTTCCCACCGGGGTTTCCATAGCTACATGGGTAGCCAGGGAGAACTTCCTGGAGGAAAATCTTTGACCAAAGGCTTGCAGGATGGCCACACAGATCTGCTCAAAACAGCTTACAGCATAAGCCTCCGCAATTGCCTGGGACAAGAAGAGGGCCACACGGTTCTATTGCTGCGCCTCAGCTCCCTGAGAACCTGAGAATATTCTGCCAGCAAAGGTGGCCTGGGATGCGGGCAAAGACATTGACACCATTCCTTCCCATATGACCTGAGAAAGTGGCAGGGCCTCACTGAGCCCCGGTGTCCTCTTTGCAGCAATAACCATCGTCACTATGGGCGTATTGCTACACACCCTGCCTCAGACATGAGAAATGAGCAAAGAGAAGGCCCGAGACAGAACCAGCCTGCAGATCAGGTGAAGTCTCAGTGCTGAGCCTTTGTCCTACCTCAGGCTACACCGGCTTTCCTCCTGTGACATTCTATCTCTTTTCTTTTTAAAGAAACCTATTTTATTATTTGTTTAAAAAGAAAAAGAGTAGATTTACACTGGGTGGTAGTGGCCATGGTGGCAGGCGCACGCCTTTAATCCCAGGTCTCAGGAGGCAGAGGTAGGTGGATCTCGGAGTTCGAGGCCAGCCTGGTCTACAGTGTAAGTTCAAGAACAGCCAGGACTATACAGAGAAACCCTGTCTCAAAACCAACAGCAACAACAACATCAATAATAATAAATCAGATTTATTTACTTTATGTGTGTAAACATTTCGCCTACATGTATACATGTGCATGCCTGGTGCCTGCAGAGGTCAGGAGTGGGCATCAGATGCCCAGAACTGGAATTACAAATGCTTATGAACTGACTTATGGGTGTTGGGAATTAAACCTGGATCTTCTTCAAGAACAATTGTGCTTACCAACTGAGCCATCTCTTTGGCCCCATATTTTTTATTAGTTTTAACTACATGTTGGGATGTGTGTGTGTGTGTGTGTGTGTGTGTGTGTGTGTGTGTGTGTCTGCATGTGAATGTGTGCATGTGAGTGCAGGTTCCCAAGGAGCCCAGAGGTATTGGATCCCCGAGAGCTGGAGTTATAGACATTTGTGAATTTCCTCATACAGATGCTGAGAACTGAACTCAGTTCCTTTGGAAGAGCATCAAATACTCATAACCTCTGAGACATCTCTCCACCTCCCCGCTCTCCTTTCTGGAACATTCTTGTCCCAGACCTTTCTGAGCCTTCAGATCTCAGCCAAAACATTACTTATCTCCTGTAGAGAAGACAGTTCTTTGAGATCAGCCTCTCCCTATCACAGCCCAGCCCCCCTCCCTTGGGGCACCATTGCCCATCTACCAGAGCACCAATCCATCTTGTCCATCTCGGTTTCCCTGTGTACTTTTGGCTGCTTCCTCTTAGTACTAAGGACTTTGAGGGCCAAGACCATCTCTTCCTTGTTGCCATAGAATCCTCAGAGTCTAGTGTATTAAAGGCAATCTGTATGGATGCTGCATAGATGGATGCAGGGATGAATGACTGGATGAATGGATGGATGGATGGATGGATGTACAAACAGGTGGATGGACAGATGGATGGGTATGTGAGTGGATGGATGAATGGATAGGTGGATGATGGATGGATGGATGGATGTACAGACAGGTGGATGGACAGATGGATGGGTATGAGTGGATGGATGGATGGATGGACAAATGGGTAGGTGAGTGGAAGGATGGACAGACAGATGGATGGTAAAGTGTATCCACGTATGTAAGTATACTTACATACATGGATACATGAGTTCATGGATGGATAGATGAAGAAGTGGATAGGGTCAATGACAAATAAATGGATGAAAAGATAGATGAATGGATGGATGAGTGATTGAGTGGATGGATGGATGGATGGACAAACAGATGAATGGATGAATGGAGATATGTACCATAGTGAATAGATAGACAATTGAAGATATGTATAGGTAAATGATGGGTGAACAGGTAGGTGGATAGAGACTAGATGAATGGTTGGCAAAATGGATAGGTGAGTAATTGGATGGATGGATGGATGGATGGATGGATGGAGAGATGGATGGATGAAGAGATGGATGGATGATTCTTTGCAGTGATGGATGAATGCTTGGACAGATGGGGAGATGGATGGATGTGTAGATGGATAAATGAAGGGATGGATTAATGACGGATGGAAGTCACCATGGCAGTAACCCTCCATGTGTTCTCACCCCGTAGGAAGCCCCTGAGGCTGAGCTAATGAAGACACAGTGGGGTGAGGTCTGGACACCCCTGCTGCTCCTGGGTTTGCTCCATGCCTCCCAGGCCCAAAGCAGCTGCACTGGGCCCCCTGCCATCCCTGGCATCCCTGGGGTGCCTGGGGTCCCTGGCTCTGATGGCCAGCCAGGCACTCCAGGGGTAAAGGGGGAGAAAGGTACAGTACACTTTGGGGACAAGAATGTTGCTGGCCATGGCCCCCTCTTCTATCTCCTGAGCCATAATCACTTGCCTTAGAGATTGCAAGAGAATTCAAGACCTTTCAGAAAGGGCTTCTAATTGCCCTTTTGTAGACAGGTGAAATGTGTGGGAAGGAAGCCCAATCAGTAGTGGGGCTCATACAATGTAAAGGGTCCTGTCCTCCTTCATGCTAGAAGGGAGAACATTCCGCAATGCCTCAGTCCTGAGCACATCCTGACCTCCAGGGAAAGCAGCTACCCTCATCTGTAAGAAAAGGCAGGTGTAGGCTTGGGAGGCTCATCGCTTTATAATCCAGGGGCTGTGAGCCACCCTCTGTGGTAGCCCCTCTTTTCTCAGAAGCCCACTTTCCTCAAAACGCAATCATCCCCGTTTTACAGATGAGGAAGCTGAGGCCCAGAGTCAGTGCCTCATTGTGTCTCAGTGACACAACTAAGAATGGCAGGCATTACATGGGATGCATGCCTGTGTCTTTAGATCAGTGGTTCTCAACCTGTGGGTCACAACCCTGTTGGAAGTCACAGATTAGACATCCTAAATATCCGATGTTTATGTTACAATTCATAGAAGTAGAAAACATAACGTTACAAAGTAGCAACAAAATAGTTTTACGATTGGGGGTTGCCACAACATGAAGAACTGTATTAAAGAGTCGCAGCATCATTAATGACAGAGTCATTGAGAGCCACTGTCCTAGAGTGTACACTCTTGGCACTGTGCTCTGAATTCCTACCAGAATATTCCTTCTGTCTCATGGTGATGGGACCACGGCTGCTTAGAGGGATGATGTGAGAGAAATTCTACCATCCACAACCAGCAGTGTGCTGAGATAGATTAAGGATGTCTGCCATGAGCGAGGGAAGGGAAAGGATGCTGTGAATTTACTGCCTTTCACTTTGAGCCTAAGCTTGACAAAGGTGTGTGAGCTGACAAAGTTCAGGGGGGTCACACAGCTCCATGGGGGTGCCACTCACTCAAGCCCTGCTTGTATCAGTTCCTCATGACTGTCAACAGAGTTAAATCCCTAGAGTGGAAGGAAACTAGGAGGCTCTGTTTGGCACCCCCACTACTTTATAGTTGGACAGTTGAACCCAGAGAGGCACAAGGAACAACTCAAAGTGCCACCCCATTCTCTTTCTTTTGTCACAGTGACCTCTAGTCTTCTCTTTTCTCTTGATTCTGTTTCTCCAGGGCTCCCTGGACTGGCTGGAGACCTTGGTGAGTTTGGAGAGAAAGGGGACCCAGGGATCCCTGGGACTCCAGGCAAAGTTGGCCCTAAGGGTCCCGTCGGCCCTAAGGGTGCTCCAGGCCCCTCTGGACCCCGTGGTCCCAAAGGTGACTCTGGGGACTACAAGGCTACCCAGAAAGTTGCCTTCTCTGCCCTGAGGACCACCAACAGGCCCCTGCGACCGAACCAGGTCATTCGCTTTGAAAAGGTGATCACTAATGCGAACAAGGACTATGAGCCACTCAGCGGCAAGTTCACCTGCAAAGTGCCTGGCCTCTACTACTTCACCTACCACGCCAGCTCCCGGGGCAACCTGTGTGTGAACCTCGTGCGTGGCCGCAATCAGGACAGCATGCAGAAAGTAGTCACCTTCTGCGACTACTCCCAGAACACCTTCCAGGTCACCACAGGTGGCGTAGTCTTGAAGCTAGAGCAAGGGGAGGTTGTTCACCTGCAGGCCACAGACAAGAACTCCATCCTGGGCATTGAGGGCGCCAACAGCATCTTCACTGGCTTTCTGCTTTTCCCTGACATGGATGTGTAATCACGGGGTCAAATTACACCTATCCAAAACCATCTCCTGCCTCCCTGTCAGCAATCCTCCCTGGACTCCTGACATCACCCCCTTGACTGCCTGAAACCCAGACCAGAGCCTTGTAGATGTTACAGAATGAATAGGTCAATAAACTCTTCAAGGCCAAAGGACGGTGGTCTAATCTGAGTCTTAGTCCCAGCACTTGGCTCATAGGATGCCTGAGAGGTGTTAGTCAAAAAATGAATGAATGAATGAATGAATGAATGTTCACAGGCTGGGAGATGGCTCAGTCAGTAAAGTACTTAGCTTGCAAGCATAAGGATCTGAGTTCAACCCCTAGCACCCACAGAAAAAAAGCTGAGCAAGGCAGTGTGCAATCATATTCCCAGCCCTAGGAAAGCAGAGACAGAGGGATGGATGTCTGGGGCTCACTGGCCAGTCAGTCCAGGCAATTGGTAAGCTCCAGTTTCAGCTTGTCTCAAAGGAGGTTCCTGAAAAATGAGACTAAATGTTGTCCTCTGGTTGCACACACACACACACACACACACACACACACACACACACACACACACACATGAGTCTCCAGTTAACCAGAGATGGATGTGAGGCTACATTGTGGTTCTCTCTGGACCAGCACACAGTAGGAGGCAGCCCCAGCACACAGTAGGAGGCAGCCCCAGCACACCTGAGCGTTGCTGTCTTCACTTTCCTTAGTCCTCACGCTTAAGGAGGGAATTGGGCCAGATGGTGGAGCCATTGTGATTCCACAGCATAGAGAGATCCCCTCCCCACCCTCCACCTTGCTTGCCCCCTCTTAGTGTCTTTCCAGCCTGGCGCATGCTCTTTCATTCACTAAAACAAATGTCACAAAACCCTTCAGTAGCTCTCTGGTGTCTTCTGGAAAGAGTCCCAGCCTGTGAGCCTGGGCATCTTGCAGCCAGTTTTTATCTTCCCTCTAAAGCGTTTCTACTCTGGAGCCTCCTCCTCCTAGAAGCCTTCCATGATGATCTAGCCACCCTTTAGACCTATTCAGTTACCCAGGCTGGACTTGAACTCTGTTACCCAGGCACTCCTCCTGTGTCAGCCTCCCCAGTAGCTGGGATTACAGGCTGGGCTGCTAGGTTCATTGGAGTCAGGGCTGGGTAAGTCAGAATGATCCCTGCACCACTCTGGGGTCTTCACAGTGGATGACCCTGTCATGAATGGGAACCATGAGACAGAGCAGTTGAGCAACCTGCCTGATGTCACACAGCTAAAAAGAGAAGGCTCAGAGCCATGTCGTTATGTGTGTTCCTGTGTCAGGCAGGACCAACTCCAAGGAGCTGTGTCGAGCAGTGAAATGTGCTGGCTTTGGAGTCAGACAGACATGAATTCAGATCCTGCCTGGGCTTCCTAGCATCTGTGACTACAAACAAATGACTGCCCTCTAGCGTCCTGCCTCAGCTCCTTAGAAACAGTGTAGCAACAACATCCTTGATTCTTCTGTTGAACTCATTTCCTAGATAAAATCTTTCTTGTCAGGACAGAGACTTCCAAGGCTTTTTTTTTTTTAATGAGTTTTCTTTAATTTTTAATTATACGTACGTGTATGTGTGTGTCCAAGTGCAGGCCTGTGCATATACTTGCAGGTATCTGGAGAGGCTAGGGACATCGGATTGCTGTAGAGCCTAAGGAAGAAGAGACAGAGAGGCTGAGAAAAGAGCCTGCCAATCAGCAGGCGGCTGGAGTCCTATGAAAATCCAATTACCTTAAATCCCTCCCACCTGGGGAACAGGATTGGTGGGTGGAGCTAGCACGAGGGGCTTAATAGGTAAAGGTTGGGTTGGGCTCCTCGCCCTGTGGTCTTGACCCATCAGGCATCGGTTTATATGCATGTGGCATGTACCAGTGTCAACCAGCTCAGACCGGAACTAGTGAGGGGTACAGAAGGGAGGAATGGGAAGGGCTGGAGCAGCTCCTGCTTTGGGGGGAGGAGGTGTGGCCTGATTACGGTTCTAAAGCGTGACTGGAGCGTCAAATGCTTATGAGCCACCTGATGCCGGTGAAAAACTGTATTAAAGGTCACAGGATTAGGAAGGTCGACACTAACCGCTGAGCCAATTCTCCAGCCCAAAGGTGTGTGTGTGTGTGTGTATGTATATGTGTGTGTGTGTGTGCGTGTATAAATTTTTATAGACTATTTTGTTTCATATGTATAAATGTTTTGCCTGAATGTACTTTTGTATGCCATGTGTGTGCCTAGTGCCCACTAAAGTCAGAAGAGGAGATCAGATCCCCTATAACTGGAGTCATGAACAGTTGTGAGCCACCATATGGATGCTAGGAACTGAAACCAAGACCTCTGGAGGATCAACCAGTGCTCTTAACTGTTGAGCCATCTCTCCAGCCCAAGACTTATTTTTACTTTTAAAACAATGTCTACATGTGTGTCTGTGTGTGAGAATGGATACATATGCGTCTAGAAAAAGGCCCTCAGATCCTGGATTGATGGACAGTTGTGAGCCATGACCTTGTGTGCTGGGGATTGAATTTAGGTCCTTTGCAAGAGCAGTATGTGCTTTTAATTGCTTTGTATTTTTTTGACAGGATCTCACCCTACAGCCCAGGCTGGCCTCAGACTCACAACAGTGTCTGCTGAGATTATAGGTGAACACCACCGTGCCGGTTACTTCCAGGCTCTGGAATGTTTCTGCAGAGAGCCATTGGCTTCAAGGCTGGACAGGCCAGCTTTAGTCTCACGGCCACCAGGGGGGAGTAGACACCAGGAGAAGGATGGTCTGCCCAGGACGGATGCCAGGTGGCACCTGGCAGCTTCCCCTCCTCCTTTCACTCCCCAGTCTTAGAATGGGCTGTGACCTTCTAGGATGGGGTGCCAGTCAGCTTTGAAGATCCAGGTTCACGGAGTCAGGGTCCCTATATGTGGCTCGCATCAGCCTTACCTTCACAGAGGACTTGTTAGGAAGTTAAAAATCTCAGCCCTACCTGGAACCAGCTGAAGCAGGAACTCTGAAAGCAACCTGCTTGAACGAGCCACCCATGGTGGGTAGACAGAGTCAGGAGGCGGAAAAATGCCACTGTAGAAACTAGCGGCAGCCTGGTAAGGCTATGTTCCTTCCCCAGCATACACTAACAAATAACGCCTGGAGAGCCAGTACTCTGGACAAGGGGATGCCAAACTTTATTTCTGTAAGGAAACAAACAGGAGGGCTGGGATGTGGCTCAGATGTCAGAGCATTTGTCAAGTGTAAAGAAAACCCAGAACTTGATCCTTAGCACTGCAGGACAGCCAGCACTGTCAACTTGGCACAACCTAGACTCTCCCGGTGGAATCTCAATGAGGGATTGTCTGCACGATTGACCTGAGGGCATAACTTTGGGTGATTCTCATGGGGGGGGGGAAACCATCCCAATGCAGGTGGCTTCATTCCCTAGGCAGGGGTTCCTGACCTATTGGAGAGTGGAGAAATCAACCGAGCACAAGCAAGTAAGCAAGCAGGCATGCGTTACCTCATTCTCTTCTGCTCTTGTCTTTGGATGTGACGAACCACTTCAGGAACCTGTCACTGAAACATCTTCACTATGGTAGGCTGTAATCTGAAACTGTAAGCTGAAATAAACCCTTTTCCCCACCTAAGTTGTTTTTTTTTTGGTCAAGGTGTGTGTATGTTTTTGTCTATTTTACTTTAGTATTTGGTGTGAGGGTGTTTTGCCTGCATGTATATCTGTGCACCACATGCATGCTATGTATCAGAGGCCAAAAGAGTGTGTTGGGTCCTCTGGAACAGGAGTTCTGGATGGTTGTGGGCACTGGGAATCGAACTCTGGTCCTCTGCAAGCATAACAAGTGCTCTTAACCACTGAATCACCTCTCCAGCTTCTTCGTCAAGGTACTTATCATAGCAAGAGAAATTAAACTGAAACACCATATGAAGCTGGCATAGGGGTTTACGTGGGGTTGCATGCCTGGAGTTTCAGTGTTTGGGAGGTGGAAGTAGGGAATCAGGTATTCAAAACCATCCTCAGGCTTCATAGCAAGTTTACAACTAGCCTAGGATATATGAGATTGTACTGGCTGGTTTTGCCCTCAACTTGACACAAGCTAGAGTCATCAGAAAGGAAGGAGCCTCGGTTGAGGAAATGCCTCCATGAGCTCCAGCTGTAAGGCATTTTATCAATTAGTGATCAACGGGTGAGGGCCCAGTTCATGGTGGGTGGGGCCATCCCTGGGCTAGTGTCCTGAGTTCTATAAGAAAGCAGGCTGAGCAAGCCAGCAAACAGCACCCCTCCATAGCCTCTACATCAGCTCCTGCCTCCAGGTCCCAGCCCTGCTTGGTACCTGTCCTGGCTTCCTCCAGTGATGGACTATGATCTGGACTTGTAAGCCAAATAAGCCCTCTCCTTCTCAACTTGCTTTTTGGTCATGGTAAACCCTAAGACACAGATCCTGTCTCAGATAAAGGAAAAGGGAGGAAAATCAAATAAATACATTGTTGTGGGCACCAAAGACTCTGTTGCAAGTACTCAGCTTTGTTTCTGTAGGATGGAACTGTGCGTACATAATTTACAGTCAGCCCTCTGGACCCACAAACTCTGTATTCATGATTCATCCAAGTGGAAATGGAAAATACATGAAAAAAAAAAGAAAGCTGCATCTGTTCTGAACATGTGGGAACACCGTCATCGTTCATCACACAGCTCAGCAGAGCTGCCTTCACTGTATTTACATTGTGTTTGTATGACAATCATCTAGGGATGAGCTCCGTCCACAGAGGACCCTCGCAGCTCCCACGCAGGCGTGCCTTTCTCTGTATGGGACTTGAGCATCTGTGGATTTCAAGATTCCTGAGAGAGTTCTGGAACCCATCTCTGGGAGACTGAGGGATGACTATATATACACAAATGACAGTTACATTCAGATGTGTGTGTGTGTGTGAGTGTTTGTGCATGTGTGGGGCACAGGTGTGTGGAAGTGTATATGCATGTGTATGGAAGCCAGAGATCAATATCCAGTGGTCTTTCTTGGTCACTTCTCCACCTTATATATTGAGACGGGGTCTCTTGTTGAACCAGAAGCTTGCCATTTTGGCTAGTCTAGCTTACCAGGTTTTCTTCAGGGATCACCTGTCTCTGCCTCTGGAAGGCTGAAATTACAGGCGGGCCCTTTTTAATGTAATTTAACTTTTAAAGACAGATCTCACTGTATAACCCTGGCTGACCTGTAATTCACTCTGTAGACCAGGCTGGCCTCAAACTTAGAGATCTGCCTGCCTCTGCCTCCCAACTGCTGGGGTTAAAGGTGTGAGATACCATGCCCAACCCCCGATGGGCTACTTGCATGGGTGCTGGAGGTACCCAGGTCCTCCTGCTTGCACAAGCATCTTACCCACTGAGCCATCTTCCCATTTTTTTAAAAAACTCAAGAGTACTGGGGTTTACAGTCACGCTCCACCCTGCCCAGCTTCCAAGTCATCTTTATGAAGTTTGAATTTTACACAGTCTTCCTTCTGATTTGTTTCTGCCTACTTAAAATTGTGGAGAACAGCCTCAGGAGGCAGACTGTGGTGGGGTTTGACACCGCATAGAGCTCGCTGTCCTGCTGTGGACACAGGAGTGGCTCCAAGCTGAGAGGACAGGTTGAGGAGTTCAAACCAAGGATTGCCTGATTCCAAAGCAAAGGACACAGGGAGGGCAGGGTCCTGATGGGAATGTGTCCTGAATCCTGTTGCTGGGCACAGTGGCCCCTTCCCTTCTGCAAGTCCTCCCTGCCCTGGTCCTCCTGTGACACAAGGTGCCCTGCCCACTTCTCACCCAACACCCCCCCCCACACACACACACCCTCCTTTCCCAGCAAGCTGCAAGCTGAGTTTATTTTTGCACACAGCCAGAAGGCATTTTCATAGACGACCCTGTTGGCCAGATGCAGAAGGAAAGGAGGTGTTTGTTCAAGAAACCCAGCAAGGCCCACCCAGGGAGGGACACCCACTGTGAGGGTTCCTGGCAGAGAACACGGAAAGCCCCAGAAGGAGAAGTCAAAAATCCCCCTGTTCTAGACTTATTTTGCACCTGAGCTGTGTGACTTCATTCAAGTCACTAACCCTCTCTGAAATTCAGCCTGCCCCACAAAAGAAGGGGGTTGATAGACTGTTCTAGGCTTGCCTGGGGAACTTATGGTAGAAACAGACTCTACGGCTCACCCAAAAGCTGTGGGATAGCACTAGGGGGCCCAGGCTCTCTGATGATGCTCATGTGAACAGGGCAGAGAGTTTCTCCCTCCTCCATGGAGACTGCTCCGCTGCGTAGACACCAGTGGAGATCCAGAGGGAACAGAGCAAGCAGAAGCCAACTTTTCACAGCCCAGAGAGACTGGGAGGGCCACATTCAGCAAATGAATGCATGAAAGTATGGATGGGGGCTGGCGAGATGGCTCAGCTGGTAAGAGCACTGACTGCTCTTCCGAAGGTCCTGAGTTCAAATCCCAGCAACCACATGGTGGCTCACAACCACACATAATGAGATCTGATGCCCTCTTCTGGTGCATCTGAAGTCAGCTACAGTGAATCTTTGGGCTGGAGCAAGCAGAGTTGATTGGAGCAATGGGGACAACCAGAGCGAGCAGAGGTCCTAAAATTCAATTACCAACAACCACATGAAGCCTTACAACCATCTGTACAGTACAGTGTACTCACATACATAAAATAAATCTTTTTTAAAAAGAAGAAAGTATAGATGTGTTATTTACCTAATTTACTGATTCATCTTCTTTACCTCATCAACTACAGGGCCTGAAGCCAAATGCAGTCATCCCCCTGTGTCCCCACGAATCTTCATGTCCTCCTCATAGATGCAGATCGTGTTCTTCCACGTAAGGTCTACACACAGTGTATACACACGGCGTATGCCTACCCTGAATGCCACAGGCACCTTTGCCTTTTATTACTCCCTAAGCAAAACAACATATCTATTTGCATAGCATTTCCATTGCATTAGCTTCTAGAAGTCATCTTAAGGTGACTTAGCTATGGAGGAGGCCACAAAGTCAATAAATAACAATTTAAAAAAAAACATATACAGAGGGCTGGAGAGATGGCTCAGCGGTTAAGAGCACTGAGTGCTCTCCCTGAAGTCCTGAGTTCAATTCCCAGCAACCACATGGTGGCTCACAACCATCTGTAGTGGAATCCGATGCCCTCTTCTGGTGTGTCCAAAGACAGCTACAGTGTACTCACATATATAAAATAAATTATTTAATATATATATATATATATATATATATATATATATATATATATATATATATACAGAGGGGCTTCAGAAATGGCTTGGGCACTATGAGGGCTTGCTGAGAAAATATGAAGACCTGAGTTCAATTCCCCAGCCCCCAGGTACTGGGCTAGAGAGATGGCTCAGTAGAAAGACTTTAAGAGTCAGAGGTAGGGAAGGCCAGAGCAAAACAGAGTCTTCTGGACCTGAAAGAACCTCTGCCCACAGGAGCGAAGTAACTGCGGCTGCCTGCACAAAACCATCAACATTCCAGCTTGGACTGGGGAGGGATTCGTGCGCCCCCTCTAATTGAAGCTCTGTGCACAGTTAATGGCTTCTGGCAGGTCAACCATGCTCCATTGGAGTGCCCTATATGCAGAAGCACATGGACAGCGCAAACCGGAGTCAATGGGTCGTTAAATTAAAGTAAAAATGTAAAAGGACATGATGTGGAGGGTGGGTGGAGAGGTGAGGTTGGATATGATAGAAATTCATCATATAAAACTCTCACGGAATTGTTAACAATCATTAAAAAAAAAAAAAAACAAATGTGGCATGGCCCCCTCCATGCCTAGAATCCCAGGGCTATGGGGAGGGAGTCCCAAGAGAATCGCTGGGATCTGCTGACCATCTGCTCTGCTCCAGTCTCAGTGACAGACCCATCTCAAAGGAATAAGGCAGGGACAGATAGGGCAAGACACCAGACATTGTTCTCTGGCCTGTACTGTGTCCTCCACAGGTGTGTGTGCACCATACTCAGGCACACATACACTTACGCACATACGCTCAAACATATTCAAACTTGGACACACACTCACACACCTGTGCACATCCACACTGAAACTCACACTCTTGCACACTCATGGTTGTAATCTCTCTCTCTCTCTCTCTTGCACACATACAATAAATATTTTTTTTAGATACTCGGGAGCTAGGGAGATGGCTCTGTCAGTAAGGTGCTTGCTATACAAGCATGAAGACATAAATTTGGATCCTAAATGCAGAAGAAGGAGGAGGAGGAGGAGGAGAAGAAGGAGAAGGAGAAGGAGAAGGAGAAGGAGAAGGAGAAGGAGAAGGAGAAGGAGAAGAAGAAGAAGAAGAAGAAGAAGAAGAAGAAGAAGAAGAAGAAGAAGAAATGGGTGTGTGTCTGTAACCCAAGATCTAGGAGGTAGGTACCCCTAATCCCCAGGG
This sequence comes from Mus minutoides, assembly GCA_902729485.2. Lineage (NCBI taxonomy): Eukaryota > Metazoa > Chordata > Mammalia > Rodentia > Muridae > Mus > Mus minutoides. Next base: position 442,947 of record LR755155.1, on the reverse strand, counting down.
CTTGTTGAGCAGTCCATCTAACCAACTGGTGAGCTCAAAGTTCAATGAGAGTCTGCCTAAGAAAACCGGGTGGTGTGTTAGTTAACTGCTGAGACGGATCAGCAGATGAAGCCTTGGTTAGGTTTTATTTATTTATTTATTTATTTATTTATTTATTTGTCAACCTCACACAAGCTAGAGTCATCTAAGAAGAGGAAACGTCAATTGAGAAATGCCCCCATCTGATTGGCCTGTAGGCAAACCTGTGGCACGTTTTCTTGATTGATAGCTGATGATTGACAGGGAACAGCCCAGCCCACTGTAGCCAGGGATGTCCCTGAGCAGGTGGTCCTAGGGTGTAGGAGGAACCAGGAGGAACAGCCCAGAGAGCTGCACTCCTTCATGGCTTCCAGGTTCCTGCCTTGAACCCCTGCCCTGACTTCTCTTCATGACAGACTACAGAAGATAAGCTGAAGTAAACCATCTCTTCTCTACGTTGTTATTGGTTTAGCACAGCAATAGTAAAGCTAAGACAGACACTTGCAGCCAAGCCTGGTTATCTGTGGAAGGAGAGTGAGTCCCACAAGATTCCATCCATGGCATGGGTGAGCACACACCATAAATAAATATGTCCACCTCTGCCCTCCACATTCAGATGCACGTATGTGTGCATGCATATACCCACCCAAAGACAAACATGCTACACACAGACACAGGCATATACCCAGTATGCAAAGGCTGTGTATAATCCTTGTGCTTAATGGAGCCATTTCCTAATGAGACTTGAGCCATATTAGCTGTCGGGATCTGAGGGCCCCAGCGCCCCTCCCCAGTGAGTTGAACACAGATGTCAAAGGCAAGGGAGGACAGTAGACAGACAGGAAGACCGTCACACTGATGTCCTACCCAGATTGAACAGTGAGCGCTTCCGTGCCCTTGGGACAGTCACTGTCAGCTTAGTACCCCGAGGAGAAACCAAGGCAGTTATGGGGGGGCCTTAGCTGAGCCTGGTGAGTGTACCTGGGTCTCACCTCACATCCATGGACAAGCTCAACCCATTCAGAAGCACAAACACTAAGGTTCCCTCTGCCAGGTCATAGAGACCTGAGGCCTGAGGTCAGTGCTGTACACAGGGCTGTGGGGAGCTGAGTGTGGGGAGCCCCCCTGCTCGCATGCTGACTCTCTGTCTCCTGCCCTTGTTCCACTGTCCCCAAGGAATCATCTTATCTACCAGAATACCCCTGGTATTCACCCCTTCAGCTGCCTCCTGGCCTCTGTGAACTGGAAGAAGGTGAGGTGGGCAGAAGCTGTGAAGAAGGCTTGATGCCTAGCTTAGGAGCTCCCCGACATACCGTGTATGTGTGAGCCGTGAGGATGCTCACTGTGGCTCATTCGCTATTTCCCCCATCTCTCCATCACTATAATATGTCATTGAGATTATTCACTTGTAGGAGGAAAAAAAAAAAAAAGAGTCGCCTTGGCTCACAGACTGAGACAGTCTCATGTAGCCTAGGTTGGCCTCAAACTTGCTATCTACCCAAGGCTGGTCCTAACTATCCCTATTGCCTCTACCTCCTGGGTGCTGGGATCATAGATAGGCATGTGTTGCCAGGCCAGCACTCTACTAATCAAACTTCATCTTCCATCTTTGCAATCTTCGGCTCAGTGTAGTTCCAATCTGTGATTGAGATTCCTGCATGGCGCTCTGTGACAGTGCCAGCACTTTCGAAGTGGAGGGTGAAGAGTCAGCTGTCTGTCCATGGAGTTCAAGGAGGAAAGAGAGACCCCATTACATGAACACACACACACACACACACACCAAATAAACAAACAGGTAGGTAGATAGATAACTCACACACAAAGAGAGGAGTTCGGGGTCCCAATGTACCCAATGACCTATAAACCTCCCACAGAGGTACACTTCCTAGAGTCTCTTCCATCCTGGGCACCAAACCTGCAGCGCATGTGCCTTTGGGGTTCAGGATCCAATCTCCAGCCAGTCTTCTCTTCTTTGGCACTTTGCATGGCGTGACCTTGGGCAAGTCAGCCAGAGGTTGAGCCAAGCTAATGAATATTGGCCTGAGTTGAAAAAGCCAGCCCAGGGGCTGGTGAGATGGCTCAGCGGGTAAGAGCACCCGACTGCTCTTCTGAAGGTGATAAGTTCAAATCCCAGCATCCACATGGTGGCTCACAACCATCCGTAACGAGATCTGGCGCCCTCTTCTGGAGTGTCTGAAGACAGCTTCAGTGTACTTACATATAATAAATAAAATAAATCTTAAAAAAATATTAAAAAAAAAAAGAAAAAGCCAGCCCATATAGAGTACCCACCTGGCACACAGTAAGTGCGCAGTGAGGAAGGGCTATTATAAAAAAGCATACCCCATGCCACACACATAGTAGGTAAAGATCAGCATCCTTATCTGTGACCCGTTCTGGCGAGCCACCATCTTCTAAGGCAAGATGCCTTAGAATAAATAAAAAACCTTGGGGTGGTCTCCCTTCTCCCTCCATCCTGTGTTGTGATACCCTGGACACGTGCCAGGCTCACAGCGGGGTGTGGGAGACATAAGGGCTCTGCCACAGTGCAGCCTGTCTTGAAGCTCCAGTTCCTGAGCCAGCAGCTCTCCAGGGAAGCCAGGCTCTCCTCCAGGGCAGCTGTCCTTGCTCACAGGTATCCCCTGGAGAGGCAGCCCAGCCCTTGGCCCTCGTTAACACAGTGTCTGCAGGGCTTGTTTGGAATATGTCAGCTAATATGATTAAAGGCAGGACATAAATGCCAGCCTCCCGGGGACCCAGCCCCAGCTGGCTTCCGGAGAAGGAGACCTGAAAAATACATCTCCATTCCTTCCGTTCTGTGGCCCAGCACCCCCTCCCCCATTGCTTGATTGGTGCAGGTTACCTTGAAGGGTGGGGTTTGCCAGGAGTGGGGAGGGAATTTGGAGCTCTGTGTCAGGATGGAAAAGAGAGTAGAGATGGGCTTCAGGGTGCCCATATTTGGTGGACAGTTGTGAGTCCTGGGGTCTCTTTCCCTCTGGAGCTCCAGTTTCTTCATCGCTAAAATGGGGGTGTTGAATTCTGTGTCTGTAGGATATTAAAGAGATAAAGGATCACCTGGAAGTGCTCCCAGTCAGGGCCTCACACAAGAGTCCACCAGACAATCAAAGATGGACACTGGAGCACAGAGCCAGACACAGGCTGTGCAGGTGCCCCTTGGTGTCTCTTTAATGGAATCCAAGCAGGCAGGACAAGAACTCCCTCTGTGAAACATTAAAACAGGTCTCACAGGATGATATAGGACCACTCATGCCACAGTCCCCAGCTTGCTTACTGACCCCAGATAAGTGACAGCTTCCCTCCAGACTCAGTCTCTTCATCTGCAAAGTGGGGCAGTTGAGCTTTTCCTTCTGGGACCCTGTGATGGTGGTGTCTAAACACCAATGCGCAGGCTCTATGGACCCCAGCAGGGTCATAGAGTGCTCAGACTTGGGGAGCTTCCTAGGCTAGAGTCCTGCCCCATCATTAGCCGGGAATCTGAGGTGTCTTGACCGTCATATCTCTACCAGGGCTGCTCCACCTTGAATGTGGAATATCTCCCACAGACTCGAGTGTTTGAACACTTGGTCCCCAGCTAGTGAATGTGGGTCATTTTAATGGGCCTTAGAGGTTAAAGCCAGGCCCCAGTTCCAGTCTGAGTTCCCTGCTTACCATTTCCTGCTACCACAGACTCTATGGTACCAGGCCTTCCCTTCTCCACCAAGATGGGCTATGTGTCTGTGTTCCGTGATCCCCGAGCCATCATAAACCCCTCCTGCTTAAATAGCTTTGGCCAGCGATTTGGTCACAGTGATATAAAAGTAATTGACATGGGTGGCATTGGGCCTGACTGTGTTCAGCCCACAGAGGCAGCCTGGCATGCAGAAGGGCCAGTCCTAGCCCAAGCACCCCACATAGGGCTTTGGAAGCTAGCTACCCTTCCCCCTTTGAGACACACTTTCCCAATCTGTAAGTCTATGGTCATCAGAGCTCTGGCACGCACAAGAGTGTGGTGAGTGGAAGTTTCCTTGCCTACAGTTAACACAGAGTACACTCTCCTGGCAGAAGCTCTTGCGCTGTTGGAGGCCTGAGGAGACAGAAAGCCAGGCCAAAGGCCTAAGTCCTCCCCCCCCCCACAGCCTGGGCCCAATGAAGGTGACCTGCAGTGTGGCCCAGAGATGCTGTGAGGTTGGGGAGGGGGTCTGGGGTCCTTTTGCTCAAAGGAAAAATTTATCATAAAGAAGACAGCTAGCATAGGCTCCTTCCTCTAAAACTCTGTTCTAGCCTCCAGAGTCTGGATGAAGCCCCACCAGGTGGGGAAAGACATCGTTAGGCCATTTTCCCATGGATGGAAACTGCGTGAGGGAAGAGAGAATCTACACAGGGCCAAGCCGCTCAGCTCAGGGGATGTGGGTACCAAGCCGCTCTTTGGAAGCACCTAATGAGGACCCGGCTGTGCGTTGACACTTTGCAAGGCTATTGTCACCAACATGGGAAGAAGGCCAGGAGGGTGCAAAGAACCATGAAGGATTCTTTGAGTCCAAGGCTTTTAAAGGGCTGCTGGGAAGTTCTGGTGGCATAAGAGTCATGTCCAGGACAAGTCTGTCACGGAGCACCTGCTGTGTCCCAGGCTATGACGCGCTGTGGATGTGTCATCGTCCCATTTTACAGGTGATGAAACTGAGATTCAGACAGGTGGAGTCACTCACTGGTCCACCATCAACATTTAGCAGAAGCCAAACTCAGTAGTTCTCGTGTCTGGGAGGCCCCCCCCCCCCCGCCCACCCCTCCCAGACAGACGCTTGTCCCATCTAGCCTTTGGGCTCCAGATCCAGGACACACAGGCAGCAGCCACATGGTCCTGTCTCACGCAGCTTCCTCCCAGAATCCCCTAAGGGGTTAGATTTGTCCCTCGGACCCACATTAAGAAGCACAGCCCTGCTCCTTGATCTGACAGATTGATTCTCTGCTCATTGTTCTTGCTCTAGATAGTAAATTACTCATAAAAGATTCGCTCTGTCCCCAGAGTAGCCTCTTCTTCCCTGTGCCCAAAGCTCCCCCTGTACAGCCATGTTCAGTGCCCCATCTTGAGGGATCCCTACAAAAGAAGGGAGCAGCAGAGCCTGGATTTTTCAGGAGGGAGGAACTTGTCTGTACCTCCATTCAAAAGGACCCCAGATTGTACCTGAACTGATGTTCCCCAAAATCCTCGGACAGAGGGTATGGAGAACTCCTCAAGATAAGGCCAGGGGTGACCTGGAATAGATTCCCATTGTCTGAGGGGGAGTGGTCTCTTCTCTCCTCCTCCCTCGACCCTCGGTTGCCATGGCAACCACGGTGGGGGGGGCAGCTGGACCGATTGCTCTCGGCCAGGCTACCCAGCATGCTCTGCTCTCACCCAGTTTTCTCCCTCACTTCCCTCAGGCGGGTAGGGGGTGGGGGTGATCCTGCTCTTTCCAAGTCAGTCAACGGTTCATGTCCAGGGTCATCCCGTTCAATCCCCTGCCTTCGGGCAAGACGTTTTTCCTGCATACCTCCCAAGACGGAGAGGGGGGGGGTGCTTTTATGAGTATGGTTTGACAAGGAATGACTGAGGTTCTCCCTTGAGGCCTCCCGAGTTAATGAAGTCAGTTAAACCCCGGGATTAGAAGGTCGGGGTCATGGGTACAGCCTGTTTGCAGAGTAAAACCCACCCCACCCCTAGCTCCCACCAGCTGTTTCAGAAATGCCTGATGCTAGTAGTCTAGGAGACCGGTAAGAGTTGGGACAGGTCCTGGCAACCCACCCTGGTACCCATGATCTTTGTCCTCTCCTGTGCACGCCCTGCAGCCTGGGAGCCTTGCCTCTTTCCTGCCCAGCCAAAGACCTGTTTTCACAATAGTGCGGGCTACGTGAGTAAGCCCTCAAACCCAGGGATGTCTTTCACAAATGGGAGGAGGAAAAAACAAAAAACCCAAAGAACACTTGAGTTGGTCTCTGTGATGGCTCCACCAGGTTGGAATTTGCCCCAAATGAGTCTGTCTTCCCCTTTTAAAATGTCTCTCTGCCCCCATTGCTGGTCAGCGTGGTGACTCTTCTGGCAATCCCAGAACTCTGGAGGTTGAGGCAGGTGGAGAGCCATGAGTTCCGGGCCAGTCTGGGCTACACAATGCTGTTGCTTTTTTCCTTCTGGTCCTGTCTTGGTCTCCAGAGCACCATGGTTACAGGCTTGTGCCTCTCAGCCCAGTGCCTTTTTCACTGCGATAACGTTGCATACTGTGTCCCTCCATCCTCTGTAGTTACACTTCCAGGCTGTCCTCTGTAAACCATGGCTTGGAAATATTAATGCTTGCCTTTGGTCAAGAACAAGACACTGGGGTGAGGGTCAGTAGCAAAGCATTTGCCTAGCATGCCCAAAGGCTTGGGTTCTAACCCAGTCCTGGAGAGAGAGAGGGGCTTTACTACTTTCTTACAGCTGACTGAACCCTGCTAGACAAGAACTATATCATATGGAACTTTATAAATAACCCAAGTGAAGTAGGTTTAAACCAAACTGTAAGAGCCCAACTTCCTGAGTTCAAATCCAGGCTCCGTTACTCATTAGCTGTGTGACCCTGGACGGGTTACTTACTGTCTCTGTGCCCGTTTCTCTATCTGCGGGATGGAGATAGAAACCTCTCCTCCAGAGGGTTGTTTTGAGGACTTAACAAGCCGATGAGCATGACGCGCTCAGAACGGTGCTGGCACGTCTCATTAAACTCTTTAAAAATGTCGCTTATCAATATTTAAAGACGGTGCATGAGAGCAAATTTCCAAAAATAATTTGTATTCTCCGCTTCGCAGACATCTCTTTCTCCACGAAGTCCTTTTATCTGGTGTTTCTAATCTGGTGCTTTGTAGCAGGGCCGTGCTGCCAGACACCCACAATCTGCCCAGATGTCTCCTCCAGCTCCCCCCACTACACGTTCCAGCCTGTGTCTTCAAGCCTTGTTGTCTCAGTGTCTGGGAGACTGTCCCCTGCTCTCTGCATGCACACCTGGATTTTGTGACTCCCTCAAGTCACGGGTCCAGCTCCTCTCAGGTCTAACCACTTCACGATAGTCACCAGTGAAATTTCTAAAATGAAATGAATCCTCTCTTGCTCAAATGTCCTCTGTGGCTCCCTGGTACCCCAGGATAAAGTCCAAGTTCTTTAGAGTGACCCCTGTGGTTAACCTCCCTCTTGTTAACCTCCCTCTCTAAACCCCGTACCCTCCCTCCGCTCCTTCCCTGTTCCAGCTTCCTCCTTGAAGGTCTCCACCATTGCCTCTGGGACTCTTGGACTCAGTAGCTGGAGCTGGGGTGGCTTCCCAAGCCTGCCATCTTCTCTTCCCCTGCCTGCTTAGCCCCTGCCCTTCTAGACCACAGGCAAAGCTTCTTTGCTGGCCTTGAGCACCCCTATACCAGCCAGAGCCTGTCCTGGCACATTTGTGTACCCAGAGATGTTCTTAACACAGCAGTCCCCACCGTGCCTCTGGGTAATGTATGGTGGGGGCTGTGTCCTCTGCTCTGTCTGCCTGAGATGTCCTCTCTCCTTCCTTCCTTGTCCTGGAATCTCCCACTCACCCTTGTAGGACTGGCTCAAATGTCACCTCCTCCAGAAACCTGAAATGGGAATACTTGTCCCACTCCATCCATGTGTCCCCGAGGAGTGAGGGCAGTTTATCATCCTGATCCCTCTAGCCCTGTGAGGCACCCCAGATGTCTTGGTGACACCACGCACTCTGAACAGAGGAATGGTATCCAGTGAAGCAGCAGATAATTGTTCTTGCCACCCACAGGGGGTATTTAGTCACATCTACAGACACGTTGTCAATGTCATTGGAGGTGCTTCTAAAATCTCAAGATAGTGACCAAGAACCCCACTAGTTGCAAGAGGATAGCCCCACAGTCTTGAGGACTATTAGCAGAGAGGCAGAAAATGTACTTGGTGCACAATAGCCTGACTTCAGTGCAGGTGCCCCCAAGACCATCTCATCTCAATCTCATCTCTCTGCTTTCCCAACACCCAAGAGAGCACAGGCACCCGGCACCTCTGGTTAGTGTAACTGCATGGGTGAGGTTTCCCCTGTTCTTCCTCAGACACCATTTCTTCTGCTGGTCCAAACCTTCCCTCTCCTCCTCCTCTTAGCAGAGCCTTTCCTGTCCTGTACCAAGAATGAGACCACATTTCCAAGATTACAGTGAGTTCTGGGGGGTGTGGGGTCCCTGGAAGAAAGTCCAGGAGACCCACTCGCTGTGTGTGACAGTCTAGTTTGTGGTTCCCTGTGCGTTTCCAGCTTTTAGTGAATCACGGATCCCCTCTTTCTAGTCTGCTATTGTCCTGAAACTTCTCACCTTCCCTCCCCCAGCTTGGGTGCTCCAGTATTCTGGGTGTCCCGCACACTAGGGTGCGCCTGACGCCAGCTGTGACCCCTGCGCCCCCAGAGGCCGCCAAACAAACGGCCTTTATGGTCCGGGCGCTGGCGGCCCAAGGAAACCACACAAAGGGTGGGAAGAAAGGCCTCCAATCCTCTTAGGGCCGAGCTCCTTTCCCACTGTAGCCCATCTGCTCCCGGGAGCCCGGCAGAGCGCGCCTCCTAAAGCAAGCAAAAGCTTTCCAGCAATGAAAGCCGGGTCCTGGCTGCCCAGATCCCCACAGCAAACACTGGCCTGGCCCAGGGCCTGGGAGGGGGCAGGGCTGATCTCCAGGAGACTGCGGTTAAAAGTGCCGCCCAGGGAGAGGGACCCAGGGCTAATCCCCTCCTGCCCGAGGCCTCTCCTTCCCATACCCTTGCAAGGCCAGGGGAGGGGAGAGGGGATCAAAGGTCCCCCCCTCCTTGTGCCAGGCCCTCTATGGGAGCCCTTTAGATGCACTCCCTGCTTCCTTGTACCACTCTGTTTTACAAATGGGCTCAGCAAGGCTGAGTCACTTGCCTGAGGTCACCCAGCTGCTTGCCACCTGGCAGAGCCAGGATCTCCGTTCAGAGATGAATCTAAATTCCATCATCTGGAGAGCCGTGGTTAGCTGAGTCTCTCCAGGCAGGGTCTCTGTTTCCTACCAGAGGCCTTTGATAGGGAAACTGATGCCGGCGGGCAGAAGCGAGTATGTCCCTATGCCACGGGTCAGAGATAACCTTGGCATTTATGCTGCCCTGCGTTCTGGTCTCTGCTCCAGAACTCAGTGTACATCACGCTGCATGTCCTCGGGCGGGGCACTTCACCTGAATGAATGAATGAATGAATGAACTCCCTTTCTTCCACTATGAAGTGGGCATCAGAAGAGAACAAGGGTCTGTAGTTTAAGGATATGGCTTTCCATAGACATTTGCTACAGTCTGGCTACACAGAGAGACCCCAGGAGTGGCAGATTATTAGTGTTAAACATTCCAGAGCAATACGGACCTGGAGCAGGGAGAGCTGGGAACGGTACGTTTCTGCCTGTGTGTTCCCCAAATGTTCATCTCTTCTATGATGGAGATTTTCCCAGAGGAAGGAGCTGAGAAAGAAGGAGATGCTAGAACGGGCAGAACGGGCCACAGCTGGGGCTCTGGATTGAATCTCTTCCCAGAAGAGTCCTGGGGTACAATTGCTCATCTGCACCCCTGGGAGGCCTAGGACACCAGAGCCCAAGATCTGACTCCTACCCTGACTACACACATGGACTCATATGCACATACGTCCACACCCAGGCACACACACTCATGCACAAACACATGTGTACTTACACACACCCACACATTCACACATGCATATGTCTTCGTGTACACCCATATATGCATGCACCCAGGGCCCCAACTCTGACCATTCATGGATTCCAAAATGGGATGGACCCAGTTCCCAAACATGACCTCCTCCTCCTGTCACAGGCTCTTGTCCTTTGGTCCTGTAGCACTGCCAACCTCTATTTAGTCCCTTCCCATCTAGGTGCCACACTGGGAGCCAGGAAAGAGCACGGTGGTGATAGTGTTAGGTTTCCATGGTGCCTGCCCACACTCTAATTGCATCTACTCTCTCCAGAACATAGATGTAGGATTCTGTGTCTCTCTCCTACTCCCCTCTCTCCTCACTCTTTCTTTGCTGTTTAAAAAAAACATGTATTTTATGTTTTTTTAAAGAAGATTCATTTTATGTATATGAATACACTGTCGCTGTCTTTATACACACCAGTAGAGGGCATCGGATCCCATTACAGATGGTTGTGAGCCACTATGTGGGTAGTGGGAATTGAACTCAGGACCCTTAGAAGAGCAGTCAGTGCTCTTAACCACTGAGCCATCTCTGCAGCCCCATATATTTTATTTTTAATTATGTTAATGTGTGGGTGTGAGCATGTCAGTGAGTGCAGCGCCCCCTGGAGGCCAGAAGAGGATGCACACTCCCCTAGAGCCAGAGTTAGAGGTGGTTGTGAGCTGCCAGACCAGGGTGCTGGGAACCAACTCAGATCCTCTGTCAGAACAGAACCTGTTCTTTTTTTTTTTTTTTTTTTTTTTCGAGACAGGGTTTCTCTGTGTAGCCCTGGCTGTCCTGGAACTCACTCTGTAGACCAGGCTGGCCTTGAACTCAGAAATCCGCCTGCCTCTGCCTCCCGAGTGCTGGGATCAAAGGCGTGCGCCACCACGCCCGGCCAGAACCTGTTCTTAACTGCTGATCTACCTCTCCGGCCCTCATTTCTGTCTTCTCCCTGCCCTGTGCTCCCTGTTTCTTTCCCTCCCTCCCTGCCTCTCCTCTCCCCTGTTCTTTCCTCCAGCTCCAGCTACCACGCGTTTTCTGTAGCAAAGCTGGTTGGTAGCTCAGCCTGTTCCTATCCTGTTCATACATCGGAGGCTGCTTCCCCTTTGACCCTGCACCTGTCCTGGAGCATAGGATACAGTTGAGGCATTGTTCCAGTCCTGTCACACCCTCAGACACCTTCCTCTGTGCATGACACTCAAGGGGCTACCTCCTCTCCCAAAATTATTTGATCTTTGGAGCTGGCCCTGGGGCAATTCATGAGTCTGGTAAGAGTCTGCCTATCTTTGGTAGTACACCTATCTTTGGTAGTGCGCCTATCTTTGGTAGTGTGCTTCCTGCAGAGTCTAGTTCCCAACCTCCTGCTCAGAGCTCTTAGCTGTCCCCTCAAAGGACAGAATGAGCCTGCAAATCCCCACATTGACTGAAACCAGGATGTTATAGACCACAGCATTCAAAATAACATTGGCCTAGGGGGTCTTAGGAGTAAGTGAGCTCTGGGGTGAGTCAATCTGGGTTGGATCTCCATCCCACCTCCAGTGGCGGACACGGGACCGTCACCTCTTCTGGCCTCATGCTTCCTCACTGGCTGACATGTCACAGGAATTTAAGGAGGGGAAGTTTCCAGAGGACCTGGGGCAAAGATGACATCTCTCTGAATTCAGGGACCAGCTGACTGACAGACAACAGAACGCCCCCTTTGCATAGGCTTCCCTTCTGAGAAACCAAGGCTGGCAGAGAGGAGGCACCTGCCAAGGGCCCAGCCTGAAGCAGCAGCAGTGGGCAGACTCTCAAACAGTCCCTGGGTGCAGGCATCAAAGCAAGGATCCGCAGAGAGAGATCAAAGGCGGCTTTGCTCCTTCGGGGGGAGAAAACCTCAATAAAACCCAGTCAGGGTGGGGCATCCCACTGGGGAGACACCATGCACATATGGAAGAGAATTCCCAGACTCAGACAGGCTGCACTCCGTCCAAGAAGCCCATCAGGGACTGTGGACTTCAGACAAGCTACAGCCTACTCCTACAGAGTTCCAGCATCTCAGAGAAGTTCAGACCTCAAGGAGAGCTGGTTGCTGTTTATTTAGCAACTACTATGTCTCATCATGCTCTTAAAGTTGTCACAAGAGGTTGGGGAGTCTGTCCTTATTTTCCAGAGAAGAAAGTGATAGGCGGAAGAATACTGGGGCATGAAACCAGGTCTGGGGTCCCCACACTTCCAAGTCTGTCTTCACAGGCTCCCCATCTCTGCGGGAGTAGTGTGAGTGATAGCCTATGTATCTGGGGTTAGGGAGAGAACCATTTGTCAAAAGCAGGCTGACAAGAGGGCTGTGCTTGCCTAGGAGTCTGACAAGACTGAGTTCTGGTCCCATGATCTCTACATGAGGAAGAAGAGAACCGACTCAAAGCTGTGCTCTGAGCTCTCTGCAAATGCCCTGGTGTACACGTGTACACACACACACACACACACAAACACACACACACACACACACACATGAATAGATGTGATTTTAAAATGTTTTTAAGAGGAAGATGCATAGGGTGTGACATGGGGGAACCTGGGGCCTTGCTGGACTGGTGTATTGGGATGGGTATGTTGGAGAATGTCAGGCTGAGAGGCTCAGGCATTGTTCACTAACTCAGCCAACGGTGTCTTGAGTGTCCGTACACTGAAGACTATCTCCGGGCTGCTGGAGCACCGTGGTGGTCACAATAGACATTGTCTGGCTTTTGGGAGAAGGATGGAGGACAAGTGCAAAGATAAGCAAGGTCGGTTTTCAGGTCCAGTGATGGCGATCTCACAGCCAAGTACCACAACCCTAGTGGCTCCAAGCAGCAGCCATGGCTGTCTTGGTTCTGGGAGGTACAGGCCCAGGGGCTGGCAGGGTCTAGGCGGTGTCTTTCCTGACTCCCACCACCCTCTGATGGCCCTAGTGCTCCCAGGCTGTGATAACTAACGCAAGTCTTCTTTCCAGCTTGGCCTCTAAACAGCCCAGTCTCTGGGTCCTGTCCTTGTCTTAGATTGACTTATCCCATTTTGCCGAAGAGAAAAATTGGGGTTCAGAAAGGGCAAACAATCTAACCAAGGTCACACAGTTAAGGGATGGAGAGCCATAGTAGAAAGTCACATTTGGGGGCTGGTGAGATGGCTCAGCAGGTAAGAGCACCCGACTGCTCTTCCGAAGGTGATAAGTTCAAATCCCAGCAACCACATGGTGGCTCACAACCATCCGCAACGAGATCTGGCGCCCTCTTCTGGAGTGTCTGAAGACAGCTACAGTGTACTTACATATAATAAATAAAATAAATCTTAAAAAAAAAAAGAAAGAAAGAAAGTCACATTTGACTAAGTCTTCTTTGTGTAGTCCCTGAGGGTCTCTGCTATGCTGCTCCCAGGCAAGAAGGGCCTCAGCTCTGGGGAGTCAGCCTTCAGGGGTTAACACTCCCAGCACGCTATGGCTTGGGCAGTGCCTGGCCTCACTCACTGACATTATAGTTCGGGAAGAAGCAGTTTCCGCAAATCTCTTACTACCATCTGTCTAATAAACTCCTATTCATCAGGTCCTAGCAGGTCATTCTTACGTGCCAGAGAAATTAGTTGAGTCTGTAATAACCTCCTCTGGCCTCCCATTGCTGTCCCTGTCATACTTTGTCCCCAGTGGGGGCCTAGCACTCTGCATGCTAATTTCTGTCCAGGGCTCCCAAGCTTCTTAGCAGCAGGAATCATTCAGTCACTCAACAAACACTTCTGAGAACTCACCAGCTATGCCTGTGCTCTGTGCTAAGGGAGAAAAGAGCTTTCTTTCACCCCAGCTTCTTACCCAAAGTAGCTCACCAGAAAAGATAGTTCAAACCACGCATGACAGGATACTGGGAGGAATAGGGCCGTAGAATGTTAGAGCAAAGGTGAGATCACTATTTGGTTGCTGGAGAAAGGGACCAGGAGCTGGACTTCCAGGCAGGAGTGTGCAAAGGCCTGGAGATACATGGCTTCCATGAAAGTGGAGAGATCACCAGGCAAGTAGGCAGAAGAGGCAGGAAAGGGCTCTGGCCGAGGAACTTGGATCCCCTGCAAACTTTGAACAGTCATTTAGGCACAGGAGAACTAAGGTAGTCGTGGGGAATTAGAATGGTTCAAAGGTGCAGAGAGATGGTCCACCCTACAACTGGGCCCAAGCAACAGGCACTGGGATAGCTTAGTCTAAGGATGGCAGGATGTGGGAGTTGGGGGGCTCATTGTAAGGGTCAAGGTTAAGAGGGACTGGCCCATGATGAGACCCATTCTTTGCAACCTTTGCAAACAATGTCACTGATGGAGAGGACTGGGACCTCAGTGCCAAGGGGTCAGAGGGAGGCAGTGGTCTTAGATGGGACATTTGAAGTGTTCAGACTCCAGAAGGAAGTGACATTAATCTGTTTCCACACTGTTCTGCCCCAGTCCTGTGAAGCCACTTCAATGTCCCCACCCCGTTCTTTGTAAGACCCTGGCATCCTCAGAAGCAGCCAGGCTCTCTCTGCCTGTCTTCTTTGCCTATTCTGTATCCACTGCTTGGAATGTGTCTGTCTGTTGATTGTTTTGTGTGTGTGTGTGGGGGGGGTAATTACTTGTGCCACACAGCACCTCCTCCAGGAAGCCTTCCCTCATGTCACCCAGCTGTGACAGGGTCACCTCCGAGTCCCCATAGCTCTTCCTGTGGCTCCTACCATGTGGCAGTCTGGAATGGCATCCGTGGAGCATAGCAGATCAATAGACCAGCAGACTCAAACCTCACCCCCCTCCACCCCAACACCTGCTGTTTCCAAGCTGTGTGACTCTGAGAGAGTTACCCAGCTTCTCTGTTCCTGTTTCTCATAGGGGTGACAATATCTTCTAAGTCTTAGTATCTGTCCTGAGACCAAGTGAGGTCCACTCAGGTGCAGGACCTGGCACTTGTCAGTGTCCCTTGACAGCCTGTGGCAGGTTTTATGCCAACTAGAGTCATCTGAGCGGAGGGAACCTCAGTTGAGAAAATGCCCCCATAATATATGGCTGTAGGACATTTCCTTAGTTAGTGATTGATGGGGGAGGGCCCAGCCTATTGTGAGTGGGGCCACCCCTGGGCTGCTTTCGTGGGTTCAGTAAGAGAGCAAGCCCTGAGGAGCAAGCCAGTAAGCAGCACCCCTCCATGGCCTCTGCATCAGCTCCTACCTCCAGGTTCCTGCCTGCTTGAGTTCCTGTCCTGACTTCCTTTAGTGATGGACTATGGTGTGGAAGGGTAAGCCAGATGAACCCTTGCCTCCCAGCTTGCCTTTGGTCATGGTGTTCCACCGCAGCAACAGAAACCCTTACTTAGACGCAGCTCTTCAGCTTCTCTCTCTGAGCGGTCTTGAGGCTCCCTTCATGTTCGAGGCTGGACACTCTCTAGGAAATGGCCTATTTGGAGCTGGCTGGCCTAGGAGTAGCAAGACAGAGGCACAAAGGCAAAGACATGGCTTATGTACAACCCAAACCAAGCCCCAGATGCGCAAGGGTCTATAGAACGGAGTGTTCCACGGGGCCAGGGAAGGTTGATGGAAGGGCCCAGCTCCGCCTCTTCCTGGTAAAAAGCCAGGTTCTCTAAACAGCAGCGATTCAAACATGGGGAGAAGTCTTTGGTCCCTTCCGCACTCAGCCCCCCCCCGCCCCCCCCCCACCGCAAGACTTCTGGAACTGCCGCACAATCTGAGTTCCTAACACTTCCGTGTCCCTAGCGTGGGCTCTTGCAGCCTCCACCCTTGGCAGCTGAACCTTAGAGCAAATTCTGGCCTCAGAGCAGGGAGAAGACAGATACACCCTTCCTAGTGGATCCTGCTGGCCACCAGGCCACGCATCCATTCCTAGAGTTCCTTCCTAGGGGTCCTTCCTGGATTCACAGTGTCATGCTCCCTTCTTGGCCCACAGCTTCTCTGAACATGGTCTCTGGGGAGTCCACAGATCTCCAAACCCAGCAAGTTGCAAACAGGATTCGTCCCCCTGTCTCACGAGCCAGCTTGGGGCACCTAGCCTGATGGCTTCTGGTACTCACTTCTGCCCCCTGCAGGCAAACTCTGGGATGCTTCCCTGCAGCCCTGAGCTCTGATTCCTTGCCAATCCTCTATGCATGCAGAAAAGCTATTTCCACTGGCCTCCATTTCTTGTCTGCAGGGGAGTACCTCCAATCTCCCTCCTCAGAGGATCAGGGTGACTCTGAGACCTTCCTGAAGGAGTTTGCAAACGCCAAACGTTATATAATAACTAGCTAAACATAAGAGCTATAAAAAAAAAAAAAAAGAAAGAAAGAAACCTGAAGCAAGGCCACCCTGCCTCACAGTGCTCTCCTCTTGGGAAATCGGATTTGTTTTAATAAAAAGATAGCAATTATCTTAACATGTAATAGACTTATTCTTTTGAAATGAATAAATATGTTTACATTTTCTCTTTTTAAAAAGTCTTTTAGAGATGAGAGCTCTGATAGCCCAGGCTGACCTTGAACTCCTCATCCTCCTGCCTCCACTTCTGAAGCGCTGGGTTAGAGGTGTGCACTGTCGCGTCTGGTTTGTGAGGTGCCGGGGGTTGAGTCCAGGGCTTAGTGTGTGTCAGGCGAGCACCGTAAAGCCGCATTCTAATATGTGTGGGTATCATACTGGTGAGGCACAACATAATCAGTAAAGATGGGAGGAGGGTACAGCCACGTCCTCAAAGTACCGAGACATCTGCAGAAGGTGGCGCAGGGTCTGCTGCGTCTGCTTAAGGCCCCAAGTTCTGTCCCAGCACCTCTAGGGTACAACAAGCCACAACTTGAAGACTGAAATGGGTTGGCCAAACACATGAAGGTCACTGTTCTGCAGTTGCTGAGGAGACATAGTTTGTGGAAACCAAAGAATGAGTGATGACTCCCACATATCCAAACCCTCCCTCTTCAGTGTCTTCCCATACTGGCTTCTGCCCCAACATCCTTTATCACCACCATCACCACCATCACCACCATCACCACCATCACCATCATCACCATCACCATCCTTACCATCACCATGCGTGTATCATCACACCTTTTACTATAAAGCCTGAGGATCAAACTCAGGTCCTCAGGCTTATACACCAAGCACCTTTACCCACTGAGCCATCTCGCTGCCCCCTCCCTGTGTGGGCACCCTCCCACACACACCCTGGGCTTCGTGTTGTGCATCTTTTGAGAAAAGAGGCCCTTGAAGGTCTCACAAGTTTCTGAACACACTTATGGCTGCTCATCAAGACTTTGACAGATGGCTAGCCTTGTTAACTTTTAATGTTTTTCTTTTTCGCAATGAAGGAAGACAGTTTCCTAACTTGCGGTGATCTAGATGCTGACATTGAACGTGCCACCGGAAAACCGACAGCAGCTCACAAAAAGAGCGCTGTGAAAATCATGGGAAACAGGGTGGGGTGGAGTGAGCTATGCTTCTACTTTACAGTTTTTTTTCATTAAACCACCCCTAAGAGCTGAGGCTGGGGCTGGGGCTTAGTGGCAGAAGGCTTGCTCAGTATGTGAGGGGCCCTGAGCTCTAATGCTTACTGCTGAAAAAAAATACTATTGAAAAAAATAAAATAAAATAAAATAAAATAGATGTGAAGGTACACACTGGGGAGGTAGAGGCAGGAGGGTCAGAAGTTCAAGGCCATCCTCAGCTACGTATTGAACTTTAGTCTAGCCTGAGCTACATGAGTTCCTATCAAACAAGCAAGAGAAAGAGATATTGAGATAGCTCAGGGTAAGGTAAGGGTACTTGCTGCTGGGAGGGATGCTCTGAGTTCAATTCCCATGACCCACAGAGTAGAGGGAGAGTATCAACTCTTGCAAGTTATTTTCTGACTTCTACATGTGCAGAGTGGCAACCCTCAGCCCCTGTGCACATACTAGAACTCACGTACACATATATAGCTAATAGAAAAAAAGAGAAAAAAACATCCTTCAAGGAACCTGAACACAAGCTTGGGTGTAACAGCGCTCTCCTGGCACAAAAGATTTTCAGCGCTTCTTGGCTTCTGGGTAGTTTGCACACACACACACACACACACACACACACACACACACACAGCCCCTCACCCCTTCTCAGACCACACACCAAGAGCGCAGAGACACACCCGTCACCAGCACACAGAGTTTATTACCTAGCTGCTGGCGCCTCTGTCACGTGGTCCAGTCGCCCTCCACTCCTGTGACTGACAGATCACGATGGGGCCCCAGAAGAGGAACGGACACTCTTTCCCTCATTTCTTGATCTCTGTCCTCAACCCAAGGGCTGCAGCCAGACACTCCTGAGGGCGTGGGCTGTGGCTGCCGACTCCTGTTCTAGGGCACAGGAGGTTTGGGAGCGGTGTTAGGAAGCCCTGAGGAAGGGCTAGGGAGCCGGGTGAGTCCGTCCTCTCAGAGGGCAGGGGGCAAGGGTTCCCAGTAGCTTAAGCAGTGATATTCATTTCTCTCCACATTCTAATTACAGGTTCCTGAGGTCGGCTGGGGGCAGAATGTTTGCCTAGAATGCACAAGGCCACAGAAGAGAGAAAGAAAATCTAAACTAGGTGTGGTGGTTCTCGCCTGGCGTGTAATCCCAGCACTTGGGAGGCAGAGGCAGGAGGAGTACTGTGAGATTGAAGCCAGTCAGGTCTTCACAGAAATAGAAAATAAGGGGGGAGAGAGACAAGGGCCTGGTGTGGTGGGTCAAGCCTACAATCTCAGCCCTAGGCAGACGGAGGCAGGAGGATTGTCATGAGTTTGAGCCTGCCTTGGGCTAAAGAGAGAAACTGAAGAGAAACTAGAAACATAGCTCAGCGGTAGAGCGCGTTCACCTAACGTGTGTGAAGTGCCCAAGTTCATCTCCTAACAATGCAGAAAATACTAACCAACCAACCAAGCACCTAAAATGTGGGGCACGAGATGCACAGGGCTCACACTTGGCAGCTGGGGGCGGGGGGCAGTCCACGTTATTAAACAGGTCCCATCACTTCTAAATGTGTGCATATGTGAACGGCATGGGCTGTGCTTCAACCATGATGTCTATCATCTGCATCCTTGGCTGCTCGGTCTGTACGTTGCTCACAGAGACAGTTAAAAATCAATCGTGTGTGAGAGAAGCTGGGTGTGGCAGCACACAGGTTTATCATCCCAGCGCTAAGGAGTCTGAGGCAGGAGGATGGCCATGAGTAGTACAAAGTCAGCTTGGACTACATAGAGAGTCCCTGTTACCACAGAAGCAACAAAAAGCCACCCTCCATAGGGACGGGAGAAACAACTGGAACGGTGGCTGACAGTCCCCAGGGGATTGGTGGCTCAGCCCCTGCACCTCAGCTCACTGTATCGAGCACGCAGCTCATTTCCGGATGGAAATGCAGCTTTAAGAACTTTATGGGCAATTTGTGGCCACATCCTCAGCAGAGCAAGTGTTTTCACATCGAATTTAATTTAAAACTAAGAAATGCAATGATTTGAGAAAGGTGGTCTAGTTCCACGTCATTGTCAACAGAGCAGAAATGATCACATGCACAAAAAATAAAAAAAGAAAAAAAAGAAAGAAATCTTGCCTTTTCACAGTGTGGTTCTAATTGTACCAAAATGAAGGCAAAAAAATTTAATTGATGGATCTAATATATCACAATTTATGAGGGATTTATTGAGGCATATAGCATCCCCAGCACTGCACAGAAAATTATTACTGGTGTGTATTTGTTCAAAAACTATTAACCCTTCAAGGGACTCCGCAGGCATATATAATAGCGATTATGTTCAGTCAACTCTGACACTTTACAGACTTTCAGCTATGTAAAGACCATAGCACAATGCATATTTTGTATTTCGTTGTAATAAAGGCATGTCTGTTGTATGTTATTTAAGTTTGAGTTATAGCTTGTGTGTATTTGTGTGTGCTTGTGTGCTGTGCACAGACGCCAGAGCAGGACCTCAGGTGTCTTCTTCTCTCAAACTTCATTCAATCACCCTGAGTCGGGGTCTCTTGTTGAAGCAGAAGTTTGACATCTTGGCTGGGCTGGTTAGCACCCATGGGTTCTTAGTCTCTGCCTTTGTACCTCTAAGTGCAGAGATCGCAGGCTCAAACAACCATGCCCAGCTTTGTATGAGAATGCTGGGAGTCTGAACTTGGATCCTCAAGCTTGAAGAACTTTTACCTACTGAGCATCTCCCAAGCTGCCCTCAAAGTAGGGTCTTATGTAGCCCACGCTGGCCTCAAATTTATATAGCTGAAGATAACCTAGACTCTTGATCCTTCCGCCTCTGCCTCCCACGCGTTGGCCTTATTTATAGACCTTTGACACCATGGCCAGCTGAGTTTTAGCTTTAAATATTCAGGTATGGGTTATAGAGACTCCATAGGGAAATCTTTCCCTTGGTGCCAAAAGCCTCAAGTGGGTTTGGCCAAGGACCTGCCCAATATCACACAGAATCCAATTGTCCTGTCTCTTAACCAGTGAACATTTAATGAGCAATTATTAGCTGCTAGATGTGGAAATTAGACCAAGATGTGTAAGTTGCAGCCTCTATCATTGCACAGTTCTACGCTCAGTCATTGAATCCCTGTGTTGCTGTGACTAGACTCTCCCCAGATTTCACCTAAATGAATTGGGCCTTGGGTCTGTGGCCACCACAGTTTTGCTGAGCTGTGTCAGGCAAGTGTCTTGTGAAATCGGGCAGATAAAAATTATATCTGGGGCTGGTGAGGTGGCTCAGTGGTTAAGAGCACTGACTGCTCTTCCGGAGGTCATGAGTTCAAATCTCAGCAATCACATGGTGGCTCACAACCATCCTTAATGAGAAACAAATAAAAACCTATGGGCCAAAGCAAGCAGGGCTGGAGGGAAGTGGGGGGGGGGAGGAGAGAATCTTAAAATATATATATATATATATATATATATATATATATATATATATATATATATATATATATATCTGATTAGACCTGTCATCTCAGCACTGGGGAAGCAGAGGCAGGAGGACCCAGACTTTAGGGTCATCCTCTGGTACACAGCAAGTTGGGGACAGTCTGGAATACACAAGACCCTGTCTCAAAAGTAAATAAAAAGCAACCCCAGCTCTGCGTGGCTACCAGGTGAGAATAGGGTGACTTTTCCCCTGAAACACAGCAGATTAAATGATGAACGCCTGTTCATCACTTCCTGGTTCTTGTAGGTCAGGAACTCAGAGGTGGCTCTGGGTCTCTCCCAGATTAAAATCAGAATGTCAGCAGGAATACCACCCATCAGAATGTCAGCAGGGATAGCACCCATCAGAAAGTTTGTGGGCACTAGAAGGTCCACACCCCAGGTGGCCCACTGACTTGACTACTCTTTGTCTCCAGTGGTCCTGAGACATGGCAGAACTTCTCCTAAGGACAGTAGGAGGGGGAAACTTCTGGCTGTTCCTGACCACAGGATATCTTGTCTGCTCTGTACCACCAATTAGAAGCAGGTCCTTAACTCCAGATGTCCTGTGTGGAATTCTCTGCCTCTTGAAGGGGGAGGACCTCTGGGGACATACTACAACATCACCACAGTCTTAGGGCAGAGGACCCAGCCACAGACAACACAATTATTTCTCATGATCTCACATGTTACTTTGGAATATTTAAAAAAAAATTTTTCCTGTAAGCATAGTAGTGTATACCTTTAATCCCAGAACTCGGGAGGCAGATGCAGGTAGATTTCTGAGTTCGAGGCCAGCCTGGTTTACAGAGTGAGTTCCAGGACAGTCAGGGCTACACAGAGAAACCCTGTCTCGAAAAACCAAAAAATAAAAAACCATTTGCTGATCTATCAGAGGAGCCGGGTTTGGTTCCTGGAATCCACACTGAGTGGTTCACGATTATACCTCTTGTTCCATCCTCTTCTGGATTCTGAGGGCACTGCACACATGTATAGTGTACATACAGACAAGCAGGTACACATATATGCACATAAATAAAAACTCAAAATCAACGGTTTCATCACAGAGGTCTCAGATAGTCCCAATTTACGAATATTTGATTTGGTTAATTTGATTCAGGACTTTTCAGCGTTACAATGTTGCTACAGGGAAAGGAGTTCACTAGGAACTGTTTTGTTACGGTTTTGTTTCCCTTTGTTTCCGGATGGCCTCGCTGTGCAGCCCAGGATAACCTAGATTACACTATGTAGACAAGGGTGGCCTCAGACTCCCGGAGTTCTGCTTGCCTCTGTGCGCTGACTACTGGGATGGAAGACATGTGTAACCATGCCCAGCTGTTTGGCTCCATGCTGTAGCCCCAGCACGGACTGGCCTCATGTACACTGGCCTCAGACTCATGGTAATCTTCCTGCCTCAGTCTCCTGGGTGTTGGGTTTAGACGCATTTGTCACCCTGCCCTACTGTACTTTGTATTGGGATCTTTTCCAGGCTTCCACTTAGGAGCACAACTACAGGAGAAACTGCCTCTTGGCACTGCTCTATGTTACAGAGCTAGGGTGTTGAGCAGGTGAGGCGATCCAACGCATTTTGCAGCTCCTGTTTTCTCAGTACAGACAGATCAGGGATCCCACTGTAATCAGAGGAGTCTCTGCCTCTCCATTTTACAGAGAGGTCTTCTGAGGCTCAGATTAAAAAAAAAAAAGTGCTTTGGCCAGAGTCACACAGGCAGTGAGTGGGTGGCAGAGCTGGGGTGGGAGCCCAACCCATTTTTAGCTTGGAAGGATGGCAGTAAACCTTGAAGCTTCCGCTATTGCTTCCACTGGGAAATTCACAGACTGTTTAAAAGTGACTGTGGGGGGGCTCAAGGGACTATGGAAATCAGCAAGCCCCAGGCCTAGGCTCTCATGCTTTGCCGGAGCTGAGGGTGAAACAGGGTACCAGGGATCAGAGAGTTTTACGTTGGATGTATGGTATCTGGGAGGTGCTGGAGAGGAAGGGGACATAATGCACCCTCTTGAAGGGAAACTACCATTCAGGTGTGAAGGGCAGAAGTGAGAGGACCTGGAAGTCCTGGCCAGAGGAAAACACACGTCACTACAGCAGGGGCTTCCCAAAGTTCAGGGGAGCTTCAAGCTGCAAGAGAGGAAGGGCAGACCAGCCTTGGAGGGTCCCCTTAAGAGAGTTCCCCAGCTTAGTAAGGCTGTCCTGGGAGTCCCCTTCCTTCTACCACTGCCAAGGGGTGTGTATCATGGGCAATCTCTGCCTCTCTCTGCATCTTTATGTCTGCAGTTAGGATGCAGATAGCCAGATCCATAGACACCCACATCCTTGGTGAGAACACCTGTGGGGTCACCAGGAATACTCTCTTCTCTAGACAGAGAAACAGAACAGTCCAGAGACGCTGCCAGGTCCCATAGCCCCTGGCTGTATGTGGCTACTAACCCTGCAATGTAAATTAATTAAAGCAGAATACCATTTAAAGTGCACTTATTCAGTGACAGAGGTCGGATTTCACGCTCTCGATGGCCACAGATTTGGAAGCGATGCTCCAGAGCTACCGTCCATCATTCCATCAGCCTAGGAAGCCCTGCTGGCAGCCTGCTTTAGCGAGGCTCTGCCCTGCAGAGGCATAAGGCTCCAGGACTGGGGTGCAGCCCAGAGCACTTGCCGAGGCTATATGAGATCCTGTGTCAAAACAAAACAACAAAAAGGAGAAAAGAAATTAAACATAAGGCAAACCACAAGTGGAATTAAAATTTTTTTTGGGGTCTAATAGCTCCATTGGGAAAAGTAAGAAACAGGTGAAATAAATTTTGATAATAGTTTTATTTAACCCACTATATCATAATATCATCTCGACATTTTGCCAAACAGATTTTAAAATATGAAGACCAGTGAGAAGAGGGCTCAGTAGGTAAAGGGGCCTACTGCCAAGTCTGACAACATGAGTTCCATCCCTGGGTCCCAAATGGTGGAAATAGAGCGTTGCTTCTGACCTCCATACCCTTGTCAGGGCTCAAGCATCCCCCTTTTAAAGTATGAATGCTACTTTAAAAAAAAAAAAGAAAAGAAAAAGAAATAAGAAAAACTAAAAACCAGGATATTTTCCAGTCTCTTTTTCTTACTAAATCTTTGAAATCCAGTGTGCACTTGATATTCAAGACACATCTTTCCTCAGCCCGGCACGTGGCATGCGTTCAATAGCTGCCTCCCTCCAATGGCCGCCATGCTGGACAAACTGCAGAAATGGGTGTGTATTCCTTTGTCTGCTGCTGGGGCCAGCTAGAAACTCAACCTCCAAACGTTAGTGTCCTTATTTGTAAAATAGCTGGGATATTCTATAGGTGAGATGATTCAATATTAAACACTGTGTATTACATTCCACGTATGATGTCATCCTATCAGTATTATATCATCACTGTGATTCCACACGTGAGTGTGAGCCTAAAGCCAGCAGCGCCATGCAGCATGACGAATAGCATGGATAGGTGTTATTATGTTGGCTTTTAGTTTTTAAATTTTAATTTCCTTTGAGACTAGGTCTCCCTGTTTAAGCCTGAAACTTACACAGATCCACCTGCTCTGTCTCCTGAGGTGCTTGGGTTAAAGGCACGAAACTCACAAATATTACCTTTTTTAATAACCACACACACACACACACACACACACACTCGGGCATGCACACATGCAGGTATGCTGTGGTGCATGTTTGGAGGTAGAGGACAACTTTACTGAAGTTCTGGTCTCTCCTTCCACTATATGGGTCCTGGGGATCAAACTCAGGCTATCAGGCTTGACAGCAATCACCTTTATCTGCTGAGCCATCTTGCTGGCCAAAATATAGGGGGGGGCACGTGCCTCTTGTGACATGTTTATACAACTTGTGCTGCGGACACTGGGCCAGCCACAATCAGCTTAGAGGAGGACGCACAAGAGGCACCCCTCCTGTCACAGGCTGTCACTACAGCCATGCCTCGATGACACACGTGTGTGAGCTTCAGTGAGTTCACTTATACCCAGCGCTCAGGGCAGTCCCTGAGTGCTGAAGGTTCTGGGAAAGGATTTATGGTGATATTATTACTTGCCGCCACTGTATCCAGTCAGACCTCTTCTGCGGCTTCTGCACCTGTGCGTTCAACAACCGTTGGGTCAAAAGTATTTGAAAAACAAATTGCCTGTATACCAAAGGGACAGCCTTTCTTCTTGCTAGTAAACAGAGAGTATGGAGGTCATTTGCATAGCATTTACATCGTTCTGGGCATAGGTAACCTACAGACGATTTAGTGTAGACCAGAGGATGCTCTGTGAGGGTGCAGCAGCAAAACACTATGGCTCTGTAAGAGACTGGGACACCTGCGGGCTTTGATATCCCTCCCTAAGGGTCCTGAACCCCCTCCCTCCTTCCCTCCCTCCCTCCCTCCCTCCCTCCTCAGAGGTAAGGATGTTTAGGGTTTTTGTTGTTGTTGTTGTTTTGTTTTGTTTTGTTTTGTTCCCATGGTGCTGGGAATCAAACCCAGGTTCACTTACCCACTAGGTAAGAGCTCCACCATGTGGTCATCCTCTTAGCCCCTAAACTCACAGCTGCATTCTATACTATTTATCCTAATACTGTTTTTATGGTATTACCTGAATTATTGTTGCATGCACCCCCCCCCGGAAGCATGATAGCACCACCATTATTGGCATGATGGAGCAGGGTCCCAGGCATTGGACAGACTATATGTTCTTTTTGATTTTTACATTTATTTATTTTATCTGTGTGTCTGTGTGTGCACGTGCATGTGTGTTCGTGTGCCATAGCACACATGTGTGCTCATGTGTGTGTGTGGGGGGGTGTCAGAGGACAATTCGCAGAAGTCAGTTCTCTGCTTCTGTGACATGGGTCTCGGGATTAAACCCAGGTTCAGACTTGATAGCAAGCACCTTCGTGGTCACTCAGCGGAGGACTCTGAGGCAGAGTGATTCAAGCACATTCCCCTCACAAACACCCCACTTCACAAATGAGAATAAGGTTTGAAGGGGTGATACCTCTCACCCAGGGTCACTTAACCAGCAAATCGCAGAGCAGGGATGTGAACCTGGTTCCACCCGGATAAAAACCCAGCTCTGTCCCTTATAGCTCGGTCCCCTTCAAAGAAACGGTTCTCAGCCCCGGGTCTACTAGGGCAGCCTGCTCCAGACACTCTCTCTGGACCTTGTTCTGTTGGGGTTCCCCACGTGCCTCTTTGTGCTTTAGAATCAGTGAAGCACTGTGGCCTTGATGGGAATTTGCTGGACACGCCTTGGTGGCAGCTAGAGCAAACTCATTCTGAAATCTCAGTCCACGGTCTCATTTGCATAATCCCCACAATCCAGTGCAGACCCAGCTTCCCTTTGTGATACTATGGAAGGGAAGGGGAACTGTCCTAGGAGACTGGCCCTGTTTCCGCTGTGGTCTCCTCTTGCCATCTCTGCAGCTTTGATCCTGGGAAGGGTACAGCGAGGGACAGAAGTGGAACCTGCTACCCATGCCTCCCTGTGCCCGTAGTCCCCAGGGACTGCCTGGGCCTCTCCAGACAGTAGAAAAGGACTGCCCTGCTCCGACCAGATCTGTGGATTCTAAATGTTCAAATGTGTGATAAAAACATGCCATTTGCATTTTAAAATTAATCCTAGGGGGAAATAATAGGCTATTAGTTAATAGCTAGAGCCGACAAGCTGGCTGCCCTCCAATTCAATCTCAGAGTCACGATGAGAAACCCTGCCCAGCTTTCTAGCCAGTCTTAGGAGAACACAACTGCTCTCCTTGTCTCCTTGGGCTCCTCCTGGTCTCCTTGTCCCCAAGTCCTCCTTGGAATCTAGGCCACCTGCCAGACCCCCTCCAGGAGCTGGAAAACTTTATATCTTTTTGTCCTACTACTTTGCTGTGTGACCTTGAAGAAGCCCCTGTCCTTCTCTGAGCCTGTTTATTCGCAAAATGATGGAAGTGGGACGCCAGGTCCTTCTGAATATAAGTCTGCTGCGTTTCTGTCCTCATCTGATCAAACCCTGGCCATTTGTGGTACAGTTGGCATTAGCCCGTTTGTAGTACAGTTGGCATTAGCCCGTTTGTGGTACAGTTGGCATTAGCCCGTTTGTGGTACAGTTGGCATTAGCCCGTTTGTGGTACAGTTGGCATTAGCACCTTGAGGACCACTTTCTGGGAGCAGACCCCAAGCACAGCCAGGAAGGCTGAGTCGTTTGGGCCACTTCCCCCAAAGCTCCATCTACCTCATTTCAGATACTCTCCTGGACTCCAGCTACTCCCTCCCATGGCTGCAGAGATAAGGACTGAGTTCCAGGCCGGGCCCCAATCCCTATATACTGAGTCCACAAGATCCATGGTCACAGAACTTGCAAACAGGACAGCTCACATGGCTCTGGGCTGGTACGCTGGCTCCCTAGCCTGAATATCTTCCAAGAGTCACAGAAAGTGCCAGGTGGATAAGGCAAGAGCTTGGGATACAACCTGTAAAGAAGAGCACGTAGCCTCAGGAAGCACTGTGGAGATGGTGGGTAACTTCTTAGGATGGTCATCATGGAGCCAGGCAGCCATGGTGGTTGATCACTGCAGCTGAATGCTTCTGGAGGACTCAGCACCCACTAACCCACCTAAAGGCAGTAAGGCTTGTCCTGGGTCCCCTGGGTTTTGAAAGCTGGCTGTGTCCTTCTGAAAACTCTCAAGTCAATTTAAACCCAAGAATTATCCATGTCACTGGTTCCTGAAAGCCAGCCTGCTTGTCATCATCCTCTGCCCTCCATGTCATCTGTCTATCCACCCATGTACTCCTCCATACACCCATATATCCACCCACCCATCCTCCCTCTAGTTACCCTTCTATTACTCTATCTACCTATCTATCCATTCACCCATTTGATCATCTATCTGTCTGTCTACTAGCCTGTTCATCCGTCTATCCATCTGTCTTTCCATCTATCCATTCACTCATCCATCCATCCATCCATCCATCCATCCATCCATCCATCCATCCATTCGTCTGTCCATTTACTTGCCCAGCCAGCCAGCCATGTATCCACACACCTATCTATCCATCTACCTACTCACTCATCCATCACCCATTCATTCATCAAACAATGCATCAATCCACCCACTTACCTATTATCCATGCATCCATGCATCCATCCATGCATGCATGCATGCATCCATCCATCCATGCATGCATCCATCCATCTATCCATTCATCCATTCAACTATCCTGTTGTCAAATACTCCTAGAACACCTTTTTGAGTTTAATCCTATTTAAACATGAGCCAGCTGTAATCTTTGCTCTTCCTGATTCACTCTTGCCAGGGAATTTTCCTTATTGCACCTGATCCCATGACTTCTCAGACACCAGGATCCTTAAAGAATGAGCCCTGCTTTGTACTTTTGGCATGTTTCTTCTGTCCTAGCATATAGCCTACATGTACTTTTTAGGACAGTGTCTAGATGGGGCAGTTCTCCTGGGCCTCCCTGCCCTCCATACCCAGCTTGCTGATTTGACTGCACCTCCGTTGCCAGGCACCCATCCAAATCGCTCTTTCAAACTTCCAAACAGAGGTAGATTGGGAAATGGGCAGCCAGGTGAACAGCCAGTCATATAACCCTGTACTTCTGCAGGGCGCCAAGATCAAAACAACCGGTATCGGGCAGGGCAAACAACTGCATCAACCTTTCACCTGGGCATGGCACTCTGCCGGTTACAAAGACGTCACTATTCAGCCCCTTTCATCTTCCAACAGGGCCCCTGCTACAAGGAAACAGAGGCTCTGGAAGTCCCATGCCATAAAAGTCACAGAAAACAGGCGGCAGAGAACGAGGCTGGGATTTGAACTCAGATTCACTTTCAAACTCATTGTGGCCACAAGCTACAGAAGGTCTTGACACACTGGGATGGGGAATTCTGGCACATGGCTTAGATTTCCTGAGCCTTTGGAATGGCTTTAGCTGAGCCACCTCCTCTCTGGGCCTCAGTTTCCTTTGCAGCCAAGTAGGGAGGTCTCCAAGGCTCACATAATGGTTGTGAACATCAAGCTGATGACAGGAGATCAGGCTAGCCCCACCCAACCCTGCCATGACCCTTTGCTCCAGATAGACAGCCCAGGTCTTCCCAATTCTAGAGAAGAAGTAAACCTTTCTCTCTGGTGGTTTGCAGATACTTCAAAGCATCTCACTGCCTGTTTTTAGTACCAAGTGTTTGTTTGTTTGTTTGTTGGTTGGTTGGTTGGTTGGTTGGTTGGTCAATAGGAACGGTGTCAACCAATAACTCAATACCCAGGTTCCAGCTCTTTTCTGGACCCTGGGACCTAGAGGTGAACAGAATGTGGGTCTGTCAAGAGTCAGGGGACACAGGAGGTATGGGCTAGCAGGCAGGAAGCCTGGTGTGACTCAGACACACTGTAAGGCACGTGTTCAAATTGGTATCTCATTCTATATTGTTTTGGTTTGAAATAACACACTTGATTTATGATCCTCCCAAGTGCTGGGATTATGGACATATGCCACCATATCCTGTTTGTACTCTTTATCATTATTATTTTTTTTGAGACACTACGTATTATTACTACAAGCCTAAGCCCTCACGCTTAGCCTTATTATGCTCTTTTAATGAAACTGTAAGGTTCAGACCCATTTTGTAGATAAAGCAAGAGCCAGGCATATAGTATATGCCTATATTCCCCACATTGAGGAGGTTGAAGGAGGAGGATCATAAATCACATAACAAGACTGTCCACAAAAAGACACACACACACACACACACACACACACACACAAAATCAACAATCAAAATAATAAAGAAACTGAGAATTAAGGAAGTTAAGTACTTTTCCTGCTCAAGGTCACAGACATGGCCTCACCATATCATTCTCTAGGTCCCACCCTCTCCCACTTTCTGTGCTGTGAGACAATCAGGGGTGGGGTGAAGGAAATCAAGGCATGTCATCAGCTTGCTGGTGAAAATATCTGTGGCAGGTCTGTTAGAGTGGGTGTCACGTGAAAGGACTTTGAGAATGGCGTGGAGAAGGTGGCAAAGAGGAGCTGAGGGGGCTGGTGAGATGGCTCAGCGGGTAAGAGCACCCGACTGCTCTTCCGAAGGTGATAAGTTCAAATCCCAGCAACCACATGGTGGCTCACAACCATCCGTAACGAGATCTGGCTCCCTCTTCTGGAGTGTCTGAGGACAGCTACAGTGTACTTACATATAATAAAAATAAAATAAATCTTAAAAAAAAAAAAAGAGGAGCTGAGGATGACAAGAGCCAAGATACGAGCACAGGGAGAATACCACAGAAAACTGGGCCTGGGTTAAAAGGCGGAGATGATGCTGGAGAATGAAGTGGTCCAGCCTCTGGAGAGCCTTGAATGTCAGGATGGGGGTTGTATTTACTGAAGAAGACAAATGAGGATCCAGGAAAGCCTATAGCAGGAAAGTTGCTTGATCAGAGGTGTAGGAATTTAGAAAAACCCATCTAGAGGTCTGGATTAGATGACACCCCAGTACCTCCTTCCTCTGTTTAGATCTCTGCCTAGACCAGGCTCCTGGAGAGTGCACTAATGCTAGAGGCCACCAGGTGGCAGTAGAAGAATCAGCTGCCCAGAACCTCAGCCCAGCCCAGTCACCCCTACCTCCCAGTGACAAAGACTCAGGGCTGGCTTCAGACTCAAAGTGGCTCCCCTCCCGGTTGCTTTGTCCACCCTTGCTCTGTGCTCAGAGGATCATCCACATCGGAGTGATGCTCTCAGATGCCTTCAGGGAGCTCGAAGTCATCAAGAGCTGCTGACGTTTCCCCGCTCTCTGGTCCCTGGAGGGGTCTGTCGCCCTTGGTCATGATGTAACAACCAGAACACACACACACACACACACACACACACACACACACACACACACACACACACACACACACTGTGTGCTAGGAGAAGAAAGTCAGGATTCAGCACTGTGCATGCAAGGCTGTAGTTATACCAAAAACGTGCCTAGAAGGGGAAAAAAAAAAAGCCAAGAATGAAATGGATCACCAAACATAAGCAGTACTTCTCAGGTTAGGGAACATTGGGTGAATCTTGCTTTTTTTTTTTTTTTTTTTTTAAATGAAGTGTTCATTGTCATCTTTATTTTTCACAATGAGAACACATGATTTTACCAGAAGGTTAAAAAAAAAAAAAGTTTTCTCAAAATAGGGAGGGCAGCCAACCATGTGGGCACATTCTGCAGTACCGCGTTGTTTGAAAAAAAAAAAAAAGCATTATAACTTTGAGGTCAGCCTGGTCTACCTAACGAGTTCCAGGCCAGCCACGACTGCGTTGTGGAGACCTTGTCTCAGACAGAAATAAAGAGGGGGATGGGTCAGATACTATGCTGTCAAGATGATCTTTCCCAGCTCCTCCTCTGGGAAGCCTCCCCCTTTCTCCGGGGAAAGGCTGTGGATCCCTCCTCTGCCCTGGGAGAGTTTGGACAAATG
This sequence comes from Mus minutoides, assembly GCA_902729485.2. Classification (NCBI taxonomy): domain Eukaryota; kingdom Metazoa; phylum Chordata; class Mammalia; order Rodentia; family Muridae; genus Mus; species Mus minutoides. Next base: position 411,823 of record LR755155.1, on the reverse strand, counting down.
TCTATTTTCACTTTTTTACCCTGCAGGACAGCAAACGCTGTTAGCATTTAGCGTGGTATCATTTAGCCTCACACTGTGTAGCTGAGGATGCCTTTGACTTTCTGATTCTCCTGCCTCCGGCTCCTGAGTGCTGGAATTAAAGGTGTGCACCACCTTGTCCAGTTTATTGAGACTCTGCGCATGATAGGCAAGCACTCTAGCAACTGAGATGCATCACAGCTCCCAGATCTTCCTTGGTGCTCCTTGTCACATGGGGGCTATCCAGCATTCAACATAGGGCAGATGTAAACAGAGACGTGTTAAACAGTGAGATACCAGATTGCAGCCTGTGTGGTTCTCCCTCTCAGATTGCAGCCAGTGTGGTCCTCCCTCTTGTAATCTCAGTATTTGGGGAAGCTGGGGCAGGAGGACTGCCAGCCTGGGTTATACAAAGCACTGTCTCAAATCGTAACAAGGCAAGAAAAAATAAATATGAAATGGTTTATTAATTACACATTGACATGGTATTTTTTTTTTACTTGTTGATCTAAATAATTAAAGTTAGCTCTGCCTATTTCCTTGTATTTTTCTTGGAGGTAGTGTTAGAGCCCAGGGCTGTGGCTGGAGAGATGGCTCAGCAGTTAAGAGCATTGGCTGCTCTTGCAGAGGAAGGTTCAATCCCCAGCACCGGATGTGGCAGCTTGCACCTGTCTGTAACTCTAATTTCAGGGAATCTGACATCCTCACACAGACACACATAAAGGCAAAAACACAAATGCACATTAAATTAAATTAAATTAAATTTAAAAACAAAAACCTAACAACTCCTTAATTAAAAAAAAAAAAGGAAGAAGAATTCAAGACCACATGTACATTAAGTACACAAGATGTACCTCTGAGCTACAAGTCCCCTAGTCCTTCATTTGATTTTTTTTTTTTTTTTTTTTTTTTTTTGGCTACTAGAGTTTTTTGTTTTTTTGTTTGTTTGTTTGGTTGGTTGGTTGGGTTTGTTTGTTTGTTTGTTTTTGTTTTTGGTTTTGGTTTTTGGTTTTTGGTTTTTGGAGACAGAGTTTCTCTGTATAGCCCTGGCTGTCCTGGAACTCACTTTGGCCTCGAACTCAGAAATCCGCCTGCCTCTGCTTCCCGAGTGCTGGGATTAAAGGCGTGTGCCACCACGTCCGGCTTGGCTACTAGGGTTTTAAAATTACATATGAGCTGGTATTAGATTTCTTTTGGGCAGTGCTGACCTACGAGCTCCGTACGGGTAGAATTAGATACACTCCTGCTCAGGTTTAGAGAACTGAAGGTCTTGTCTGAGGTCACTCAGTGAAGAGAAGGCAGGGACAGAGAGAGGTACATACAGCCAGGTATCTGCTCATATCCTCCAGCTTGGCAGTGGTTGGAGGTGTGCTCTGATCCACACATGACCAAGGGCTCCCATCGGTCCAGTAACTGGGCAGGTAAGACAGTGGGAGACAAGGTATCGACAAGTAGGAAACACCCAGCAGGTCCTGTCCCCACATTTGCTTGGCCTGGCTTTCAGCTTTCATACTCCCTCCTCAGACAGGCTCCCCTGACCCCACCCTCCCCACCCCCAGGGTCAGTCAGCGCTCTGTCACCCGGCTTTATTGTCTTCCTGGCCTGGATCATTGTCCATTACTTTGTCCCCGTTTGGGACTCCTGCGGGGTCTTGTCTAACAGGTCCTCAGCTGCATTCCTGCTTCCCCGGTGCCTGGCACGCAGGCAATGCCCAACTCATGATTTGTCAATCAAGTGAGACAGAAAGAGACACAGACAAGTTAGGTCATCAGATTCTATCTATGGCTGCATCGATGATGCACAGTGCTGTGAGTACTTGGGCAAGTACCTTTCCCTCTCTGGATCCCGCTTTTCCCCTTCTAAAGACGTGCTGGGGCGGGAGGCTCGGCTGGTTGAATTATCATGAGCCGACTGGATGGGTGTGAACACTGCTTTGTAAACTGTTAAAGCGTGATTGCAAATGCGAGGAGCTGTTTTGTCATTAGACAAATGAAGCTTCCAGCCGTCTCTTCCTGTGCAGTGAGGGACCAGGTCTGGATCCAAAGCTCGCTCTCCAGCCTCTGCTACACCTGGAGGGGCAGGTTCCCCATTAGGGAGCATCTAATCTGCTGGGGCTTTAGGAGGCAATATGCAAATTGAAGATAATCAAACTATCCCCAGGCCCCAGCAAGGGAACCCGTGATCCTAAACCTCTTCCGGTGTCAGTCCGGAAGAGGCCAAAGTTAGTGGAGGCTCTTAGTAGGGGGATGATGAGGTGGAACCCTAGTCACAGAGTAGAGAAAGCTGGGTAGGGTTTGTCTGGGACAAAGGCGGGGCTGAAGGCAGTTGCCAAAACAGCAGAGAGGAAGGCCTTGGATGGCTGACAAGACTCAGCCTTTCTATAGGATCCCAAATGGGGAATAATAGAACACAGAAGGAGAATGGGATGGGAACGATAAGGGGCTTTATTTATTGCTACTGTGATTTTTGCGTTTGGCCAGGTAAAAGTCCAGACTGCAATTTATTAACGATAAGGTTTTCAGTGACTGTGGGAAGTTGGCTAACTGAAATAAGCATGTTCTATGGACCGGCGGAAGGCCAAAGGGATGAGTGTGGGTGTCAGACACAGCTTGAATCCTAGCTCCGATGTGCTATATGACCTTGAGCAGATGACTTGCCTGGTCCTCAGTCTCATCACCTGAGATGGCCTGCACCTGTCACCAGAGCTGTGACAATGGAGCAGAGGAAAATCTGTATACATGAACAGCCCGAGCCTCATCCCTGGTACCAGGGTTCTCAAAGAACACTAACGTCTAGTATTTGTATTTTTGAATCAAAGAGGATTTTGAATCAAGAAGGAAGCAATTGCTAGGGGTGGGTGGATGATGACAAGGGGCCCCAGGGGATAGAAAGAAAGCAGAGCTAAATACACCCAGGATGTAATAGATGGCCCATAAATGTTTCTGGAAATGGGGAGGGACCACCTGTATACACCAGGGATGGAGAGGAAAGGGTTCAGAGTCCACCAAACCCTAAGCCCCTTGGTTCGACTGATGAGGAGAAACAGAGAAAGGAAAAAAAAAAGCCAGGGCACCCAATTAACTTCTACCCCAGGCAGGAGTCTGCAGGCAACACGGAGTGGAAGGTATTGGCAGAGAGGATAATCGTCCCTGTTCTCTTCTCCTCGGCTCACTTCTGTTTTGCCTCCTTTGCAGCCTTCGAGGCCCACCTCTTCCAGGTGGCCTCCCAGGCTGAGGTTCATATCCGATGGACTCTCTCAATGCTTCAAAAGATGCCCCAAATTTCCAAACCTCAGTTGGTGTCTCTGGACAGTCTGCTTGATGGGCCTTGAAGGGAAGACATCTCTGGGACATTTTGCTAGTTTGTGGGACAAAGGGACTGGAGAGGTCTGCACTGGACTTTTAACAGCTTGTCTCTCTAAAGCACTCTTCCACCCACTGCAATGATCATGGCCAGTGCTGTTAGCTAAGTGTGTTTTCAGGAGCGCGGGTCCCAAAGGCTAGGGGCCCTGCCTGGGTGGTTCCCGCAGGATCCCTCTAGTCCTCCCACCACCGGTCTCAGCAAGCCCGCTAATGATGATGGTGATGAAGGCTGTCAGAGCAGGATGGGCCCGCAGAAATGGAACAAGGGGTTGTGTCCTCCCCGAAGGGACAGCTATGCACAAAACCGAGCAGCCCAGACAGGTCCATTCCACCGAGGGGTGGAGTAGGGGCTGTCGCTAGGCACCCCCCACCCCTGGGCCTCCTCCACACCCCTGCGCGCAAACTGCACCGGGAACCAGATCAACAGAGGAGAAATACAATGTGCGGCTGGGAAGGTCCGCGGGGAGGGGCCGGTGGGCTCGCGCAAGACAACAAGGCGAAGAGGGAAGGCCCGGGGTCTGCCTGCCAGGGCCCGCCACCCCTGCCAGAGAAAACCCCGGGCCCGCGGGCGAGCGCCAAGGCCCACTCTCCCAGGCAGAGGCCCCAGCCCAACCCTAGAGCCTGGGAAAGCCGCCTGTTTTGTTCCCAGCTCCCCCCTCTTTCCCCCCTCATTCATTGCAGTTCAGTCCCTTTCGAAGCCGCAGGGACGCGGGTGGCAGGGCTCAGGCAAGGGGGTGGCACTCCCAGTCCTGACAGGTAGGGCCAGTCCCCCGGCTTTGGGCAGTCCCTTTCTCGCTCTCCGCCCCCCCGCCCCGGGTCCCCTCTCTCTGCTCCTGTCAGCCGCGCCAGACGATCTCGGCTTTGCAGCATTCAATAAAAATTGAGAAACATTTGGGCTGAAATCGCTGCTTTATCTGGAGGAGCCACAGCGCCGGGAGAGACCACTGCTGCGCGGGGGGGATTCCGGGGTCCCGGACACCGGGGTGCGTGGGGTCACGATGCTCCAATAAGGGTGTTGCTCCCTCCGAAGGGACACAACAGATTTAGGAGATCATGACTCGGGCGTGGTGCGACCCGTGGGTGCACAGGGCAGAGGCACAGGATTGGCAGTCCAACCCTGGCTCCCCCCACGCCCGCGGCTCAGGTGGGCCGTGCCCAGCGCTGGCGGAGCCCGGGTCCCCGTTCTGCCCGGGCTGGATGGCTCATTCTGCTGGCTGCGCGGCGGCGGCGGCTCGTGTGTGTGTGCGCCGCGCCCCGCCGCTCCCCGCCGGCCCCCCGAGCCCGGGGCGCGCGCTCCAGCCCGGGGGTCCCCGCGGCGCCGCGGCCGGAGGCTCCGGGCAGCGCAGCAATGGCCGTGCGCAGGCTGGGGGCCGCGCTGCTGCTGCTGCCGCTGCTAGCCGCCGTGGAAGGTGAGCGGGGATGGGGGCGGGGAGCGGCCGCCTCGGCCCCGGGTCGCCCCCTCACTCGGCCCCGCGGTCGCAAAGTTTGCCCGGGGGCCGGTGCCGGGCGCAGGTGGCCGCGGGGAGGTGTGGCCGGCGGCCACCGCTGGGGAGGACGCGGGGCCCCGCGGGCGCCCGGGCGAGCGGCGGGCGCTGATTGACTGTGCCAGGAGGAGGCGAAGGGACCATCTTGCCGAGGCTTTGTAGCCTGCCCGGCGAGCGCCGCCCAGGGCTGGGGGCTCTTACCTCTGCGCGCCCGCCACCGAGGTCCCAGCATCCCCGCAGAGCCCGGCAATGTCTCGGCACCGAGCTCAGGGGCGCGGGCCCGGCGCGCAGTGGGTGCTGCAAAGTTTGGCAGGGAGCGTTCCGAGGGAGGCACCGGGGCCGCGCCAAGGATTGGGGATCCCTGGCCGCGCCCCCTTGGATGCAGCCTGGACCACCCGAAGAGCAGGGGCACCCGCGGAGTGGAGCGAAGCACGCGTGTCCCCTACCCCCGCGTCCGTGCCCGCCCGGTCGCTCGCGGCGTACAATGGGGTCCCCTCCCCAGCAGGACTGAGCGGGGGATGGGGCGATGGGCATCACTCTTGCGCGCCGGGTTCTCCGGGTACCTCCGCGGGCCACCGCCCCGAGGGCGACAGAGCTCAGCGTGGAGTCTGGAGCCCCGAGAACTCTCCAGCTGCCGTCAGAGCCCGGACCAGATGCTTTGCCATGTGTTGTTGGCCTTGGCCTGGGTCTCCGGGCCTCTCCCCGAGGCCTCGCGCTGTGGTACCACCCGACCCCCCGGGGGCGGGAGTGGCTGCCAGGTGGTCGCAGCTCGCTGGCTTTGGAGGGAAAGTTGTTAGTGGGGGTCTGGGTGTGTCCACCAGGAATGGCCGGGCTGGAAGGACCAGGCGTGAATCCTAATAATGGTTCTCACGTGTACTGTGCTCTACAGTTTGCCAGTCGCTTCAGTTTATGAAGTACTTTGCTCTCCGTGGTTTACAGCGTGCTGCACGGTTGACAAGGTACTTGAAGCCTTCTTTGCAAAGTGCTTGCCGGCCGACAATCTGTGTTGAATCCTTCAAGAGAAGTCTTCCGGGAAGCCAGATGGGTCGAATTTTTACTGGTTTTTAGCAAACAGGGAAACCGCGGGTTCAGAAAAATCCTGTCTCAGCCCTAGCCATTGGGTGATAAAAATAGGCCCTGGGTCTGAGGTCTTTCAAAAAACTGGCTGGGTTTTCTTACCCCTAAAGAAGGTGACCCGTTCTAGGAGTGTGCCACCGAGGGCTTGAGGGGTGAGACACAGAGTGCCCTATTCTTGGGTAACTTTGGGGTGAGGTGTGAAGAAGCCTTGAGGGCTCCAGGCACAGCCACTACAGGCATGGTGGGGGACCCCGTGCTATAACTTAGTTTCTTTCCCAGTAATGAGCATTTTAGTGACCGCAGTGGGGAGGAGAAGGGGGGTCCTTGGATGGCAGCCATAGTGTTTGGCACCAAGGCAGCTGTCCTCCGGCTCCTGCAGGATTTGGCGGCTGCCTGCGGTTTCCCAGAGTGGGGTGGCCAGGGCACTGAGGGTGCCACGGGCCCTGGGTGTGGAGGGCAGCCCTGGAGCCCGGCTGCTGGCGGGGAGCTCCCTGGGATTTGGTTGGTGTACCACTTATTACTCCGGCTTTGGGGAAATGACTCATGTGCTGGCCCGCTATACGTTGGGATGTTTACAGTATTATGGGGAGCTTGGCATAAATATTGCTATTTAGGTTGCAGTCAGTGGGGCTGGAGGGGAAGAAAATTGGCCTCTCTTGCGCGTTTGAGAAGGCCCGAGTGTGTTTTTAATTACCGTAGGGTAGATGGAAGGGCCACGTCTGTCCAGCTCTGGCAAGTGGGTGGTTAGAATCTGGGGGGCCGTGGCCTGGCTGGGCCCTGGCCCTGGGCACAGAGCTGGTTGGCAGCTGATGTCACAAGACGGGATGGTTGCCCATTTGGGGGCAGGAGTAGGAGGACTCTAGAGAATTTAATTCATCATGATCAGCTCATATTGGACTGAGAGATGGTATGAGGTGGATCCCAGGGTACTGCTTGTAATTCTCTCAGGACGCTGGGGCAGCTGCCTTCTCTGTAGAAGCCTCAGTTTCCCTGGGTAGGGCCTCTGGCTATTCTCTGTGGATTCCATCAGTATACCCGCCATCCCTAAATCCTTTCTCCAAGCCTCATTTTCTTCCTCTGTCACTTAAGGTGATCACAGTGACTGTATCACCTGTGTGATTGTAAACATCCTACTGAATAGTGGATGGAGAAATAATCCAACTGTAAGAATTGGGTATGCCTTTGTCCTGGGAAGGAGGAGTGGGTGGTACTGCCCATAGCATATCTGTGGCACATTGGATGCTCTGAGATGCAGCCCCGTCTGTGGGACAGTATGGAGGCCAGAGGCCAGGGAGGACAGCCCTGGCCACCAGCATCCAGAGCTATAAGGCCACCACTGCCTGCCTTCCTTCCTTTTCTGGCTTGCTCTGTCTCCGAAGCCCATCACAGGGCTGCCCTGAGCATTACAGCCTAAGGATTTCCAGCTCCAGCCTGTGGAATGCTTGCGAGGAGATGAGGTGCACGTGCATATGTGCACATATGTGTGTGTGCGCGTGCTGGGGAGTGATTTCCCCCACTCCCACCCCTGGCAAGAATGGTGAGCATAGTGTCTCGCCCAAACCACAAGACCCCCTCCAGGAAAAGCAAAGTGTTGAACATCTGGAGCTGGGCCCAGGGACACATCTGACAGAGGATGGCGGCCGACTCACTACTAGATGGAATGTAAAGGCAGAGGTCTCTCCCCTTCACAGCCCTCCGTTTGCTTTCCAAATATTGATGGTGCTTCCTTTTTGGCTGGCTGGTGCTGGACCCTGGGGCCTACAAGGAGGCAGGGGACAGGCTGACAGAGAAAATAGTTGGCAAGAGTGAATGTGTGAAGTGTGTCCCCTAGCGCTGCCAGGAGGAAGTTGAGGGCCACCTGGGGGGGTGCAGTTTGGGCTGGAAAAGGGTTGTTTCCTCTTTTATGGCTAAATGCTGCGGTTCATTTTCTCACTCCCCACTCTCCAGGCAATGAACTTTCTTAGCCACCTGGCAGTTGTTTTTTTTTTTTTTTTTTTTTTTTTTTTTTTTTTTTTTTTTACAGATTGGTCTCTTCAGAGTTGAGGCAGTTGACTTTGGGACTGTGAGGAAGAGGAAAATGTTGCCAGGCAAGCCGGCAGCATATGGAAAGGTCCGGGAGCCCGATGATCTGGCATTTCCTTGGGTGTGACTTAAGGGAGTGTGCCCCGAGGACACTGGTGGGAGCTGATTCTTAGAAGGAAGACCAGGCAGATGCAGAAAGGCTGGGGTGGAAGGTTAAGGTGCTGAGGGACGTGGAGAAGGAGCCATTGAAGGGTCTTGAGCTTGTTTCTTGAGGGACCTAGCCAGATTTGTGTTTGGGAAGATGGATGACTTCAGGGATTGGGGATGCTGAGGGTATCCAGCTTTGGCCCTGCAGAGGAAGGCCTGTGCTCTGGACTCTGAGTTCCCTCAAGGCGCAGACTCCCTGGACTTTTTGAACGTCCATAGTTATGGTACATAAAACTGCTGGAACACTATACTTTCCAAGAGGCCTTCACTGACGGTGTTTTGCCACTTTGTATCTTACCAGTTCCTTTTGACTTTGTAACAACCATATTGGTTTCCTTGTTTCATGGTGCCTGGCCCTCTGGAGGCAGTGAGTCAAGCTGCTGCCTTGGCCGTAGCATCCCGGTGTGCAGAGCTGCTTGCTATGATACCCAGGGCACTCGGGGACAAGTGCATGGTCAGCTACCGCACAGACAATGGATAGAGTGCTCAGTGAGTGGGCCTGGGACAAGCATGGGAAGGAAAGGACTGGGGAAACCAAGGAAGCCTTCCTGGAGAGGGAAAATCTGGGGATGGTTCAAACAGGGCTGGAAGAAAGTGTTTTGAGTATGTGGGACAGAACAGTTTAGCCAAAAGGCCACATGGACCCTTTCTGATAAGGGCTGGAAGCTTTATCTGCTCCGAGCCTTGGTGAATATGGGGTAAATTTGCAATTGCTTCCTGGGTGTGATTGTTTTTCTTTCTTTCTCACTTCGGAGATAGCTTTTGTGTATGTCTTAGTCAGGGAAAGCAGAAATTCACTTTAAACCCCAGCATCTGAGAGTTCTTATCAGATGACCCGTTTTCTCATCCACCCCTCCATGCGTCTATCTGTCCATCTCTCTGTCCTCTGTCCATCTACCTTCATTATTGCCCTCCCTACATCCATCCACCACTCACTCGTTCATTCACCCATCCATCTGTCCATCCATCTCCAGGGGCAGGTGGTGAGTGGGAATAGAGTCTGGCTGTGGGAGAGAATAGGGCCTGCTGACTTCGTAGAAATACAAGTGGAGAGAGTGTTCTGGAGCCACGGCTCTGGGTTCAAATGGGAGCACAGCAAGCTGTGTGGTCTGGAACAAGATGCTCACACTCTCTGGACTTCGTCTCCTATGGTTTGCTTGGTGCAAACACTCAGCTTAGAGGGTAGGCTGGTTTGGGTCCATGGCTCCTTTCCTTGGCTTGCCTGTAGATGTAGTCAGTGATGACTGGGCTGGGATGTGCCTGCCTACTTAGTACTGATGATCTGCTCAATCCTCTGTCCTGGCTTCATTCCACCGGTGCCTTGCTCCCCCAGCCCTGGGACAGGGCTCTACATATGAATGGATTCAGACGGCTCTATTTAGGACAGTGGGGGGTGCCCTCTGGGTCTCAGACTACCTATAGCTCTGCACTCTGGTCACTCTGAGCCGGTCATAAAACCCTGGCTTGGGAGGTACCACAGCTATCAGGATTATCCCTACCTCTGGAGTCTTTCATCAGTGCCTCCTCCTGGCCTGCTCCAGCACCTCCCGGAGGTTGTCCTTGCTGTCTCTGACCTCTTGGTTGAAGTATCCTGGACATGTTCTCTGGGCACTCATGCTTGTCTCAAGCTGGCTCCGTAGCCTTGAACTCTTGGTCCCTCCTGCCTCTATCTCCCAGTTGCTAGGATTACAGTTGTGCGCCATCATGCCAGTTTTATGGGGTGCTAAGGATTGAATCCAGGGCCTTTTGCATGATAGGCAAGTATGCTCGCCAGGAACTGAGTCCACATTCCCAGTCTCCTCTGGGCATTTTAAGAATCCTGTCAACTCTGCCCTGTCAACTCTGCCCGCCCAGAGTTTACCTGGAAGCTTTGGTGGAACAAGCTCCTTGTACAGAGAAAGACCCCCCTCAGGAAGGGTGGGAGGAACCAGGAGGGTGGAGCTGACAAGTGACTGAAGGTTTAGGCCTAGAAGGGGGCGGGGAGGGGTGTGTGTGTGTGTGTGTGTGTGTGTGTAGCTGGGCTCCTGTTTGGGTTGAAGGGTGTAGGTGAGGTCAGAGTTGCTGATCTGTGTCCTGGCCTCTGTCAGTTTTGTGAGCTGGGGAGCAAGGTGGGGGAATCTGTATTTTAAACACCATTCTGGTAGTCACACTTGTCCCTAGTGACCTGAGATACAGCCGGGGACTCCTGGGAGAGGAGAAGGGCCACCAGGAATCTGGGAAGTGATATACATCAGGGCCCTGTGCCCACCTCCCCGGCACCTCCTGGTGGCTGCCGAATAGGAGGAGGCTGGCCGGCCGGGGCGGGAGAGTGGGAGGGAGGAATGTTTGTTCTGCTCCAAGGGGTGGGGTGGCCCTTGGTGCAGCACCTGGAAGCTTCCTGATTGGCATCAGAGAGGCAAGGCTGATAAGGCCTTGAAAAGGTTTTAGGGCTTTTTAGAGCAGCTGCCTTCCGGAAGGTGGGGGAGGGGAACTCCTGTGTCACCTGGGGCTTGCTGAGGCCACCGAAGCCTGGGCCTCATTAGGTGAGCATCCCGGAGCCACCTGCTTCCCCCTTTCTCCCACCCACCCCCTATATGCCCCGGGAGTAGGTACACCCTCTGAAGAGGGTAACCTTTCCTACTCTGTGGTCTTAAGCCAGTAGGAAACTCAGCCTCAGTTTCCTCCTTTGTAAGGGGCAGACAGGGTCTGCTGGAAGGCACTGCGAGAGCCAGAGTGCAGGTCCCTAGCAGCAGAGTAACCTGACACTCAGTCATGCCCAGCTTCATTTGGTGGCATAACTGAGATGTGAGTACCCTCTCCCCCTGTCCTTCTGCATAGCCCCAGCTCCCTTCCCTCCTGTCCTGTAAGCAGGCTATGTATGTCCAAACACGCATGTACATGTACACAGAATGACATATAGAGTCACACTCTCCCTTCCTGTGTGTTGCTTACCCTCTCTGAGTTTTAGTTCCATACTCTTGAGACTGCTGTGGGAACCGATACCCTCCTCCGAGAAGCCGGTGAGCTGAGTGAGCCTCGGGTGTGAATAAACATTACGAAGCTGCAGTGGCTGGATCCCAGTCAGCAGCTGGGCTCAGAGCAGCAGAACGTGGGTGTTGTTTCACTAGGTCCTCAGTCTCAGCTCTCCCCTGGCCCTGCCCTCCCCTGCAGGGGAACAGCCAAGACAGGTAAGGCCTGAGTGTTCTGGAGCTAGGTTTTACTCATCCTTGCTGAGGGTAAGAGGCCCCTCGGCCTGTCTTTGAGGGGTTTCCTCAAAGGCTTTGCCCTAGTTTAACCTCCTCCCTCACCCCCTCCCAATGTCCTCAAAGCCCTTGCCCCATTTGACACCCCTCAGAACTCCCCAGATTCTCCATGGTCACACCCCGCTCTTGGCCCAGTCAGTGCCTGCCTGGTTTCCATTTCCTGCCACGAAAGGTGCCGATGGCTGTGATTGTCTGCAGACCTTGCTGAGCCTGTCTGTATGTCCTACAGGTTCACAGTAGCCACGTGGCCATATACATTTGACAGATGGGAGAAAGAAAACCCAGAAACTGACAGTCCTGGGGACACCCGGGGAATGGCAAGGTCAGGGCCAACTGGGTGTGAGTGGCACTGGGTCAGGGGGAACCTGTCCTCTCCAACTGCTTCTGGGACAGGGTTTTGTGCTCTCAGGCAGGCTTGGCTCTGGCCAGGATCTCCGAGGCAGCTGTCCAGCCTCCAACTCTGTCAGCATCCTGAGATAATATAGAGGAGAGCGTTCTGGAACTCACAAACCTGCCATAAAAACGCAATCTCTGTCATAATGGTCGGAATAATGTTGTTGTAAGTTAGACAAATCGGGTGTTAACGCTGTGTATTGTAGGGGCGAAAGGGGGTGCCTCTGCCGAGATCGGAGACTATGAAGTTGTCACGAGAGGCATTCTGATAGAACTGGAGGGTCATGAGTTCTGTGCGTGCCATGGCCACCCTCCAAGGGGCCAGGAGCCAATGGGTCCACTTCAGAGATGGGGAAACAGAGGCCTGAGGGGGAAATGTATCTGTCCAAGGTCAGTGGTTTGCTTTAACTGAGGCCTCTCCACATATCCCAGAAGTCTCCATTCCCATTGAGTGCTTAGCCAACATTTAGACAGAGAGTGTGCTATAGAAAAATTCCTGATTCTAGCTTCCCTGAAAATCAGTCTGGCTTTCCAGGCCCATGTCATCACATGGCTGATTCGCAGGCATCTCCTCAGATTCCTGAGTACTGGGTAACTAGCCACAACCTTATAGCATGTATCGGTATAGCCCTCCCGACTCTGCAGATTCAAGTGGACCCTTGAGTCTGACCCAAACTCTGTGCGGACCTAAACACAGAACCTAAAGGTCTCCTGGGCCTTGATTGCCTCTTCTGTGACATGGATCAGGATACTGCAGTGGCCGGGTTCTGGACACTGATCCGGGAGAACACTACTGAAGGACATCTGTGGCCTGCTGCTGGGTAACAATCACCTCTCTAGTTCCTAGCTCAGAGAGGGGTGGCTTCAGACTTCTTCTCCAGCAGGTTTGTGGCTGTGGGAGGACCCTCGTGGAGAAGGGGGCTCAGCCAGTGAGACTGGGCATGCCGACAGCATGCTGCAGACAGCTGGAGGGCTGGACCCCCCACTCCTCAGTGTTTCTCTCTGGGCTACGCTGAGCTTCCCAGAGGACAAGGCAGAGCGTCTGACTTTTCCTTTCCTTCTTTGTCTGCCATGTTGAGACTATACCAAGGTTTCATGCCTGTTAGGCAAGTGTTTTACTACTGACCTACGTGCCCATGTAAGACTTGTGATTTTGCCAGGCAGCGGTGGCACATGCCTTTAATCCCAGCACTTGGGAGGCAGAGGCAGGCGGATTTCTGAGTTCGAGGCCAGCCTGGTCTACAGAGTGAGTTCCAGGATGGCCAGGGTTACACAGAGAAACCCTGTCTTGAAAAAAACCAAAGGGGGGCGGGGGAAGAAACTTGTGGTTTTAGTAAAAACATAAATAAGATTATATATGCATATGTAAATATATGTTAATTATTGTATGTCAGTGTGGGCATATATGTGTCACGGCATGATTGTGGAGGTCAGAGAAGTGGGGTCTCACTTTCCACCAAAAGGACCTGGGGATCTAACTCAGGTCATGAGGCTGGTGTGGGAAACTCTGTTACCCACTGAGTCATCTTCAGTAGCTTGGCTTTTCTGAGACCAGGTCTCATTCTGTAGTCCCAGCTTTTCTATTTGTGACAATCCTCCTGCCTCAGCCTCCCACCTGCTGAGGTCACAAGCAGGCTCCACCATTCTCAGTCTCCATGTAAGACTTCTTGAAATGTAGGACCAGTTAACACCATTCCCAAAGCCAGCTCAGGTTCACCCCAGACTCCTTCATCAGGCTCCTAAGAAGGGAGGAGACCCATGGTCTCATTTTCTATTCAGGCCTTAAGGAGAGGCCCCTTTCTTGTCAGAGACTTGACCTGCTGTTTAACTGGAGTCGTTGCTTCCCCACCAAGGCACACGCTGGAGGAGATGCTCAGGGGTCTGGGCTTTCTCCCATCCTACACCATCAGTGGTACATCTCTCTATATGCTCTCTCTGGGTTACCCTTTGCTCCAGATTTTGATCTAGGCTGCCAAGGAAACAAACGGGCCTTGTGTTCATTGGGGTAAGGGCATTTAGGCCACCACTCTACAGACAGTTTTATTCCATGCTGTGGATAGCCCAGAGATGGAGGCAGCAGGAAGCCAGAAAGCCCGTTTCCTGCCTGTGACTCTCTCCATTCCATCCCAGCATTTTCTCTCTGCACCTTTCCAGTGAATATGCCCTGATCAGGCAGGGGCTCTCTGTCACCTTGTGACTCATGCCCAAGTTAGTTCCTGATAGGTGTAAAATCGGGAACCTCCATACTAGTGAGGGCAGCCAGGGACAAACTTATTCAAGACCTGCTGTGAGGTTTGAGGTCAAAGAAAGAGGCCTTGGGCTGGTCACATGGAATTTGAGGTTAGGTCCTGGGATAGGTGGCTTCGTTTGGGCCTCAGTTTCCCCAGGAGTCATAATTTCAGCTACCTGTGATAATCTGTGCCAAAAAAGCAACTGTATTCTTCAGTCAACTTAAAAAGCATCTGAGGTGTGACTGTGGCTGTCATTCTTGTTGTGGCCAGGGACTGCCACATGCTGAAGGAGGTAAGGGAGGAAAGGTTTGGGTGTGATTCCGTGGTTGTTGGAAAAATCTACTTTTGTAGCACAGGTGACATGCGTGGGTACCTTGCTGGCTTCATCTGCAGAAACTCATTGGAGAGTGGGCCAGGCAGCACATTAGTGGGATTTTATGTGTTAAATTTATGACAGGCAAGAAATACGGCTCCTATCTGCTGCCTAAATGGGAGATCAAGTTTGAAGTCACACAGATAATAAATCACAAAGGTCCTGGTTAGAGACCCCAGACCCAGGAACTGGCCTGACTTGTGATCTAGTGTGGGCAGTTCAAGTCAGAAGGACAGTGATACGCAAGAGAGAGCACAAGCCCTGTCTAAAGATGGCAGGTGCCATTCACCCCTGACCCATTTTTTTTCCCTATGGGAGTTATGCAGAAGCTTATGATTTGCCAAGTTTGTGTGTTTATGGGGAAACTGTCCATGTTCGCCGGTACGTGAATATCTATGGTCTTTATGCTTGCGCAGCAAGCACTGCGCGCAGACTAAGCTGTCTTCCCCGTACCTGGAGGAGGTGACTCCTCAGAGAGTCCAAAAGCACAGGCACACCTGAAGTGTGAGGCCAGTGCTGGGCACAGTAAGTGCCAAGACATGGTGGCAGGCCCATGAACGCACTAGGTATTGGGACTGCGGATAGGAGTCCCGTGTGTGTGTGTGTGTGTGTGTGTGTGTGTGTGTGTGTGTGTGCCAGAGAGCAGAAGCTGCCAAACACAGGGGTGGGGTGCAAGCTGCCTGTCCCCAGCAGGGAGAGCGTGAGGTCAACATTCCCATTATGGCGACGACATATGTCCGCAGCACCAACTTGTCAGTTGGCCCGAGTCCATGGGAAGCCGGAAGGACAAAAAGCATCTGAAACGTGTAAGTGGGCCGAAAGCGGCTTAGAGCACAGTGGGACTCGACCCTCCTGAATGGGCCTTCTCCGCCTCTCCTGGGAGGCAGGGCCTGGGAACAGCTCTGCCAGAGCCCAAAGGGCCCTTTTGGAACCCACAAAAAGCTGGGGCCTGGGGAGTCTGCCCAAGTCAGGGCCCTGGCTGTGACATCCTCTTGCTTGTGCCCGTCAGCATCAGCTGTCACGACTCACGGCCTCAGATGGCAGCTCCTGTGGCTACGGGCAAGCAGTGGGAGGAAAGACTTCTGAGCAGCTGAGGAGCCCCCAGCACTTGGGACACCCTCGGACTAGTCCCTTCAGGAGCCAGTTGAGGCTAGACTCCTAGCCTGGGTCTAGGGGATCCAGGAGGTCCAGGCAAGAGCCTGCTCTTTGAGGAAAAAGGCAGAGAGGAATTCCTTTCCTGGCTTCTCTACTTGTCCATTCTGTCACGAAAGATGAACCAGCCTGGAACTCACTGGGTTGCCAAAGATGACTTTGAGTTTCTCATCCTCCTGCCTCCACCTCCCAAGTGTTGGGATTTTTGGTGTGCAGTATGGGACATCAAACCCAAGGGTTCATGCGTGTTCGGCAGACACTCTGCACTGAGTTAAATCCCTGCCTGGTTCAACCTCTTTAGTCTCAGTTTTGTTTTGTTTTGTTTTGTTTTGTTTTTTGCCCATAAATGGGTGTGAGAGCCCCTGCTCCAGGTGCTAACGAGGAAGTAGAAGAGAAAAGTCTCCTTGTGTCGTCTCAGTTTCTCTGCTTGGTTCTGAGCAGTAACAGTAATAACAGAAGCAGGTGGGGTTTACTGAGGATATAGGTACCGAAAGGAAGCTGTTAGGGCCAGCGTTGTTACAGCTTATAGGTACTGTTACATCCTATGGATTGAACAGTGAAGTTGGGCATGATAGCTCTCATACCTGCAAACCCTGTGGAGTCTGGGGCAGGGGAATTGCTGTATGTTTGAGATCAGCCTGGAGAGGGTCATTGAGATGGGCTGAGTGGCTCAGAACACCTGCTGCTAAGCCTGACTATGGGAGTTTGGTCTCTGTGCCCACATGGTGGAGAGAGGGAGCCAGTTCTCACAAATCACCCTTTGCCCTTCACTCGCGAGCCGTGGAATGTGTGTGCACATGCACAAGTGTGCATACACATACATACATAAAGTACATGTAATCATAAAAAGTACTTTAAAAAATTAGGTTTGGGCCGGGCAGTGGTGGCACACGCCTTTAAATCCCAGCACTCGGGAGGCAGAGGCAGGCAGATATCTGAGTTCAAGGCCAGCCTGGTCTACAGAGTGAGTTCCAGGACAGCCAGGGTTACACAGAGAAACCCTGTCTTGAAACAACACCCCCCCAAAAAAAAAATAGGTTTGAAGAAGGTAAATGCATGCACATGTGCACATGTTTCTATTCTGGGGTGGAAACTGGGCCTTATACTTGCTAGGCAAGTGTTCTGCCACCGAGCCACTCTTACCAAGATTTTTTACTCATTTTATCCCCACATTAAACTTGTGGCACCTACAGTGTTGTTTCCTATTGTATCCTGCCTGCACCCCGCCCCCTTCTTGCACTAGCATCTTCCAGCCACATATTAAGCTTGTGTATCTCCTCCTGTCTGGAGCCCAACGATTGCCCTCTGCCTGTGATAGCCTTTGTGTCCACCGTGGTACCTTGCATGTAACTCTATTATATTTCTCAGATTGTATCAGCCATATAAGGGGTCAGCATGCCCACTTCCTCCCAGCCATAGTGGGAGATGCCCAGCTGTGACGGTTGAATGGTGCATAGAGGAGCAGTGGGCTGAGCAGTTGACAGCTGGCTGATGGTTGGACGGATGAGTGGCTGGATGGACAGAGGATGAATGAATGGGAAGCTACATGGATCCGATGGTTGGGCAAATGACATATAGGCTGATGGTTAAATGGTTAAATGAGTAGACTTGTGGGTGGGTATGTGAGAGGTGGACGGATAGACCAATGGATAGGTGGATGGCCGAACAGATGGGAGAGACAGATGGATGGGTGAGTGGATAGGTAGATGGATAAATAGGTGTGAAATACAGATGAATGGATAGGTGGATAGAATTGATGATGGATGAATGGATAGCTGTGTGGCTGGCTGGCTGGCTGGGTAGATAGATGGGATGGATGGATGGTTGGATGGATGGATGGATAGATGGACAGACAGATGGAAAGAGGCAAGCATTTGCATGTTTTAGATAGACAGGTGGGTAAATGAACCAAAGAATGAATAAGAACCTGGGAGCCCTTCTTCCCTGAAATTCCCTTTGGTATCTGGACTATTATATTTTCCTATTCTTCTGTTTCTGGCTCTGGACCAGGCTGGCAAATAGCAGACACCCCAGGTTTAGAAAAATCCTCTGAGCCATAGATTGGGTTTGCCAAAGTTTCGACACTGGAGAGTTCCGGAGAAGTTACCCCCAAGTGATTATCTGTGGAGTAAATCCTATTTTCCCGCCGACTTGGCTCATGCTTTTAGAGATGTCTTCCTGCTGTCAGGGGCTGCTGGTCTTAGAACTGGTGACAGGTGGGGGAAGAGCTGAGACTCCTCCGGGAATCAGCCGCCGCAAGCTTCCACTTTCTCCATCCTATGCTCAGACTGATGCTGGCTTCAATTTGGGAGCTCACAGCCAGGGAGAGGCGCAGCAGCTGGGGACAGATTGAGCATATGGTCTCAGAAGCCTGTGCTGCTGGCCACTGGGGCTCCAGGTTAGCCCCTTCAGCTTCCTCTAGACTCTTTCTGTCCATCTGTCTATGTATCCTTCCTTCCCTCATCCTTTTCTCCTCTCCATCCATCCAATCATCTGTTCGTCTGTCTATCACTCACCATTAAAGGCCTGTGAGATGCCAGGGGACCTTGTGAGAAATTAAACAAAATGACATTGGCTATCAGAGCCACTTCCCAGCAGAGATGGTCAAAACCTGCTTCCTCTTCCTCCCTCTCCATCACTTCTTTTCCTTCTCTTCTCTTTTTTTCTCCTCCTTCATTAATAATATCAGAGCAGCCTCCGGATGAGCTGTCGCTATCCTCACTGACCCTGATAACAGCCCTTAACTCCTAGGGCAGATTACAACAGATGCAACTTCAGAAGTGTCCGGACACCCGAGGTCACTGTCTTAAACAGATCGAGCTTCTCTGATGTGAAAAACCTGAAACCCAAAAGAATTCCATCAGTTTGAGCCCTCAAAGCAGAAATTCCACATCTGATGCCGTGTGATACGTCATAGTCAAAACTCGGGCAGAGTGGGGCTGGGGAGAGCTCAGTAGGTACATCCTTGAAGCCCGAGGACCAGAGTTTCCGAGCCCAGAATCCATGTAAACGAGTGTAAAGCATGATCCTCTCACTTGAGAGCTGGAGACAGGATCCCGGGAGCAAGCTAGCTAGTGAGACTAGCCGAAGCAGTGAACCATGAGTTCAAATGAGAGGCCCTTCCTCCATATATAAGGTGAAATGTAATCAAAGAAGATGCCAGATATCAACCTCTACCTACAGATGCACACATGCCTGTGAATACACACACACACACACACACATCATCATCATCAAAACGGAAATGTCGGCACACTAACAACATCACGTAAAATGACCTTTCTTTGGGCTGGTTCTGGGTTGCTGTTGTTGGATGATGTTTGGGGCTTTATTTCATTTTGTCTCTTTTTTTGTTTATTTTTGTTTTTTTGTTTATCTTTGTTGTGTTGTTGTGTGTATGTACGCTCACATCACATCTGTATGCAGGTACATGTGTCCTCCAGTGCACACGTGGAAGACAGGTGTCAGTGCTGGGTGTCTTCCTCTCTCTCTACCTTATTTTTTTCAAATTGAGCCTCTGACTGAACCTGGAGCGGGCCAGTTGGCTGGCCAGTATACCCTGATATTCTTCTGTCTCCACATCCAGTGTTGGGGTTACAGGCATGCACGACCAACTCCTGGGTTTATTTTCTGAGGGTGCTGAGGGTCTGAATTTGGGTTTTCCTGCTCACATGACCTACACTTTATCCACTGGGCCAGCTCCCCAGCCCCTTTTGTTTGTTTTCATTTTTTTTTTTTTTTTTTGAGACAGATTCTCACCTAGTGCAGGCTAGCCTCGCGTTTTCTGCATAGCTGAGGCTGGTCTTGAACTCTTGATCCTCTTGCCTCCACCACCTATGTGCAGGGATTACAGGTGTGTGGGAGCGCACCCAGCATCAGGCTACATATAGAAGGTGTATATGAAATATAAGTCATATTTGTGTCTGGACTTGAGGCCTGTCCTTAAGATACCTTATTATGTATATGTAAATGTCCTAAAAAACAAGCAAACAAGAAGAAACCAAAAATTGTGTGTGTGTGTGTATGTGTGTGTGTGTGTGTGTGTGTGTAATGGAGTGTGCTGCCGAGAAGTGTCTTCCAGCCTGTGCTGTGGGAGAAAGCATTCAAGCAGAATGAAAGACATTCTTAGTGGAGGGAACGGCCTAAACAAAGGCCCAGAAGCTGGAAGGAGGCAGCTTTGTGGATGGATGCCACTGTAGCTGGAAGGGGGTGTGAAATGGAACAGGGAAGGCGAGCCCCGGCAGAGGTGTGAGCAAGGTAAGTGGCCTTGAGTGACAGGCTGTGGTTGATCTTCGGAGCAAGAGAAGGGTGACAAAAGACATCTGAAGCAGGGAGCAGGTGACGTTGTTCAGGGTGTGAGTACTCAGGCACAGCCCCATTAAACAAGACCCTGTGTGTCTGCCAGCCACTATGTCTGTCGGTGGGAGAGAGAGGTGGCGATTCGATTCGGCAGAACAGGCCTGACCAGGGCAGAGAGCAAATCGGCTGGGGCAGCCCTCCGGCGCTCCTCACTCCCCTGCCCAGACCTCCAGTTCTTCACCCCACCCCCACCCCTGAGCCCCCCAGCTCCTCACACCAGTGGCATTTCCTGCCAGCCAGAGAAAGGTTCCTGGCACCTTGCTCAGTCCAGGCCTTCTACAGAGTCAGAACAACCTGAACTTGATCCCAGAATCCAGTGTTCAAATGTGGGGAAACAGAGGCCCAAACTGCTGTCTGCCTGAGGTCATGCAAAACCTGTGGCATACTGGGACCCATTTGGGGGGACAACACTCTGAAATTGGTAGCTCCCCTTTTCTCCTGGTAGGATCTTAGATGGATTTTGTTTTGTTTTGTTTTGCATCTGCCTCTAGCCCTTTCGGTGTGAGGTGAGATGGAAGGAGAAAGGGGGGAGGGTTATAAGCACTTAATTTCTCCGAACCTTGATTCAGCTTGCTGTGAAATGGGTCCCGTAATCACAACAAAAGTAAAACTCAATTTACTCCTTCCTGTGTATAGACTTCAGGCTGGAGGCTAGCTTGGTTGGTAGAGGGCTTGCTACCATGCACGAAAGAAAGAAAGAAAGAAAGAAAGAAAGAAAGAAAGAAAGAAAGAAAGAAAGAAAGAAAGAAAGAAAGAAAGAAAGAAAGAAAGAAAGAAAGAAAAAACTAGCCAGGCTGTCCCAAGTGACCTGTTCTCTACTATAGTCCCAACTGCTCTACCCCATCTCCATCTCTCTCTCCCAGTGACGCTGTTCCATCTCCAGCACCAGCTAAACTAGTGAGCACACATCTGTAATGCCAGAACTCTGTAAGTGGAGGCTGGA
This sequence comes from Mus minutoides, assembly GCA_902729485.2. Classification (NCBI taxonomy): domain Eukaryota; kingdom Metazoa; phylum Chordata; class Mammalia; order Rodentia; family Muridae; genus Mus; species Mus minutoides. The sequence continues at coordinate 390,960 of LR755155.1, read as the reverse complement.
GCCAGGCAAGTTTGAGGCCAGCCTGGGATATGTGAGTCTTTGCTTAAACACAAACACACACACACACACACACACAGTACCAGCACTTGCCTGGGATGTAGCAGTTGTCTAGTCAGTATGTACCGAAAGAGAAGGGAGTGTCTGTCATTTGTCAGCTCCAGGCCGCCTGTCCCTGCACCAAGGCATCACTTGCGGGATCATGCGTAGTCCACCAGTTCAGTGGTTCTCAAACATTCTAATCCTGTGACCCCTTAGCACAGTTCCTCTTGGCATGGTGACCTACCCTCCCCGCCAACCACAAAATCATTTCATTGCATACTCCATAGCTGTAATTTTGCTGCTGTTATGTAAACATCTGACACACAGATGGTCTTCCTCGACGTGACCCCTGTGGAAATGGGTCGTGACCCACACAGGCTGAGAATACTGCTCTAGTCACATTGCTAATGAGGAAACAGCCGTAATGAGGCCACCTGAACCTCACTCATGACCACAGGACCTGGACCAGGGAACCCATGTGATTGGACAGGCTACTGAAGACCTGAGTGCATCCTTGGGGGTCTGCTGCGGGGCCTGGCTCAAAGTGGCTGTGACAGACAAAGTGGTGTCCCAGCTCTTACCATGTTATCCTCATGAAAAGCTTTAGGCTGGTCTGGGTCAGTTAGGATTCATCCCTGTAGACTCTCACACTAGGGAACCTGTTCACATCTGACTCTCCCCACTGACTGGGATCCACCCAACCCCAGTGGACTGACATCCCAGTTTCTGCCTCTGCTGTCATCTTCCCACTGTCTTCCCCAGAGGCCTTGAGTTGGCCCCTTGAGGGGATCACCTGGATGACGGTGTGTGGAGGCCCTGGGCAGAGCAGCACCCTCTCGGTTCCCCTGCAGTTCGTGGCCGTCCCAAGGTGCGAGGATCCAGCTGCACGCGGCCCATCAGTCTGCCATTCTGTCTGCTGCGCACGCGGAGAAACAAACACAGCTGTGTTTATTCCAGAAATTACACATCGTGATAATGTGCTCACTCGGGGTAATGCCTCCCGGTCAGGATCACAGGAGGAGCTGCACCAAGGTGCCTGGAATCCTGGGCCCCCCTTTAAATTCTCTGTGACAGCTAGGCTGTTGGGTAGACCTTGGCTGGCAGAGTAGCCCGCAGCCACAGGACGTGCACAGACAGTGTCAGAAGCTCCAGTTTTGAAGCTAGTGGGCATTGTTACCTGGTGAGGGGGAGGAGGGGTGACCCTTGGCCTCAAAACGTCCAAATAGGAGACTCATGCCTGTAACCCAAAGCACAGCCACCCAGAGTCACACAGGCCTGTTAGTGGAGAGTGGTTCAGGATTGGACTCAGAATCAAAACATGCTGTTTCCCTCACACATCCATCCCATGGCTCCCAGTTTCGTTGGAGATGGAGCCAACCGTCCCCAGGACCCAAAGGCTGAGTGTTTTCTGGCTGCTGCGCACATGGCAGTTGTAGCCACTCTGACCTTTTGATCTCTTACTCTCTAGGTTTCACCTACCACAGGACCTTTGCACTGGCTGATCCTTGCAGCTGGAATACTGTTGCTCTCATTGTCTGGCTGATGCTCATCCATGCTCCACTGTCTTCTTCCCCCACTCAGTTTCATAAGCAGCATTTGTCAAAATCCTAATTTTAAGTTAATCCATGTCTTTAATCAGCATTTTCTCCATCCTACCATACTGCAAATGTAGAGGTGATTGCACTGCCGACCGCCAGATTCCCCAGGCCTACCTTGGGCCTGGCCCATAGTAGGTGTTCATTTAATATGTGTCGGTGGGAAGAATGAATGAGTGAAGGCAGTTCTCTGCTCTGTGAAAGGGGGATCCGCTTCTGTTTGTTCTTCAGGGTGACAGTTGGCAGAGTGCTGTGACATCCGTCATCTCCCTTTAATTGAACAGACTGGTATTGAAGTCTGCAGGGGCTTGGCACAGGGCCAGACCCCAGGGTGGGGGTGTGGGAGCTGAGGTGGAGCCGGCATCGCAGGCTGCGGCTATGCACAGCCCCTGGGAGGAGGGTCCACTGGGGCAGTGCCTCTCCCATGCAGACGGAAGAGGCCTTGGTGCTCAGGAAGGGGAAGGGATGCGGACAGCACGTGCGAATTGGGACCTGATGGACCGGCCGCTGGGGCTTTTCCCTACTGCCACTGGATGCTCTGATGGGCAGTGCCTGTCCTCGCTGGCCTCTGAGAGAGTTAGCAGTCTGACACTGGGCACGCTGTGGACTAGCCTGATGCTCTTCTGAACTTTCGTTTCCCAGGGCCAGTCTGATGGCGAGTGTCGTAGGAAGTGCTGAAAATACAGGTGGAGAAGCAGAGGGTGGGAGGTGGGCGCAGCTGGGTGGAGTGGCATTTCATGGGCAGAGCAAAACCTATAGAGAAAGGAAAGAGGAGGGGAGGGGGAAGGAGAGAAGAGGGGGAAGAGGAGGGGAGAAGGAGGAGGGGGAATCTTATGAGTGCCGGGTGGGTATGCCAGGTAGAGGGATAGCCTGAGCTAAGTCCCTGTTGGCAGGAGTCTGCAAGGAGGCAGAGAGTAAGGGGCTAGAGGCTGGTGATTGAGGGGTGGGACCGGACCGGGCTGTACTGGTTCCTCCTGTCAGTGAGTTGATAGCTGCGCTGGAAGGCTTTAGGAGGTGCCTGGATCTAACCTGTGCTCAGAAAGTCAGGGTAGGGAGGGGAGCAGAGTGTGTGTGTGGGTGGAGGTGGAGGAACCATCCTAGTAGGTGGTGGAAGGAACCTGACAGTGGTGGCCTTCTTCAAGTTTCAGACAGAGGAGGGTGACACCTTATGCTTTCCCCTGGCCCAGCTGGGGCAGCTTCTATTATCATGGACACAAACTTGACATTTTGTTTCTGACATGAAGTAGTAACTTACTGGCATCAATGAGCTTGTGACTTCAGTACCCTCCCGACCATCCAGAGGGAGACAAGGGCAGATAGAGGGTGAGGAGGGCCCTGGGCCCTGGCTCTGTCAGGATTTGTGGTGATTCTGCACAAGCCTTTTTTCCTCCTGGAACGAACTGGCTATATTGGAGGAGAACTGCGGGCAGGTTCCAAGCCACCCACCTGGTCTTGTCCTATGTGACTGGACTTGACGGATGACTTTCCCAGCTTAGGACTCCATTTCCTTATCTCTAAAATGCAAAACACAAAAACAAACGACCGTTGTGTAGAGAAAGAGCCCAGCAGCGGCCCCTGGGAATGCCTTCGGTAATCCCCCTGGTCTATACCATGAGGAGTTTGGCCCAACTTCCGCTCCAGCAGCAGTCTTAGGTCAGCCACCCAGGGATCTCAGCAGAGCTCTGCAGCAGCCACTCCAGGAGACAGCGCCCTCTAGTGGAAGGGTTCCACTGCCTCTCTGGCCCCTTGGGCTGATGCTCCTCTCTGCTCAGCCCACTGCTTCCCAGGGCTATTAGATGAACCAAGAGCCCTGGAAAGCGCTTGGAGGGTGGGGCCTGGCGGAGTCTGGCTCCCTTCTGCCCACATGTGTGGGCCATTTGCCTCCCAAGGGTGGGGGTGGATGTAAAGAGCAGTGGGGGGCCTGGGAAAGGTGAGGGGGCTAAGGAGGGTGTGGTAGGGACGGCAGGGTTTAAGATGGGTGTGGGGGGAGCCAGAGGGCAACTGTAGCAGTGCTCTCTAATTTTTGAGCCAACCTTTCCCCCATCTTCATATAATTAAGAGTATTTTTAAAATGCCTTGTCGAAATAAAAATAGTGCATCTCCATATGACCTCATTTTATTCCACGCCCTACAGTGTGCGCACATACATGCACACACACATGCAGACACAGTTGGGCTTTAGAAAATATGCGTCTGTGTTTGCGCGCACGTGCCCTTGTGTCTGTCTGTCTGTCTGTCCATATATCTGTCTGTGTTTGTGTGTTTGGTGACTGTTCATGTCCCCATAGCATAGGAGAGGACTTGTACGAGTCAGGTCTCCCTTTCCACTGTGGAGCCTAGGGATCAAACTCAGGGCATCAGGTTTGGCAGCAAGCCTCTTTTCCAACTGAGCCATCTCACGGATCCTTTACTTTTTCTTTCTGGACATTTGTTTATTATAATTGGATTTCAGAATTGACTGTTGTGCCTCCCTTTTAGAGGCTCTTATTTTGCCCAGACGCTAAATACTGAGGGGACCCCCCTTGATTTTCTAATTTGCAGCCAGAGGCCTTGGGCACTCACTGGCACACGTGGAGCTCTGCAGTATCCAGAGGCACGTTCCCTGTGACCCAGTGCTGGGGGCAAGACCGAGGGGTGTGTGGTTTTTCCACAGTGGCTGGCTCATGTCCTGGCCCGTGCTCTTGCCCGAGTAGCTGTGCCTTTTGAATATAGATGTAGCTGTGAGTCTCATCAGATATCTCAGGAGAGTGAGGCTCCAGACAGTGCAAAGACTTGTTCGGGTCTCCACTCTTAGACTGCTCAGATTCCCTACAGCCTTGTTTAGAAAGGCAGAGAGACCAAGATCACAGAGGGTAGGGTGGTGCAGTGGGAAGACTAAAGCAAGATGCCGTGTTAACATGTGGTAGAAGTTGGACTTAGCAAGTCTTCACCCAGCTGTGTTGCACCATGTTGCTGCTTTAACCACATTAGCTACAAAGTCTCTACCTTCAGTCAATCAAGAAGGTTCCTAGCTCTGGCCGAAACCTTGGAGAGGAAGATGCTGTAATCCCAGTTCTTGAGAGGGTAAAGCAGGAGGATGGAGATACTGAAACCACCCAGAAATGGGGGTACATAGCAAGACAGGGTGTAGGGGGTATCAATGTCTCTGAGAGGTTCAGTACTTCTCAAGGCCACACAGTCTAAAATTCATACCTGGGTATAGTCTCAAGGCCATGCTCTATAGCAGTACACTGACAGGTGAGGGCCGGTGGGCAGAGCCAGGAGCCATGCCGAATAGCCATAGCCAAAGCACAGCAGCACCCACATACCCCCACCCCACACCTCCTCTATCCCAGCTTCACACTCCTGGAGCCCCCTATGGTCAGGCAAGCCTGGGGTCCTCTCAGATCTCTCTAGGGACAGGAGAGCATCCTGCTGTTGCCAGGCTTCCTGGCAGCAGGGTAAATTCCCTCTAGCACAGCCTAGGGCATTGGACAGTATCCTGTCACCTTTGTGGTCTCCAGTAGATCTCTAACATCCTGGAGAGACAGGAGCAGCGTTGGGGAGTGGGTGGACCCAAAGATGTGTCTACTGCAGGGATGAGGCTGCCCTTGCTGTGCCTTCTGACTTCTTTGGGCCGTAAAGAACTTTGAGAAAATGCTGAAATTGTGAATGATTTCCCAGGAAGTTTTAGGCACATGCATGCACATGCACACACTCACACACACACACACACACACACACACACACACACACACACACACACACACTTTTAGATATCATTTATTTATATTGTGTGCTCACCCATATGTAGCATGATAGGTGTGTGTGTGTGTGTGTGTGTGTGTGTGTGTGTGTGTGCGCGCGCGCGCACGCGCGCGCGCGTGTAGAGGTCAGAAGACAGCTTGCAGGAGTCAGTTCTCTCTTGCCACCATGTGGTCCTCTGGATGGAACGCAGGTCATCAGGTGTGATGCCAAGAGCCTTTATTGTACAGAGCCATCGTGCTGGCCCTATTTGTGCTTTCCTTTGTGTCAGAGGCTCACTATAGAGCCCTGGCTGGCCCCAGACTTGCCAAGTAGACTAATCTGGCCTCCAATAACTCACAGGGATCTCCCTGCATCTGCCTCCCAGACTGCTGGATCACAGACATCTGTCTCGGTGCCTGGCAGTACTTGCTTTTGATAAGATTAGCTTTTTTTCTACATAGCCCCAACTGGACTCACATATGAGACCCTCCTGCTTCAGACTTCCAGTAGTGAGATTACAAGCCTGTGCCACCACACCCAGTGGCCTCCCAAAATTCAAAAGCCACCATGTATGACTGTACTGTTGCTGTGACAGCCAGCATGGTCTAACTGAGCCCAGGGTTGGGGGTACTTTCCCACGGCTACCTCATACACCTTTGTAAGGTAGGGAAACTGAGGCTCTAAAGCAATGCCTCCTCTCACTGAGAGAGCACAGACAGGAAAGTTTGAGCTGCCCCTGCTAGACTGTGGAGGCCATTTCCCTGTTGACTGTGGCTGTGGGACAGTTACTGCAGCTGTCTTCTGTGGTCAGACCAGAGCTCCGTGGGAGTCACTGGTCACTGCCTTAGGAGAGGGGACTGGGGGAGGAACCTGCTTCCGACCAGGCCTGGAGTCCCCTGGAGACTGGACAGGGTATCCTGTCTCCTTTTTTACACCGAAGTCTGAATCTCTCTGGCTCCATGTGATATGAGAATCTTCCATCTGCCTTCTGTTGACTGAACAGTCTTGTGAGGAGGCCGGGTTGGGGGGGGGGGTTGTCCTTATGTAATGGTTAAGCATGAAGAAATTTACAGTAGTCCTGAGTTCAAATTTTGCATCAGTCCCACACATGCTGTGTGGCCTTCCGAGGGCTGCTTTGCCTTTCTGAGCCTTACTTTCCCATGAGTTAAATGAGATATCAGCTTAATACAGAGGCACCAAGCCTGCCACAGAGGAGCCCCTGCTAAAGATGATGATAGGCGCTGGTTGGGGTGCAGTAGAGAATACATGCTTTGTGTGCCCAAGGCCCAAGATGTCCACTATCAAAGGCAAAGATAACAGTAATTGACCAAGCTGGCTGGTGTAAAGGTACATTTGTGGAAAAGACCGCTGTGCTTGGCTGGTGTGGGAGAGTAGGGTACAGAGCCACCCCCAGGAGCACANCCAGATCTCGTTGCGGATGGTTGTGAGCCACCATGTGGATGCTGGGATTTGAACTTATCACCTTCGGAAGAGCAGTCGGGTGCTCTTGCCCGCTGAGCCATCTTACCAGCCCCCTTACCTCATTTTCTTACAGACTCAGGACCTCAGGCTTGTGTGGCAAGCACACTCCTAACCAAGCCATCCCAAACCCCTCTACTGCCCTTTTCTTCCTGACCTCTGCCTCTGTCTGTCCCTAGAACCCTAAGAGCTCCCAGTGCCCGACCCTCAAGTGCTGTCACCATGGCGATGGTAATGGGGCAGCAGCACTGTCTCTGAGCAGCTGGGGGGGGGGGAGACCTGCTGGTGTCATATAGCCCCATGAGCTCTTGCAGTGCAGGTGTGGAAACCAAGGCTGTGGAAGCAGCCTTGGTTTCCATTAGTCACCCTGCAGTGCAGAGCCAGGGCTTCACTCTCCAGGAGAGTCCCTTGTGCTTCTCTGTTCTAGAACTACACTATCTGTCCATCCATCTGTCCACCCATCTATCTATCCATCTGCCTACCTACCCACCCACCCACCCACCTATCCACCTATCCATCCATCCTCCCACCCACCCATTTATCCATCCTCCCACCCACCCATTTATCTATCCATCCATGCATCCATCCATCCATCCATCCATCCACTCATCTATCCATCTATCATCCACCCATTCATCCACTTATACACCCACCCATTCATCCATCCATCCACCCATCCATCCATTCATCCACCCACCCGTTCATCCATCCACCCATTCATCACTCAGCCACCCATCCACCCATCCACCTGTCTGTCCGTCCACCCACCCATCCATCCATCCAGTGACGATTTTAACACATATGTCCCGTTGCCTGTTTTAGTCACTTATTTGTCCCTGTACTAAACAGTTGCTTGCTGAAAATCTACTGTGTGTCAGGCTTGTGCCTCAGAGCTTTGGGAGGTGAGGCTGGCTGAAAGCTTTGAAGGTGGCATGGGCACGTAGGAGAGGTGTTCACGAGGGCAGGATGCTTCCTTGTCGTCTGAAGGTCACCCTGGAACCATGTCAGGAAGGTTGGGTTGGCCATGAGCCAGCATGCTCTTGGGGGCTCCGTTGCACCATGGGCCACACTTGGGTCCCAGTAATTTCTAGAGATAAATATACACAAACATACACAGATGTCTGTCTGTATGTATGTATATGTATATGTATAATATATGTGCATATATGGATATATAAAGACAGAGTCTTGTGTAGTTTAGGCTAGCATCAACCTCCATGTGTAGCCAAGTATGATCTTTTTTTTTTTTTTTGGTTTTTCGAGACAGGGTTTCTCTGTATAGCCCTGGCTGTCCTGGAACTCACTTTGTAGACCAGGCTGGCCTCGAACTCAGAAATCCGCCTGCCTCTGCCTCTGCCTCCCGAGTGCTGGGATTAAAGGTGTGCGCCACCACGCCCGGCTGCCAAGTATGATCTTAAACTAGTGATTCTTCTCTTCCTATCTCTGGAATGCTGGGGTTGCTAGATTACAAGCACAGGCCATAACATCTAGTTTATGCTGTATAACTAGGGGTAGAACCCAGGGTCTCATGTAGGCGAGGCACTCTACCAAAGTGCTGCAGTCACCCTTGTGACCCTTGTTCTTTCTCCTTGCGCACTTCCTCCACAATATTATGTTCCTCATGTTTCTGAGCCAAACACCACTGACTGGTCTCTTTGAGGCTGCGGGGATGCTCAAGTAGGAGAAAAGCCCCGTACTGAAGACACGCCCCACCCCATCCACGTGGGCATCCTGGTCTCCACCCCAAGCTGGTTCCCTCCAGAGCAGTGCGTCACAGCTGGGGCAGTCGGAGAGCCAAGCCGAGAGGAGCGTGCCCCTCCTCCAGCCCAGCATGGCTCTGCCCTGACTCACAGCCTGACTCTGCAGAAAGGGTTCAGGCTGCAGAGAACTGCCCAGGAGTTTGTGGTTTTGAATTCAGAGGAGAATTCCCTCATCGGCTCAGGGTAGGATGCCTTACTTGTTGAGAGAGACATTTTTACAAAATAAATCCTTAGAGAAGCCAGGCGCTGGCTGAGGCTGGGAGGCCTGGCAAGGGATTATTTAAATAAACCCTGTTTTTGAAGCTTCAGGGGCCCAAATGATTTCTCTGAGCCTTTAGTTACTCCTTGTGTTCAGTTTATAGTCCCCAGTGACCCTGAGACAGTGTTCCTTGGAATCAGGGCAGCAGGCCCTCTCCCTGGGTGAGAGCCCTGGCCTTTGGAGTCTCTATCATTCCTTTCTTTATTGGGGGGGGGGGGTAGGAGTCAATTTCACTCTCTTTAAGCAAGATCATTCTTAGTAGCATAGTTGTCTTTGTGAGGATGCATTTTCTGCCCATTGCATGTTAAGGGCCCCAGGCTTTAGCCTATGGGATGTCCATGTACCCCCTTCCCATGGCCACATTGTCCCCACATTCCTTAAGAAGGCACGTTGTGGCCCTGGGACTTCATACAGTTCTCTTAGGCTGGGACAACACTGGAATGGTTAAAGAGTACCCTGGGTCTTCTAGGCCTTACTGCAAACTTGCCTTTGCATGAGACTGAGGCTCGTGTATCCAGGCATTTGTGTAGCTTGCTGGGTGGCTGAGGACAACCTTGAACTCCCTCTTTCTCCTGCCTGTCCCTGGAATTACAGGCGTATACCACTGGATCCGTTTCATGAGGTGTTGGGGATCAAACCAAGGAAGGGCCTTGATTGTGTTAGGCAACCACTCTACCAAGCGAGCCAAATCACACCTCTCAGCACATTGCTGAGTGTCTCCTGGGGGTGGGGGGGCACCATGCTCAAGTGAGGCCCATGAAGTGACTGCAGCTCAGGCCTAGGCCCCTGAGTCCCTTGTCTGCATGAGCTTGAACTCAGCTCTCTTCCTTTGTCTCTGCCTAGGCTCCCCGCGTCTCTGTTTTTGCAGCATTCCTATGATCCTTTGCCCAGAGCTGGAGTGACAGCCTCAGCCTCAGACTGTGCCCAGCTCTCACTTTCTCCTCAGTAAAGGGGGATGGGGGTGGGGTGGGGGGAATCGAAGTAGAGCCTTTCCCCAGAATAAGTGAATTCAGCGCTTCTGTGGGGCCCATGGGACAATGTCAGGGGTGTGGCTGTCCCTAGGTGGCAAGCTGGCTCATACACCCTGTTCCCCATCACTGACAACAGTTTGCCTCCCCCAAGGCTCCCCTGTGGTGGTAGAAGGCAGGTCTCACCCCTACAGACACCCCCTTGTCCCTCCAAACCAGCACAGCAACCAGACCAACAAAGATGTACTTAGGCAGACCCTGTGGGGGCTGTAGGTGGGCAGTGTGGTCACCTGACCCTGGTGACATCTGTCCGTGGGTCCTGTCTGAGTGCCTTGTTCTGGGGTCTGTCTGCCTACCCTGACATCCACACCTTTTTATCCTGCTAAATAAATGCCTGAGGACACTTCTGCCCTGAGACAGCCTGGCTACCCTCCTCTGTCCGCCCTGTAGTCTCCCTCTTATCTAAATCCTGAGCCTTCTGTCTCTCTTCTGGAGATAAGCGTCCATCCACGGATGTCTGTACATGTCCTGGGCACACAGTAGGCACTTAGCCGCTAGCTGGGGTGGGAGCTAAGGCTGTCTGCTTGTCCCATTGGCATGTTTGGAATGTGCAAGAGGCTGGGAAGTCAGGGTGTGCCCTGCCCCCACCTGCTCTTTTTTTTTTCCTCCAGAAGCCCACCTCATCAGCCTTTCCTTGAGGGCAGTCCCCTGCCTGAGAAAACCTAGGCCTTGGGGGCTCTGCGTTCCTGTTTCAGAGTGAGGAAACCAGACTTATAGTAGTTCAGGGGAAGCCCTGATTCAGCATGGAAGCAGGCCTGTGCCTCTGAGGCGCATGGACACAGTGGGCACTGCACCCACAGATGGGGAAACTGAGGCTCATGGAGAAGCCTGTACCCCAGGTGAATGGGTAGACAGGATCCAAGCCAGGCCAATGTCCTGTCCCTGGCTTCTCCCTCAGAGCTGGGGGCTCTGCTGGCCCCAGGAAGCATTTAGTGGCGAGTCGCTGGCTAAACTAGGAGGAGGCCCAGAAGAGGCAGGCTGGAGACAGACAGTCCGTTCTGCATTCACGGTGGGCTTTGTGCCAGAGCAGAAGGAAGCAGGAATGTAGGGGGAGCAAGACTGGGAATGGGGACTCCTCACTGTGTCACGCCCAGATTAGGAGAGCCAGCGTGGGTTTGTCTGGTCTGGGCACTCTTGCTGTTGTATTTGTGGATAGAGAGGTCCAGGTCCCAGGTTTCCCCAGCATCCTTTGCTCCAGTTACGGGTGACATTAGTGACAAGAGGTAGTGACATTTGTGCAGCCCCTTAAGAGGTGAGCCTCTGTGGAGCTCTGGTCTGAGGAGGCCTGGGCCCCGCAGATTGCTGTAAGCACCTGGGCACAGAAATGCCCTACGCTGCTGACCTCCACCACCAGCAACCAGCTCACTTTACCCACACTGAGCCCAGCTGATGAGGCAGTTCATCTCCCTGAGCCTCAGTTTCCTTTTCTGTAAGGCAGAGGGGTTATTCCTGCTTTCACAGAACACCTGAGAGGCTTGAAGCAGTCGCAGACCCAAAGCTCCAAACTTGGTGTCTGGCAAGCAGGAGGCCTCAATCACCCGTTATGACATAGCCTGGTGCTATGTCAGGGCTGGGCCAGGATCGGCTTTGGTCCTGGTAGGAGTCGGGTAGGAGCTGTACCATCCAACCGTCTTCTCAGCTTTTACTAAGAATCAAGGCCTCACTAAGTTCCCTGGGCTGGCCTTGAACTCAGGACCCTTCAGTTCAGTCTCCTAAGTGGTTGACATCATAGGCTTTAGCCTCCAAATCTGGCTTTCCCACTGTTCTCTTAGAGCCCATCTCACCATGACTTCCACTCTCTCATTGGTGGCCCATGTGGGGACCCTTAACTTCTCCATGAACCATCCCGCCAGGTGAGGAAGGCCTCCAACACAAGCAAGTCAGCTGTGTTCTGACCAAACTCTAGCCTTTACTGTGTGCACTTGGTCTGTGCGTCGCCAAGAGCCGGGAGCCCTTGTGGCCCCCCCCAACCCCCAGAGCCTAGAGGCAGGTCACAGGGTCACGACAGATTTGGGATAGCTGCACTGTGAATGGTGAGTTTAGAGGGGAGGGGCAGGGAAGGCTTCCTGGGAGAGGGGGCTCAGGGTAGGATCCTGAGGCAGGAGCTGGATTGGCTCACAGGGTGGGGGATAACGCACACACGGTGATTGGGAGAGACGCTGATGGAGGCCTGGCAAGAGCGCTTGTTCTTTCTGGTGGCTCAAAGGATAGAGGATGCCTGATGGAGGCAGAGGGGATGGGTGTGGTGGAGTCCTGGGTGGCTCAGCTCCTGAGCATCCCAAAGCCAGTCTGGCTTTTTGCGAGGGGGGGGCGTTGGGGTGAAGGGTGGGGGTGGGTTGGCCTTTGCAATGCAAAGCCAAGTGTCCTGGAGCGACCACCCACTGTGTCCTGCCTCTTAGGCCATTGGGAAGCCTTTCCAAGTCCAAACCTCCTGCAAGGGATAAGTGGGTCAGAACAGCGCCCACGGTCCCTTCCCTCCAGAGAAGGGAGGGGCTGGGACAGATGAGCTCTGTCCAGGCCACATCCACACATCCTCACTCCCCCACTGGGGACTCTGCAGCCTCAGCCTCAGGTGTGAGGTCCCTCCTCCTGCCCAGCCCTGACTTCCTGCCTTCTAGAAGGAAGTTGGGACACACCCTGCCTTGCCTCCCACCCAGGGGTGCTCTAAGTGAAGTAAAGAATTCAGGAAACAATTTCCAGAGCCAGTAAGCCTACAAGCCTCTTATTTTACAAAAGGCCCAGAGAGGGGGATTGGCTGGTGCCAGGTCACACAGCAAACTAGAGAGGCAAGGTTGAGACTGAAACTTGGGTTTCTCTAAGGGATCCCATTGCTCTCTCCTCGTCTCCAAGCTGGAACGTGAGCATGGCTATTTCTTGTCTACCCATCCTCCTGGTCAGTCACCATGACCTGTTGACCAAGTGCAGGTCTGGGCCAGGTTAAGTGCACTCGTAAGAGCTGCAGTGTTCAGCCAGGTCCCTGAGTCAAAACACTATGTTAAGTACTTGCCTGGATTATATCGCTTAGTCCTTGGTGGTTTTCCAGGTAGGGACGTGGCTTCTGGGCGGGTCTGGTGATCAGCCACACTGTCAATGCACAGGGCAAATCCAGAGAACCTGTGGCCCTCAAAGCTGAGGTGTTAATGGCATACACAGCCCGGGCTAGGTGGCAGAACTCACATGACTCACCCGCGCAGGGGAGCGGGACAGACCCTGTGGTGTGGCGTGTGGCTGTGAGCTGGCATTGCCAGACCCCCAGTCATCCAGGTCTCTGTCAGCTCCAGGGAGTGGGGGGACTTCATGAGTGTCTCCTCACCTGGAAGAGACTTGTTTACCTACTCTGGTGGGTGGCATGAGCTTGGGAACCTGTCGTGCCAGGTTGTGCCGAGAAGCTGAGCCAGTCTGCTAAGGGACAGGACAATGGGTTGGGCGTTCTCTTTGCTGTCACTGAGGAGCTGTGCACATTTGGTCAGGTTGCTTCACCTCTCTGTGCCAAATCTGTGAGAAAAAAAACAAGAAACAAAAAACAAAACAAAACAAAACCCCCACACACACACCCCAGAGGACTTTTTCATGGGAGAAGACCAGAATAACTCTGACGTTTTCCCATTCAAATCCTGTCTCGCCACAAATTATTTATTCTCCTGTCTCGTTGAAAACTGGAGCCATCTCAGGATTACGAAGAGTCCCCACAGCCTCTAATGCAGAGAGCAGATTAAATATTGAGTGTGGGTTTTTATTCTTGCTATTTCTTTTTCCTCCTTTCCAGTCATTTTCCCATCAGCTTGTTTCTTTCTCTCCCTGGCTTCTGGGAAGCCGGGGTTCATGTTCACAGGCACATTCTCCTTCCCTTATCTGGAAGGATCACTGTGCTCTTTTCTGATGGATGTAGAGGTGTTCTTAATTCCCCTTCGGTTGTCTCTGGAGTACCTGACAGAACCCCTGCTGATGGGTTCCTGCTGTTGTCCCTGTTCTTTGCTGACTACCAGCCTTTGTGACCTCCTGGAAAACTGGGGAGCTGAAGACAGCGACCTTGGTATGCATTTCCTTCTAGAATCTTCTGTCCCAAACGGAGGAAGCCAGGGCTGAGCTTGTCAAGAGCAGAAGCCAGAAGCGAACTGAGGGTCTTGGAGTGAGATGTCAACTCAGGGGTCCCCGGGAGGTTTGCTGTATCAGGTCCCATACTCACCAGTCCCGAGAAAAGTGTCTGTCCTGGCCCCTCAGTGTCAGGCCCAAATAGAGAGAGGAGGCCACACCTTCCCATCCACAGGGGACTCCAGAGTTCAGCTTTGCCGTGAGTCTGAGATCTGTGCTGGAGACTATATCTATGGTCCCCGCCCTGGAGGAACACCCCAGTAGACAGACGTGTGGAAGACTAGACAGAGATGGCACTGCCTGTTGGGATCGATAGGCCTTTCCTGTAAGATTTTATTCATAATATAACTGTCATTCATTGAGTGTGTTATACCCAACACTACACTAGGCTAATATCCTAATGTAACTTTGCACTACCCCACAGCCCTCTCAAGGCTGTTGGATTGACAGCCCACGAGGAAATGGAACAGACCAAGACATAATTAGCCTCAAGCCACACAGCTTGCCAGCATGAGTGAAATTTCAAGTTCAGAATTCACACTCCTGGATTCTAACCTGGCGGGTGTCCTTGTGAGCGCATGCAGGAGGAAAGTTCATACAGGGGCCAAACAGGAAAATCCTGGCCATGTTGGTCTGAAACTAAGGAGGAGGGAGAGGAAGCTGGGAGAGGAGGAGGAGGAGCAGATGCCCAGCAAGGTTGAGCTACCACTGGCTTGCTCTCTCCTCGCCCGGAGTCCTGGGTCACGGAGCCAGACTTCAGACGTGCCGTGTTCATGTTTACCAGGGTGTCGGGCAGAGAGGGCTGAGGGAACAGGGAAGTGGCATTGAATAACGCTGAGTCACTGGGTGAGAAAGGCCTGGTCCCAGTCCCCCACACCTGCCGATTACTCACGGAGAAAGTCTGTTTCCTGCCAACGCGTCTCTAACACCTCTCTGACAGCTCCTAATCTGCTTTTCATTGGAGAAAGCTAGACTCCAGCTCAGACCTGCTGCACAGACCCCACCGGGGAGCCAGAATGCCAGGCTATCTTGTCGGAGGGGTGTACACAGTTCGGAGGATGTATTTTTAATGCAAACACACACACACACACACACACACACACACACATGCTCACAGACACACACCACTCACACAGACAGACACACACACCACAAAACGTACGCACACCACACTCTTATGTACACCACTTAAACAGACACACACTCACAGACAGACACACCGCACCCAGAGACAGACACACCACAAAACAGACACACACATTACACACTCACATACCACTTACACACTCACACATAACCATAGACAGACATGAACACACACTCACGGACCAGCAGATAGACACACACAGGGACTTTACATTTGGACTTCCTTATAGCTTTAGCTGTCTCATGAGCAGGCCGAGGCACAGAGAGAGGCACAGTAAACCACCTGAGGTTGCGTAGCTCTGTGTCAGATCATAAGCCAAGGCAGCCGTCTTTGGAACCCAAACTCCCTCAGGTTAGAAGGATTAGTGCTTTCTGGTTACGCTACTAACCTGATTTTCCCTTTACTAATGAATTTATTTCGGTAGAAATAGGTGAGTCAACGTGAGGTTATAGCCTAGTTCATGTGAAGGCAGATATGGCCGGAAGGCTCATAGCAACCACTGAATTCGGAAGAATGCTAGCCAGCCTGAGCCTCTCATTGGTTGAAAAGGACATTTGGAGCCCAGAGAGGGAAAGGGACCTGACTAAGATTGCACAGCACTGTGAGTGGCCTCGGGCTGCTGGGAGCGGCCTTCGCCTACCACCCACACTGTCTGCTTCCTGTGCTCTGAGCCGAGGCAGCTGGCAGGAGTGTGGAGTGTGCTCACCTGCCCAGGAGTGTCCCGCTAACAGGATCCTAATGGCACCTGCTCCTGGCGTGGCGTAGACAGGCGGTAGTCATCACTGCTGTGTCACCTTTTCTCCCGAGGCCCGCCTTCCATGGAGGGAGCCAGGAGCTCTGGCTTGAACCAGCTCCTCACACCCACCGCCATGCTATCCCAGGAGCTTCTGTGCCCACAGCCTTCGGAAACGTGAGCTTACGCAAACTCACCCTCCTTAGGATGGCTGCCCCTCCAAGTTAGCTATCCTTATGTTCCCTTGACCTAGAAGGACAAGATGCCAAAGGATCCTGCCTCAGAGACTTTCTCTCTGAGTCACCTTGTCACAGGGGTCATTTCAGTATCGTGGAAGCTGCCAGCTTGCCCTTATGTTCCATGAGGGTCCCAGGATAGCAGGTCCCTTATGAGGTTTAATGACAGAGATGCCTGGGAGACCTAGCTTCTACTAAAATGAGCCCTGTTTAGGAATTCTACTCAACCAACATGTATGGACACTGGACCCTGGCTGCTCAGAGGCCCCAAGTATCCCCTCTTTGCCCTGGTTTGCTCTCCTGTCAAATGGCACCTTCCGTAAGGCTATACGTGATGAGTGTCCTTAGAAATGTCTCATGCAATCTCCACGTTAGGTGCCCAACCCCCTCCTAGTGGATGAGGTATCTCAGTGTTGAATAAGAATACCCGAGTTAGAGCTCTGCCGCCCAAGGTTCCTGGCTGTGTGATCCTCTAGGCAAGTGATTTACCTCTCTGAGCTCAGACTCTACGTCCATACAGTGAAGCTGCCTTCCCAGGTGACTGTGGAGACTGCTTCAGGTTGTTGCGTACGCACAGCACCAAGCTGGGCACTTGATCATATGGTCACTACACAGCTGCCCCCACCTAGGCTCTGCTGACCCTCGGAGTGGCTTTGGCAAGTGAGTAACCCTCAGAACCTGTGTCAGCATGGGTGGTCAGGGAGGGCTTCCTGGAGTAGTGTAGAAAGGGGGTGGAGTGTGTTCCAGGCTCAGGCTCAGGCTCAGGCCTGGCCTCAGGAGGAGGCTGGAAGTCCTGAGATTGGGGGTGTCTCCACCCCCAGGATGCACTTGGGACTGCTTTGCGTGGGGTAGAAGCAGAAGATGAGCTGCTGAGTAGACGCCCCCTGGGGACAGTTTGTCGGGGAGCTTGACAAGGTTAAGCGTCTTCCGGGAACATCCCGCACTTCCCCTCCGTAGCCTGGTGCGGATCTATCATCCCGTATTTATCTAAACCCTTGCCGGACCCATTTGTATCCTACGCCTCTCCAGCCCCGATATAACGAGCTCCAGATGTGGGGATGGGGCCCATCCCCAAGTCTTCCCCTCAGACCTGAGGGCGTGGGATGGGGAGATGAGGGAAGACATGGTTAGCCTGCTCCCCATCCTGTTCCCTGACCCAGGTCCCAGGTGCTTGAATTTGAACTGGTGTTGGGCCCTGAGGTAGCCTCAGGTACCATGATATTAGTTAGACCTCTTGTGTCATTGCTGGGGAGAGACTAACCTGGAATCTCTCAACAGCCCACAAAGATACCAGCTGTGCCCTCATGCCAGACAGAGTTAGGCACACGGGGGCTCTGAAGTCCTTTTGTCATGTGGCTCCCTGATGGGGTCAGTCCTCTTAGTCGTTAGCATCTTGGGCCATGTTCTTGCTGCTATTCTAGAAATAACTCACTTTTCTATTTGTTAGAGTAAAAGAGTCCGTGTGTTCAGGAAAGGCCACATCCGTGCTGTAAATAAAGCCTGATGTCTCTTGACACAAACAGAAGGTAACTGTGACTATAAATATTGCAGCGGCTGCAAGGCAGTGGCCTGCGTCTGATCCAGCCTGTATTCACAGTCGCTGCTGGGCTCCATGCAAGCGAGAGGCTGGGAGGCTGGCGAGGACCCCAGAGGAGAGCAGACACTGGGAGCTGAACTGGGTGTGGACCATGGAGCCTCGCACCTTAGATGACTCTGCCTTCTCTGTCCCAGATGCTCCCAGGGTCCCATGTGCTGTAGGCATGCTCTGGGTATCCTGGGAGACGGGGGCCCAGGGTCTAGAAAAAGTAGAATCTGCAGGCTAGGGGGAGCCCCAAAGTCATGTCCACTAAGACCCTGTATCTGCTGCCCAGCCTTCACGCTCTGTTAAAGACCAGTGAGCGCCAGAGTGAGCATTAGCTTCAGCAGCCGAGTGGACATATCTGTCTGAGGATCTGGGAGAACTGGAAAGCTGTGACTTTTCTCATATCATAGCCTTTGCCAGTGCAATGCAGGGTATCAGTGCATCCCTGAGATTGTCCTAAGGGGAAACTCAGATCCTGAGCTGAGAAAGGTACTTTGGAGGTGGGTCACTGTGCGGCTCCTAATACCTTGAAGCTCACTTGTAACGCTGGTGTGTGTGTGTGTGTGTGTGTGTGTGTGTGTGTGTGCATATGTGTGTGTGTGTGTGTGTGTGAATATGTGTGTGCGTGTGTGTGCGTGTGTGTGTGCGTGTGTGTGTGTGTGTGTGTGTGTGTGTGTGTGTATGTATATGGGTTTACTGGGGGGGAGATGCACATGTCACAACATGTATGAGGATAGAGGACAACTTTGGGAGTCAGTTCTCTCCATCTACCATGTGGGTCCCAGGGATTGAACTCAGGCCATCGGGGTGAGCAGCAAACGCCTTTACTTGCTGAGCCATCTCACCCCCTCAGGGAAACAGTTGTGGGTAGATGTAAGAGATGAAAGCACCCAAATTAATCTGGTCAGAGGCCATCATCAGTTAAGCTGTGGCCAGGAAGGAGAAGCCGTGGCCTCAGAAAGGTCTGTCCACCCCACTGAGCTGTCTTCCCCACCTCAGGATGGGCTTCATTGGTACCAGAGGCCAGATACAGTGCACCAGGAACAGGGAGCCTCTCACCCTCTCACCAAGCCTTCATTTGAGAGGAAGGTTCTGGATGGATTCTGTGCTCTGTCCTGACTTTGTCTGACTTGATTTCCACCACTGTGATGTGAGATGAGCTTCTCAAAAGCATGTTCAGAGTAAATAGTTGATTAAATAATCTCTTAGGACCTGGCTCGTGCCCTATTTGTTCACTGGGATTTCTTTTTTTCTTTTTTTTTTTTTTTTTTCGGTTTTTGGTTTTTCGAGACAGGGTTTCTCTGTATAGCCCTGGCTGTCCTGGAACTCACTTTGTCGACCAGGCTGGCCTCGAACTCAGAAATTCGCCTGCCTCTGCCTCCCGAATGCTAGGATTAAAGGAGTGCGCCACCACACCCGGCTGAGATTTCTAATATTAGGTTTAGGAAGGGGGAAGAAAACAGGTGTTTTGTCTTCAGAAGAAGCCAAATGCTGTGTCCAGAGCTACCCTGGTTGCTCTCAGGAGGTCCTCAGAGTCTAAGGGATGTCTTTGTCTGAGAGACTGGTGATAGGGCCACACCCTTGGAGGTTCAGTCTCGTCTATCTCGTCTATACTGGGCATGTTGAGGTTCAGGACAAGGACTTATGCCAAGTGGGATGGCGGGACTAAACAGCCCAGGGTGGCTGGGGTGGGGGGCTGTGGGGCCAGAGGGGCTGCAGCCAGCTCAGGAATTCTGGGGGAAGAGGTTTGAACTCTCTCCCACGGGCCCTGGGGAGCCACTGGCAGGCCACAGTCAGGGAGGGACATGATAAAGAGAGTGTTCAGGACGGTCTGTGCGGCTGCGGTTTCAGGATGGATGGGCGTTGGGAAGGCCCCACAGGGGAGGCAGGAAGCCCAGCTGGGCAGCTGGCCTGGGAAGGAGAGTTCCCAAGAGAGAGGCACAGGGTTAACCTGGGACCCCAGTCAAGCTCAGCCAGGTCAGGGTCCAGGGCTGAGACAGACAGTCGGTAGGTCCAAGTGCCGGGTTTACCTTCTGCCAGTGTAACGCTATCTTGGATGTCAGGGGCATCCTGACTGAGCTGAGCAGGCCTGGCTGCCTGTAGATTTATGAGGTGTGGGGGATGTGACCAGGGGAGGACAGAGCCTTGGCGGGTAAGATGGGACTTCTGGGAAAGGGGAGAGCTAAGGACATTTTCCAGTCTACAGCATAGACGTGCTGACCCCGATTCCACTCTGTACATCCCAGCCATAGTTCCTGAGAGCCGGGCCCAAGACAGGTATCACCTGTAGCCTCAGTTTCTCCTCCACACACCTCCAATAGGTGAGAAGATGAAGGGGGCGGGGGCTACAAACATGAACTACAGGCAGGAAGCTGTAGAATGTTCCTGAACCTTGTGTATCTGGGTTAGCAGCAAGTTACAAGTCGAAGCAAGTTACAAGCAGGGTGAATTTCAGTAGGAACGTGATTCCGTTTGTGACTTTCAAAGGAATAAATACCCATTTATGCCTCTAAAAATACACTTAATGTGTAGCAAAATGTCTAAATGATCACTAATTGCGCCCACCTCCGGGGAGAAGGCTTTGACTTCTTACTGCAGACCCTGCTATATTGTCTCAATATCACATAATAAGCATATTTTGTTTTCACTCAGGAATTTCTTTTTTTGAAACTCAGAGCGATAGTGGGGGAAGTGTTGGGGGAGGGGCTTCTTCTTGACAATGGGTGGTGGGCGGCAGTGGGTGGCTGGCTCCATAGATCTGAGGACTCTCCATGCTCTCTTGAAACGTTCTGGAGTTCTTGCCAGAGAAGCTCCCAGAATGCTGCAGTACAGGCTGGATCCAGGTTGAGCATATGCGGTTGGGAAGTCAGGAAGGGTCTCCCCCAAGATGGCCGGCTCTGAAAGGGGGTAAGAGTTGATGAGCCAGGGCATTTCAGAAGGGAGACCCAGGGCAGAGCTGTTTCCCTCCAAAAGCATTCGTTACTCTGCAGGGGACCCAGGATAGAATCTGTCTTCTGTCTGAACTTTGGTGTCCTCCTCTGTGCAGTGGTCGCTTTTGATGATGTTAGACATCGAGTGGTACTCATGCATACAGCTAGTTTACACAGCGGGTTACACAGATCTAGGGATAGAACTCAGGTCCTCAAGCATGCTAGGTAAGTGCCCCCACCACTAAGCTATACCCCACACAAAAGCTGTGTGTGTGTGTGACTCTGTCCTCGGCAGTGGATAAGCAGGGATGCTTATCAACAGGGCCTCCAGGCCTTCCTTGGATCTAGGACTACCCTGTGTGAGTGCTGAGCCCAAACTGGCCATCATTCTCATAGCATTGACTTTCAGTTGGGTTCTAGGACACCTGTCAGGCAGGGCCCAAGGATGCCTCAGAACAGCCCAGGCTCTGAGCCTGAGCCTACTGCAGGATTCTGGCTGCCAGTTGGGGCCTGAGAGACATTAACGGAAGTGCCGGTGTCACCTCTCACTTGTGGTCTTTGCTTACCTGAGCCAAGCAGTCCCTCTGAGCCTTAATACCTCCCTGTGGAACATGGGAGGGAGCAAGCTGGAACTGTTTCTGAGGTGATGTTAATCTGTTATAATGAAGTAGCTAGTTAGTCAAACCAATTTGCATCCTCATCTTCTAGGACACAGCGTAGTGCCCACGGAGGGAGCCAGCCGATCTGGGTAGGTGATAGATGGATGGATCTGAGGATGGAGAAATTGATGGATGATAGATGAATAGACAGACGGGTGGGTGAGTGGATGACAGGTAAATTGATAGATGGGTGGATGAATGAGTAATGGATGGATGGATGGATGGATGGATGGACGGACGGACAGATGGATGAGTTAGCTAATTGAAGAACACATCAGAAAATGACTGGATGGGATCATGGGTACTTAATGTCTCAGGACCATTGTATTTGCCCTTTTTTTCTTGGAGCATATCTTCATGCTATGTCCTGGCTGGCCTTCTAACCTGTCACAGAGCTTTCTGGAGAGCACTGGACTCGCAGACCTTGAGCAAACCTTTGGCTTCACACAACCACAGTTCCTTCATCTATAACAATGGAGACACTGAGGCTTGTGTGCACCTTCTCTTGAGTCTCACACTAATCCAGTGTGGCCTTTACTGTACTTAACGGTGGTCTGTCTGTCCTAGGCTCTTCCTGCTCCACATTGCTGGAGCACCTGATGTCATCTCCTTTCGCATCCACCCTGCTCTGCTCAGTGCAATGGTAACCACTCAGTGAAGGTCTGGTCAACTAGTGTCCCTGTTGTAAGACAGCTGTAAAAAAGCATGGTGCAATGAGGGACATGCTTTGTAAACTGTGAAGTGCGGTGCCAGGGGCACAACCAGCAGCTAGGTCCACACTGTGGCTCTGCCCACGCTGACGCCATAGGACTAAGGATTCGATGCTGCTTTTGTTATACTACACCCTGCCCCCCCCATGGTGTGTTCCATGTCCCCCCTTCATTCGAGAAGAAGGTGTCATGTTTAGGTGAGATAATCAACAGCTAGCCTTCCCTGATGGCAGTCACCCTCTCTTCGCAGCCCCACTCTCTGAATGGTCTCCAATACAAATTTTGGGTGAAGAGGCCAAGGACTGTCTCCAAACCCCACCTAGACTACACTCTGCCCAGAAACATGGGCTCTGTACTGCGTCAGGCTCTCTAACTTGTAGATGCCAGCCCGCCGAGCAGATGGGAATGACAGCCGAGTTCAACCGCCCCCAGAAGACCAAGACACGGCAGTGCTTGGCTCATCTGGTCACATTCCCACCTCTCCATTGGCCTTGCCCTCCCAACCACCATAGTCTGGCGGGATTAGGGCACTAGGAATGAGTTGTACCCCAGGGTATGGGGTGAGAGGTAGGTGCACAGAGGGAACCCAGTTGCCTTTGCTAAGCCACCATGGTTGTCGGATGTGGCCAGATCCAGGCGTGGCACTAAAGTCTGGTAGGTAGAGCCCTGGCTGCCCACTCAAGTTATTCTTGCCCTACCTAGGCCCTACAGCCATGGCACTGGGGAGCAGCACCCTGTGATTTGAGACCCCAAGCTCCTAGGAATCTGCTTTCTGTCATCCTGACTACGAGGGGGGGAGGGCAGGACACTTGCCACGTAGGAAAGTTCATATGGCTAGGAAAATAGACCTAGATGTTGTGTTGGCTGAGAGTATATCCAAAGCCTCTGCAATCTCTTCCCACCACCCTGCTCCTGGCAACCTGTTTTCTCACTTCTGCCTTGGACAGCTCCCCGTATCCCCAGGAAAGTGGCACTGGGACAGTCAAAATGACAGCCTTAGGAAGGTGGCGATGCCCCTTCTCTGACATTTCAATCTCAGTCTTTCTACAGACTGTATGACTCATTTGTCCAGATAGGGAAGCTAAACCTCAGAGAGGTTGAATGCACTTCCTAAGAGCCACACAGCGCAGCCAAGTGAAACCTAGAGATAACATCTGTCTCCAGACTCAACGGTGTACCCGGGGCAGGTCTGCAGGTTCAAAATTCAGAACCTAGCTACTGATGGCCAGTTGGCGTCCATGATTCTAGTGACTTTGGTCTTGTGGGGACTTGGGGTTGCTAGGGTCAAGGCTGTTGAAAGTGTCCTCATGAACGGTGAGCCACAGCCAGCTGAGACATATCACCCATTTTTGCTACCGTTGGGACAAATGGAAGAAGCAAAGCCGGGTAGTTTCATGTAGGTTCTGAAAATCAAACTCAGGTCCCCATGCTTTTGCAGCCAGGACTTTACTGAGTTAACCTCCAGTCTATGAATGCTTTTTTTTTCTCATGAGAATATATCTTGGGAACTCAAGAAAGGAAAGGCCCCAGAGAAATGAGTATAGGAGCTGGACTCAGGCTTATACAACCCGGGACAATACATGGTCTCTGAGCCTCCGTTTCTTCATCTGTGAAATGGAGAGACATCCTCCACCCCAATTTTGGGATTGTGTAAGGTGCCCCCTGACTCCCAAAGCCAATAGTGCCACACACCCAGCTTCTCCTTGCCTGGCAACCGAGCCCTGCCTTTAGATGCCTGCTTCTGCCAGTGTACAGTGGGCACTATCTCCCAGATCAGCTTAGATGTTCACAGATGGGTAAACTGAGGCCAGAGGCAGCAGCCGAGCTTGGTGCTGGCTCCGGCTCCCCGGCACTGGGAGGGGTGCCCGCCTGTGTGCCGCACACCTCCCTCCCTGCCAGCACCACTCAGTATGAGAGGCAGCAAGTCACCATCTGTGTTTTCCAATAAAAGAAAATGAAAATTGAAGCACATTAAAAATAGCTCAATTGGGATTCCGTGCAAGTGCTGCGGCCTGCTGTGGCAGAGACATCCAGCCTGCCTCCTCCTCCCCGAGCCTGGAACCAACACTGCCGGGAGTCATCTGAGGCCGTCTCCCAGGAGTGTGTGGGAAGGGCTATGGTGCCGGCGGTGGCCCTGAGAGCACCAGCCAAGGACCACTTGAGACCCTAGCCCCAGCTTCCCTACTCCTGGCTGGTGAAGTGCCTAGCCCTTGAGGCACCACTGAGAAAGGAGAGTGGAGTCAGAGTCGTGTCTCAGGGCAGGCCCTGGACACAGGTCCCCAGGTATACCTGGGGTCTCTGTCTCTGGAGGAGGCTGTGTGGATTCCACAAGGCCAACCCTGGATGAGATGTCTGGCTTGATCCCTTGATCCCTGGAAGCCAAGCAAGCCAGGGGTCTTTCTGTGCCTGTGGGGCTTCTTCCTGGTTTGGGGGGGTCCTAGGAAAGCTCTTCCCTTCTTGCAACCCCAGCATTCTAGATCATCATGATATTGGGGCCTCTCTGTAGGATCGTGACCCAGCAAGCATGTCCCTTCATGACTTGAACACCTCATGAGGGTGACAGTGAAATAGGAAATAAGGTGACAGACTCTCAGAAGCCCTGTGCACTGGGCCACACAGCTGCTGGGTGAAGGAAACAGGCAGCATCCAGGAGAGCTGTCCCCATGAGCTCTGGAGTGCCAGCCCTTTTCTTCTTTGGAAAGGAAGGGTTCTGAGACGGTCCCATATATCCCAGGCTGACCTCAAGTCCACTCTGTAGTATAGAATGACCTTGAACTTCTAATCCTTCTGCCTTTTTTCCCTCCCGCCCCCCCTCCCCGAGAACTAGGATGGTAGGTTTGTATCCCTGTACCTACTTTATGCCGGGCTGGGGATTGAACCCAGGGCTTTGTGCTCTACCAAATGGCCTTCCTCCCCAGCTCCCAAAATGTCACTTGCCCCTGTGGGCCAGCTCTCTGCAGCATTCTCTTCCTTGCCTAGTTGCTGCACAAAGCTCTATGGGATGGATTAGAGGATGTGGCTCCTGCCTCAAAGCTTCTGAGTAGTGGGCAGGAAGTGACCTCAGAGCCACACAGCCAGCCCCCAGCAGCCAAAAGCCCAACAGCCTGGGAATGAGCAGGGCCCTGAGACGCTATCTGAGCCTTGGCAAGCTAGAAGTCATCCCGGAAAGCCCTGCCTTCACTTCTCTGAGTCTTGATTTCCTATCTGTAGAATGGACTGGTAATAGTGCTTGTGTTTAAGACCTCTGGAAGATGAGGTCCTTGACAGAGACCTGATATGTGGCTGACACTGGGCCTATGGTGGAAGCACCACCTGTCACGGTATCCCACCATCCAGAGAGAGTGGCCAGAGGCAACTCGGTCCACCACATCCTTGACTGTCCTCAGACATGGGGGTCGGGTTGTGACAACTCAACACTAACTCTATTATGAATGGTACATTCATTCTGTTGTCTCTGTGATGAAGCAGTCTAGTGGCTCCCAGGGGCACAAAATTAGCATCACGTAGCCCAGGAGGTCGGGGAAATAGGGTTCACTGATGTGGGTGTTGAGCCACATCCCCCACTAAAGCCCCAGGGAGTGTCTGCTTGTGCTTCTGGCTTCTAGCGACAACAATGCTCTTGGGGTGTGCTGTTACAGCGTCCTCTCCACCCCAGCTGCCCTCCTCATCCCTGACTCTCCCTCCTGGCCCACTTAGGGTATTCACGGCAATCTTCCTGTCTCACGATCCTTAATCCTTGCAAAGTCCTTTTTTTTTTTTCCATTTAAGGCAATGTTCGCACTCCGAGGGTTAGGATGAATGTGGGTGTCTTGGCATTGGGGGACGCAGTGGGGCATGTCATTATTCTGTGTCCCACTGACAAGAAAGCCCTTTGGCTTCTGCCTAGGCTGGACAGGACGGACTTGTGTCTGCAGTGGCAACAGAAGTATCATTTTCTTTATTGAGTGGCTGCTTAGTGCCAAGTCAGGTAGGGTTCTGAACCATCCTAACGTTAGCCAGTATTGGTATGGAGTACCCTTTAGCAAGCGCGTTACAGACTGATCTCCCACCCCTCAGCACCTTACAGACTGACATATCCCTGCCCCCCCCAGCCCTCTTCTGAGCTCCTGTCTACAGCTCAGAGCTGTCACACTCTGACCCTTCATGAGGTACTAGCGTGTTGAATCCTTAACTCTACCCCAGTCACCATCGCTTTCCTTGGTTCATGCCTTCTCAGATTCATCCCGCTCTCTTCAACCTCCACACCTCCGTCTTCGTCGCCTTGACTTTCAGACCCGCCACCCAGCACCTGGCTATGGGGTCTCACCTGCCTCCATTCAGGGGGACACTGGATGCTTCCTGCACGGTGCCGTAACAACCCCTTATCTAGCCTGCTGTGACCCATTTACTTCTGCAGGACTGAGAAAGCATCCTTCCAACACTGTGGAAGCCCTGCAGGCCTGGCCAGCTTCTAGGACAGGAGCACCAGGGAGAGAGGCCCAGAACGCAGAAGGAAAAAAGTCCTCTCGATGTGTGGAGATGAGGCCTTCAGCCTCCTTCACCAGCCTCGGGGAGATTCCCTAGAAACTCCCCATTCTGAATCCTCCGTCAGGGTCTTCCCGCCTCCCCGGAGAGCTGAGTGAAGCCAGCGGGAGATGGGACAGATAATTGCAACTTTAAATAAGGCCAAGTTAACGCTCCCTGCCAGGCCTGGCCCAGGGGACTTTAAGCTGTGGAAGGAGATAGGAAGAAGAAAGCCCCGGGTGATGCCCAGAATCCCAGCACACCCCAGCTCTCTGGAGAGCTCAGACAAGTCACCATCCCTGTCTGGGCCTCCCTTGCCGCACTTGTTTGACGGGACTCTGAAAAGTAGCCTCCATAGTGTGTAGTATCAGGGATGTTCAGAGGGGCAGCAAGGAGTACTCCATGGCTCTAGCCTGGTTCCACTGCCCACCCCAGACGTCTCCCTCATTACTGTCCTCATCTCTGTTGGCCTTCAGGAGGCAGGGTGATGGTCATTGTAGGGTAGCCGCAGTACAGGCCTTAGGTTGAGAGTTTCTTCGTGGTTCCCCTAAGTGGGTATTTACTACCCCCCATTTTCCTGATGAGATCATTGAGGCTATGTGGGAAGCAAAGGGGTCAGGATCTCCCATCAGCCTGAGGTGACCATCCACCACATACCTTACCTTGTAAGAGAAGCATCTGCCTTAGCAGAATAGGGCACAGGATAGCTCGGGGGGTGGGGATGGGGTGGGGTAGGGGCTTGAGGTTCTAGATACAGTTTCCCAATTAGAGCAGAAATTCCTAACCCAACTCCCAGAGCCGGTGGGTCTGATATCCCTTGCAACCCCCAGCACCCCGCTGCCTGCTGCTGCCACTACAGAATTCCTAGTGAGGAGGAGCCTCTTTGTAGGGCTGAGAGATGGGGGCAGAGGGCCAGGCCTGGTCACATGCAGGAACCTGGGCTCACTCCAAACAGGTCCAGGAAGTGACCTCAGATGTTGGAGGGAAAGCCAGCC
The DNA here is from genome assembly GCA_902729485.2 of Mus minutoides. Lineage (NCBI taxonomy): Eukaryota > Metazoa > Chordata > Mammalia > Rodentia > Muridae > Mus > Mus minutoides. The sequence goes on along the minus strand of LR755155.1, from coordinate 363,487 downwards.
CCTGGAGGAGGGAAGGCTTCCTGAGGAAGACATAGTAGGCCTGAGTCTTTAAGGCTAATTCAGACTTTTCCAGGGAAATGGGGGGGGACATGCTGGGCAGGGAAAGCAGTGTGGACAGGCACGTGGAGGCCAGAGGGTGTCTTCTGTGTAGAAAAAACTTGAGACCTTCTCTTGTGTGGCTCTCCTGCAGGGTTCTCATCTTTCTAGGCAAGGCAGCACCACGAATAGCTGAGCAGAACAGTCACTAGAGTCCGGAGGGTGGCACCCTGGGGATTGGGCCAGGGTGTCACCAAGGTGACACCGAGAGAGGTCTAAGTATCACACTGGTCTTGGCCTTCTGGGCTGACAAGGAAGCATGCTTTCCTGTCATAGGCAGGTTTCTGTTTCCCAGTGTAAGGCACAGATTCAGAGACCATCTCGAGATTGCCTACCTCCCCTTGGAAACACCCTCTACATTCATACAGATGCATCTCCGGCACATTTCACCAGAAGCCAGAAGAGCTCTCTCTACGTGGCAGGCCCATAGTCTCGCTCCCATAGCCTAGCTCACACCTCACTGCCAGTTCTATAGAGACCACAAAAGCATCCACAGCTGTGGGGGTTAGAACTCCCAACTGGATATGAGGTAGCCTTATCTCTCCTACCCAACTGGCTACAGGTAGCCTTGTCTCTCCTTCCCAACTGGCTAAGAGGTAGCCTTCACTCTCCTACCCAACTGGCTACGGGGTAGCCTCCCTCTGCCTGGCAGCAGTCCCCTGATTCCTGGATTGGACCATGCCTGCTTCCCACTCTCCATGCTGTGGTGCCCAGGCCTGAAGCCCACCCTTCCGAGTCCCCACCATCTACTCTGACTGACCATCCCCTGAGACTCTGCCACACCAAAGAAAAGGGTTCTTGGGACAGTGAGAGGACACATGACTCAGAAATTAAAGTCAGTCTTCCTTACCAACTTACTCCCAATTTAGGGGGGATCTCAGTCTACTAACTGAGCCCCTAGTTAGTTTATCTGCAAGATAGGGACCATGACATAGGCTTTGAGGGGTTTAAAGAGATGAATTCTGTATGCGGCCCACGTGGCCTAGTGAATTACAGGTAGTAGATGCTCGGCAGACAGTAGCCACGATGATGGATGGTGTGCTGGGAGCAGGGTGGTCTCTTCCCCATGGCTGGCCCAGGAGGCCTCTCCCTCCCATGTCCGGTCACTCAAAGCCCCATTTCAAGGTCAGAGTGTCCCCTAGCCCTTTCTGTCTTCATTAGCCTCTTTGTGGTCAGCCACGATGTCACCCCCCCCCCCACACACACACACACACACTTTGTTCTAGAAGCTCTTGGACCTGAATCTGTGCCTGGCATTTGCTCCTCCGACCAGCACCACTGCTAGGTTGGTAGGAGATGGGCAGTAACTGGAGATGGAAGCTCAGAGGCCACTCTTGACGACAACAAGGCAGAGCAGAGCAGTTCTCTAGGGAAATGTGCATACAGGACACCTTGCAGGGCTGGTGGGCCTGACCTCCTGACATGCTGCAGCAGCTACCAAGAACTCTGGGGTGTCTGGGGTGAAGGTCACATGAGCAGACATGGTGCCTTAGAGCATCTGTTGATTTGATAGGGTTGTTGTTGGTGGTGGTGATTTTGTTTGTTTATTTGAGAGGTTTCTTTACATGTCCCTGGCCATCCTGGAGCTCTGTAGACCAGGCTGTCCTTGAACTCAGGGATTCATTCTCTCTCTCTCTCTCTCTCTCTCTCTCTCTCTCTCTCTCTCTCTCTCTCTCTCTGCTTCCTGAGTGCTTGGATTGCCCCGGGGTATCTTAATAATGTACCTGTGTTATAAATGGCCCTCCTGCCATTTCAGACATTCTAGAAATGTCTCTTCTGAGATAGCAGACACCTTAAGGAAATGGACAGATTAGAAGCCATCAGACTTAAGGTGGAACCCGTTTTGTTTGGGCCTGCTGTGTGGCCTGAGAGGCTCGCTGTACCTCTCTGACCTTGCACTACAACTGGAAAGGGAGAACCAGGTCAAGTCACTTTCCTCCAAGAGGTGAAGCTGAGCCCCTTCAAGCCATTGAGGAATTGTGGGGTGTGGAGTCCCAGCCTCCTGAAGCACCTCATGTCCAGTTCAGTTGCTCCTCTTTCCCCTCTTCCTTTTGGCTGTCTATTCTACATGTGGGGGTTCAGGCCAAGTGCCACTCCAGTGGGGTCTCCTCCAGCCCCTGATCAGAGTTGGGGATCCATCTATCTAGGCCTGGGATCTGAAACCCTGTCATCTTGTGTCTGGGGTCCTCCCTGCAGCCGGGAGCCATGCTAGGGCGGGAGGCCTTTTGTGAGGTACAGCAGGCCTCAGGCATGTCCTGTTCTTACACGATCTGGGCTGTCTGGAGGCAGATGGAGGCCAGACCCAAAGGCAGCAGGGCAGAACTGGATGACGGTCCAAGCAAGGGGCAGGAGCTGAGATCAGGCTGTGTGGAGCGTGGGAAGCCCTTTAGAAACTGAGGGTGAGACCAGCAAGTCTAGCGTTTGCTCCAGATCAGCTGGTTTCTCCAAGGATGGTACCCGTTTTATTGTGTTGTTGTAGTTGTTGTGGTTGTAGTTGTGGTTGTTGTTATCCAGTGCTTAGCTAATTCAGGCTTGGCACACAGTGGGTGTTTGATGAATGCAGGCTGGCTGGATAAAAAGGTGTGGAAACCAGCTGTGTGGGTGTGTGAATGAATGACGGGAATGGAAGGATGGGTCAATGGAGAGATGAATGGAGAGAGAAAGGGAAGGAGAAGGAGAGAGGGGGAGGGAGAGAGATACAGAGGGACATCTAAGTGAGAGGCGGAGTGTGTGGGGAGGTGTGAATGGAGTGAGAGGGTGGGGAGGGGTGTTGAACATCAGCCATGGCAGAACGTGTCCATAAACGGCTGCCTGGATTGGGTGGTTCAATGGGTGAGTGTGGGAATGGGTGGGAGCTTTGCTGGATGAGTGAATGGGTGGGTGGGTGGGCAGGCATGCAAATGGATGCATGTGTGCGGGTGGTGGGTGGAAGTTTGGGTACTTTGTTGACTGCAAGGATCAGATGGTCGGAAAGACAGATGGATCCGTGTGTGGGGGTCACTGGTGAATGGATGAATAGCAAATCCCGACGTGGCTAAATGCCCAACACCTTGCCCAGAAGCCGAGGGGTGCTCTGGGTTCTGAAGTTTGAGTTAATTGCCCTTCACTGGGGGGGAAACCAGGGCCAATTAGGCAAATAGACGCAGCCCCGCAGCCCCAGCAGGCCCTGCAGCAGGCTCGCTAATTGACTTCAGCCTCACAGGCCTGGCTGGGCTTCGCAGTGGTCTGTGTCATATTGATCTGTAATTTACACTCCCCTCACATCCAGAGGATTTGAGGCGACTTACGCGATTAAGCCTGCGTGAGGCAGGACAGTTAGATATGAAGTGAATCGGGGAGGGGCTCACCGAGCAGGGAGGGGAAAGTTATTGGTACGCCTCCGGGCTCTGTGGCTTTCTAGCTGTGTGATGTTAGGTGAGTTTCATAACCTCTCTGAAGCTTTGTTTAGTAGGAGGCAAGGAGGCTGGGGCTGTGGGAAACGCAGAGATGGGACTGGATGCCCCCCATGGATAAGGCTACAGGAGCGGGTGGGTGGGCAAAGCGGGTGGGCGGGCGAATGGGCAGTAGGTTATTGGGTGAACAGAATGATAGACAGGTGGGTGTTGCTGGGTGGACAGGCACAGATACCATCTCAGGACGTTTTGAGCGCCAGTGACAGTTCAGCTCAGTGGTTGGCACAAAGTAAGGGCTTTGAATTACATAGTCAACTTCCCGTATCTATCAACTCCTCATCCGTGAATCCAACCAACTGTGGGTCAAAAACATCCTAAAAAGGAACTTTGTATCTGGTTGCTAGGGATACAGCTTAGGGATGCAGCTCAGTAGGTAGAGCGTTTGCCTTAGTAGACAGAAATCCCTGAATTCCATCCCCAGCACTTCAGGAAGACAGTGGGGTGACCAGCCTGTAATCCCAGCACTTGGGAGGTAGAGGGAAGAGGGTCACCCTCAGCTATAGGGTCAGAGGTCAGATTGCACTTCATGAGACCTGTCCCCCCCCAAAAAAAAAATCTGTACTAATCACATACAGACTGTTTTCTTTGCTCTGTCTCTCCCCAGCGATGAGGTTTTGAGGGCTTCCACAGCTCTTGTATTGTCTTCCATATTGTCAATGGAGACATGACCTCAAGTTCCTGGGAGGAGCCCATGGGTTCTGTGCAGACCGGCTTTGCTTTTGCTCTTGGGTAGAAGGAACTTTGGCACCTGAAATCTGGGTATCTGTGGGGTTCCTGGAGCCCGGCCCCCCCAGCCACTGAGCGACAGCTGTCCGGAGTTTAAGCTGTCTTCGTGCGTCTGAGGGTGTCTGCTGGAAGAAGTCACTAGGCAGCCAGGAGGATGGTGTGACTCGGGATGAGCCTGTGAGGCCTGACGATGGGGTAGAGGTGAGGCTGGTGGTTGTGACGTCGCCCACCTCAGCCCTGCCTGCCAGGTGCTTGCAGTCCATTGGAGAGGCTAATAAAAAACCGGCTGTCCCAGGGCTGAGTGACACACCTGTGATCAGAGATCATCCTGCTCATCCATGATGGCATCTCAGAGGAGATGACATTGGAAATGGATAGAAGACTACAAGTTTAAGTGCCCCATACAGGTCAGGAGGGCTGGGACTGTCTCGGGGGGAAGTCATGGTGTCTAGAAGAACAGGTGTGAGCTCTACCCAAGGTAGAGGGGAGATGAAAATTGTTTTATTTTTTTGTTTGCAATGTCTTTTGTACTTGTTTTTGAGACAGGGTCTCACTATGAAGCCCTGGCTAGCCTCAAACTCTCTACATAGACCAGGCTGGCCTTGGACTCATAGAAATCTGCCTACCTCTGCCTCCTGAGTGCTTCTGTGATACGTGTAGTGTATGTGTGTCTGTGTGTAGGTCAGAGGACAGCTTGCAGGAGTCTGTTCTCTGCCTCCACCATGTGGAAATCAAAATCAAGGGATTGGGCTTAGTGGCAAGGCTAATTTTACTGGCCCAACAAAATATTTTGATATTTGGTAACTACTCTGTGTAAATGGCTGGGGCCTGGTGACTCTCTCTCTGTCTAAGCTTTGTTCTCTGAAATGTCCATGAATACTAACAGTTCTCCCTCAAGGAGTTGGTCACCTTAGGATCTTCAGATGGAGCACTAATGGAGTAAGTAGGTGCACACAGTAGGTGTGCACAATAATGCCCCCAACTGAGATTTCATAACCACTCACTGGGCAGGAATGATGTGTGAATTTATTTAAGCCAACGTGTTTATGAAGAGGCACCCAGACGCTCTGGGAAATCTCTGAGGCCATAGCCTGGGATTCAGGTTCTGATTTGCTGTGTGATCCTGGATAAGTCACTTAACATTTCGGAATTTACGTTTCCTGTATGAAACCAGCCTAATAAAGCGTCCCTGGGGTTGTTGTGGGAACGAAAGGAACTCTTAATGTGTCCAGGCCATCGGTCCCTGCCTCCCTTCCTTCCCTTCCTCAGCAAGCCCTGGTATTCATTTACCGCCCACCCCACCCCCAGCAACCCCGATCCAGACCCCCATCCATCATCCTGTCCTTGGCGGAGGTTAAGTGGGTCCCTAAGCAGCGAATCCAAACTCCCCCAAAGCTTGGGCAGCACAATGCGGCCCGCTGTTAGTGAGTAGCCCGGCTGGCCCGCCGGATTGGATTTCAGCCGGGGCAGCCGGCGCTGGCGGATGCCCAGGCCAGCGGCAGGCAGGCTGGGGACATGGTGCAGGGGCTGGCGTCACGGGGACTCCTCCACCGGAGCCTGAGAAAACACAAGCATGCTCCAGGCAGGCAAGGGCCAGGAGCAGCGTGACAGGCAAGAGGGCTGCATAAGGATTTTACATTAGTGGGGTCCCCTTTCCTTGAGCCCAAGGGCCAAGCCGGCAATGCTGGGGAAACAGCGCGATACTTACTGGCAGGTTTCACACTAGGAAATCAGAACCTTCCAGGAGCTGGCCCAGGGTTTCTCCAGCATCGTCCCTCAACTGGCCTTACACTTGGCCAACAGCCCTCTCATCCTCCATACAGAGGAGAGGTCTCTCTGGAAGGCTGGGCAGGCTGGCCGGGGTTCAAATCCCAGCTCTGCTTCTTTCTGGCTGTGTGACTGCAGGCAGGTCCCTGGGCCTCTCTGGGTTCAGTCTTCTCATTTCTGTCATGGGCAAGGACATTGCCAGCTTCCAGAATGTGAGAAGGCATGGCACTGAAGGCTCTGATGGAGGAAAGCCAAAATTCCCCATTCCCTTGTGTGAGGCAGTGTGGCCTGGTGGCTTCTGGGATTGAACCAAAAAGGCCCAATTTTGTTTTGCCTCTTGTTGACCTTGTAGGAGTCCTTGGTGGCTCTGTGCCTCAGTTTCCCCATAAGTTTGCTGTGGGATAACAGTGAGATGATACTAATGAACTACTTGCCAGAGGTGTCCTCCTCAGGCACTAGCCATCGTCCTTGTAGATTCTGTATGTCCCAGTTCTTGGCACATGGCTCCATGCAAGGCTGGCTAGTATTCCTAGCACTTGGGAGGCTAAAGCCAGAGGATCATACATTTGAAAAACACCCAGCTACATATCAAGTTTAAGGCCAGCCTAGGCTAGCTAGCATGACCCAATCTCAAAAAGGAGGTTAGAAAACAAGCCAACAGGCTTTGCACCCAGCAAATCCCCCCCCCATTTCCTCAAAGCCCTGTAGTGAGAGACAAGAGCAGGGGCTTATTCAGCCCCATTTCATAGATGAGAAAAATCAAGGCTCAGAGAAGCAAAGAGACCAGCCTGTTGGTGGCCTTGAGTTTACTCCCTGGTTCTTGGCCTCCTCTTAGAAGTCCTCATCTTGGCCATGGAAAGAGCCTTCTGGCTCCCAGCCACTGATGGCTGTGCCTGGCTTCTCACCAGGCTGTGCAATGCCATCCAGGCCTAGATTCAAGTCACTCTGCCCCACATGCAGGCAGGTACAGCAGGAGCTGTGAGCAGGGTACAGGGCATTGCATGTCACGTGAGGCCCCTGGCAGGCTGTGGAGAGCTGGAGCAAAGGCCTCTGGGTACAGCTACCAGGGATCTCTATTCATCTTCAGCCTCAAGCCCCTGCCACAGCCCGATCCCAGCTCTGACCTCATCCCCTATACCAGGGTCGTTCTCTTAGCTCTCTGGTGTCAGGACAGGCCACATCACACTCTCCAGGAGTCCTCCATGGCTCCCTGATGCCAATGGCTCTGATCAAGGTCCTCTGCATTCTAGCTTCTCCATACATGGCTCCATTGCAGTGAGGTGTAGCCTTGAGCCTGCTGCAAGCTGGTCACCTATTTAACCAGTGTCCAGATGCCCCAGCTTGTCCCACCTGTGTGGGAGCCCTCTCCACCCAGCGTGGATGCTTCTTTCTCTGAGACACCTCTGCTGGTTCCATAGCCAAAGCTGATTTTCCCGTGTGTGACCCAGTTCTTCAGCCACTCTGCTGCTTCTCCCTGCCTGCCATGAGTTCATCTGTCGGGCACGAGTCTGGGTGCTCCTCCAGGCAAGGACCCGTGGGGGTCGGTCTCTGCATCGAAGTCCTTGGCACAGGCTAAAGGAATCAATGTTCACTGAATGACTGTGACTCTGCTCTTACCCCAGCCAGGGGGGGGAACAGCCAAGGACAGCTGCCAGGAAGAAGCAGGAGAATGAGCCAAGCTAACAGAGCAGGAAGGGCCAAGCATTCCAGGGAGAACATTCTGGAAGAGTCAAGTCATCAAGTCTTAGAGTAGCGTTGTGTCTTCAGCAAGCAGGATAACTGGACCCTTGAGAGATGGAAAAGATGGCCTGTGGGGGTAACTAGCTTAGCCAGATATCAGGAGCATGGGGTGGGTTTACTGCCGGGTGAGCTAGGGCTCTATCCTGTAGTCCCTTAGGGGGTTGGTGATGGGATGTGGGCTTTAGATTTGCCGCCAACTGCCCTGTGCAGAGACAGCATCCCCCACACCCCCCAGTACCAGGCTCTCGGTGCTGAGGCTATAGTGAACAAGCAGATACAGGTCTCACTCAAAGGGCTCCAAGAGGGCTGACCATGTGGCTCAGTCCTTAACGGCACAGAAAACCACGTGCAGTGACACATGTCTGTGGTCCTGGCGCTTGAGAAGTGGAGACAGAAGGATCGGAAGACAAAGCCACCCAGCCAGTTTAAAGCTAGCCAGTATCTGGTGAGACTTTGTCCCCAAAACAATGGGGGCTCCTGAAGATACCACATTACTCGTGCTACCTGATCCATTTATATGATGCAAAAAATGAGGTCCAGAGAGGAGACCACTTTCCTGACACTAGAAAGTGCTGAAGTCAGGGTCTACCTGGGCCATCTGCGTCTCCTTCCCTCCTGCTCACCCAGCTTGAGAATATGCTCACCCATGCATGCACAAACACATGCATACACACACACATACACACTTGCAAGTGTGCAGTAGCGATTTTTCTTTCTGTGTTGTCTCATTTTTGTGGCTACAGCCATGGCATTGTAGAAATAACACAGATGTAGGGATGGACAGAAGTGGACTCATAAGCTAGTGGCCGCTTTTCCATCTCTGATATCAGCCCTCTCATCTGTAAAGTGGGTCCCATGGAATGGACCCCTATAAGTTGTCCTGAACCTGAAATGGTGCCAACCTTCAATATACCCTAAGTGCCTAAGGAACATCCCCTTCTCCTGTCCCTTGGACTCCCACATATTCGTGCAGATGGAGAGTCTAGAGAATTCCAACCCAACACGGGCTGGGGCAGAGCTGATGAGGTTGGTTGAAGAGCAGGGGGCATCCATCTACCCCAGCCTGGGAGCGGGGGCCCCGCGCAGCCACCTCCCGTCGGCCTGATGCTAACGACTTCAGTGTGTCTCTCCTTTTAGTTCAAATATTTCTGAAATGCATACTGCTCATTCACACGTAGCCGGAGGGGCCGGCGGGCCTCCCCAGCCTGTGCAATCAGGGCCTCCTGATTGCTTTCTTCTGTGCAGTCTCCAGGAAGCAGAGGGGGTGCGGCAGAGCAGGGCTGGGGCCAACGCCACTCCCGTGGCCCAGACCCTGTTTTCTCCAGAGGAACACTCTGGCTCGAGTTTTTTGCCTGATGTGGAGAGTTTGTGTGGCCTCACTTTCCCCATAGATCCGCTGGGGTCTTTGTTGTTACCCTTTTGTTTTTAATGGCACTTCAGTTGGTCAAGGCCTGGTAAGTGGAGATGTGCGGACAGATGAACAGCTGTGTCAGGCAGGAGATGAGCAGGTGAGGATGTGGGCTGTTGGGTGTGGTCCAGCGCAGGGGCTTGGCAAGCTGCTGCCCTTCAGCGGGCAACCCTGCTCCAACCCAGGCCCCGCACTCAGAGCACAGCCTGCCCGTGGTGTCACCCAGCTGGCTCCACGTCCACCGGCTCCTCCGTGGTTCTGTTTCTGGTGTCCTGCCTCCCGGTCCTTTGACATATTTTTTGTCAAATTGGCACAAACTTCATCATACTTGGGAAGAGGGAATCTTAGTTGAGGGATCGTCTCCATCAAATCAGCCTGTAGGCGTGTCTGTGGAGCATTTTCTTGACTGGTAATTGATGTGGGAGGGCCCCGCTCACTGTGGGCGGTGCCATCACTAGGCTATGAGAAAGTTCACTGGCCACACCTGTAAGTAGCGCTTCTCTGTGGTCCTATTTAGTTCCTGCTTTCAGGTTCCTGCCTTGAGTTCCTACTTGGCTTCCCTTTGTGATGGAATGTAAGCCATATAAAACCTTTTTTCCACAAAGTTGGTTTTGGTCAGTATTTTATCATAGCAACAGAAAGCAAGGCCACCCACTGACCCACCCTCAAGCCACCCAGAATTGGCTGGCTCCCTCCTAATTGGCTTTCAAGCCTCTACTGGGCTTCGCTTCTTCCAGGAAGCCATCCTCACAACCCATGGCATACCTCACACAGTCTGAGCTGTGGTCCTCTCCACATCCCGATAGTGACTAATTATCTGTGCAGAGTAGCAACAGCTTCCACGTGCGAGGGATTGCCGTCAGCATCACGTGTGTGAGGATGAGGACTGAGGGAACCCAACGGCCCCCAGAGTGTGGGCAGTGAGGCGGTGTTAGGTGACCCACGGACGGACCCTTGGATTGGTAGTTCTCAAATCTCGTTTCCCTCTTCCAATGCCAGAGATACTGATTTTTTCCATTTCTAATAATGAGGTCTTTTTTTCCTCTTTAAAATGTACTTAAGGAAAAAAAAAAAAGTCAATTGGAAGGAAAATAGTAAATGAATCATAGCCATTCTAGCTCAGGTTGGAGGTAGGAAGGCCAAAGTCACGTCTGTGTGACAGGCCCCAGCTTGCAAGGCTGCCGGAGCAGCAGACTCGGGCAAGTGGGGTGAAGGGACCTCCTGTGTGCCGAGCCCCAGCACCCACCCTTTGGGGGTGCCTAGACTAATGATGGAGGGTGGCAAACAAGGGAAGTTGCCACCCTGGACTCCTGGCTTCTCTCTGCGCCCTGAGGGGCAGAGCTGTGGGGTGGGCGGGCTTTGCTCTAAGGTGACCTGGCTTGGGGATATCATGGGGGCAGATGAAGGAGAGGAAGAGGGAGGTGGGGGCTGAGGAAGAGTGTGCTACACAGCCTGTGCCCTTCAAGTGTGGCTCACCAGAGGAGCAGACAGGTGCCCGGGCAAGCTCCTGCATCTTTGCCGGCCTCCGTTTTCCTGTTTGTGAAAAGGTACAATATCAAGTAGCTCTTGGCATTGTGCAGATATGAGTGAGTTTTTGACTATTTTGTTTTTAATAGTGTTTTTAGTTGCATTTACTTGTCGTGTGTGTGTGTGTGTGTGTGTGTGTGTGTGTGTGTATGTCTATGTGTGTGTATGGGGGGAGCATCCCATGACACATATGTGGAAGTCAATGGACAACTTTTGGGATCTGTTTAACTCCTTCTACTATATAGGTCCCCCGGAATTGAATTCAGGGTGCCAGACTTGGTTGCAAGTACTCTCACCCCTGAGCCATCTCACTGGCCTGTTGCTGTTTTGAATGAAACAGGGTCTTTAAGTAGCTCAGGCTAGCCTGGAGTGCATCATGGAGGTGAAGATGGCCTGGAACTCGTGCTGAGATTAAAGCATGTCCATGACCTTGCCGGGGGTCTCCATGAACTTTAGCTCCCTCTCCCTTTGCAGATGTTGGGATTCGAAAGCTGTTTCGATGTTACGAGAGGCAGCACTGGGATAGAATTTAGGGTTGGTGTCCTGAGCCCAAGCTGTTGCCTGAGGCGAGAGCTATGATTTCCAGATTTCTTGGAGATGAAGCTTGACTTTTCTGACTGGTTTGAACAGAACAAAGAAGCTAGGCTATCCCGGGGATGCAGCCTTAGATAGAGCAGGAAAGGAGTCCTTGGAGGCTGTGGCTGTCCTGTGAGGGCCGATGCTTGTGAGATCTTAGCAAGCTTTGTTGTCCTCTCTGGGGCTGCAGAGCAAGGCACGCTACTCTGGAGGCCTTTGGACTCCCCTCTGTTTCTAAGAGGCCAGCCTCTGAGGTGAGCTTGCATGGCACTGGATGGTTTGGGGAAGCCCTATGCTACACCTGAGGCAGTAGACAGCACTTAGGGAGAACCTACTGTGTGTGGACTCTGACTGATATACTCCCCTGTGGTTATGCTCTGTCTGTATCTGGAAGGGATTCAGTGAGGAAGATGGAGCTTTGAAAGACTCAAGTTTAGCGGCTTTAGTTACATGCGCCTATAATTCAAGCTCATCAGGAGCCCAAGGCAGGAGTTCAAGTTCAAGGCCAGCCTGGGAAATTACTGCAAAAACATATTAGGCTGGGGATATAACTTAGTAGCAGAATGCTTACCTAGCATGTTTAAAGCCAGCTTCAACCAGAGAGAGAGAGAGAGAGAGAGAGAGAGAGAGAGAGAGCAAGACCAGCAAGAAAGAGAACCTGTGTTAAAATTGAGGTAGACCAAGCATGGTGGTATACACACCTGTATGCCTGGTACTCAGGAGTCAGAGGCAGGAGCATTGCTATAAATTCTAGGTCAGCCCGAACAATATCATGAGTTCTTTTTTTTTTCACATATTGCATTAAAGTTTTTAATTTAGTGTGCATGTGATACATACTCAAGTGCACAAACACACCCAGTCACACACACACACACACACACACACACACACATGCACGCAAGCACACACACACACACACACACACACACACACACACACACACCATGATATATGTAAGGATGCCTTCAGAGGACACCTTCTGGCAGAAGTCAGTTTTCTCCTCCTATCCTGTAGACTTGGGGATCAAATTCAGATGATCAGCAGGCTTGGTGGCAAGTTCTTTTCCCAACTGACCTCCTTGCTGGTCCCATATTGAGTTCTAAGTCAGCCAGGCAAAGAACGAGATCCTGTCACACAAAAACCGAAACAGGAAGACACCGAGGTCCCTGCCCTGCTCATCTCGCTTTCCCAAGCAATGGGAAAGGAGGCGCAAGAGTTAAAAGGACAAGGTGGGAGCCGGGCGTGGTGGCGCACGCCTTTAATCCCAGCACTTGGGAGGCAGAGGCAGGTGGATTTCTGAGTTCGAGGCCAGCCTGGTCTACAAAGAGAGTTCCAGGACAGCCAGGGCTACACAGGGAAACCCTGTCTCGAAAAACCAAAAAAAACAAACAAACAAACAAACAAAAGGACAAGGTGGGTTTGGGGGAGGTCAGCCCTTTGCCTCATCCTGCCGAAGCTCAGGGGCGCACAATTTCCAGAAAGCTGGCTTAAGGCTAAGCCCAGGGGAGGGAAGAAAAGACTCACAGCCCCACTACCTGTACCTTTCCTCTTCCTGGTTCTTTCCTGGGAAGCGCCGCCTTCTTGCTTATTCCTCTAGCTATTTCCCACCCAGCTTGGCCAGGGTGTGGATAGGTGTGGTGGGAGGAAGACAGGGCCCAGGGCTTCTTGGGGACCCTGACCTTTACAGTGTGCCTTGTGGTATGTCACTTCTACCCCCTGGGTCTGAGTTTTCCAGAATCACTTCCCAGCCCCACCTCTTCTAAGCCATAGAATCTTCTAGTGCTTTTTCCTTGGGGTCAGCCCAGGAATCTAGCCAAGGGGTGGGGCCACCTGCTTGGCGGGCTGGCCTCCCATCCGACCCCACTGTGTCCCAGGAGAGGCTCCCCTCTCCCTGCCCCCAGCAGCTGCTTGCAGGGCCCAGGCTGAGAGCCCAGCTTGGCGCGTCTCTGGCTGAGTCCGATGAGAGAAAACAGGTTAAAAGTTCAGCCCTTGTTCTCTCCAGGAAGAAGAATCTGTAGCATTCCGAGTGTGAAAAGGAACCTTCTTTCAGCTCCGAAGCCGCACAATAGAACTTCCCCCCAATTGGCCATCAAAAGGATGCCCTTGGCACTGGCTTCCCACTGTCCCTGGCACCCCCTCTCAAGCGCTAAAGGACACAGTGACCACAAACTCGAGCCCCAGGCTCTTCTTGCAGTTTCTCTTGTCAGCTCAGAGGTCTGGCTAGGGTCCCCTCCCTTGCCCGCCCTCCATCAACACCTCCCTGTCATAGTTCACACCCTCATTACCTCCGTTTGGATCGTCTCTGCAGCCTGGACGCTCTCCCGTCCCTGGCGCATCTAGCATAGACCAAAGGACTAGTTGTTTCAAGTGCCTAGAAATATAGATGGTAGAAGGGCAAGACACCTGTGTGTCCCTTGTATGGTCTCTAGGACGTTCCTTCTGCCTGTGCTTCAGATTCCTCTCTTTCCAAAATGAGGCTACTGGGGCAAGACTAGGCAGGCATCTCAAATGGTCTGTTTTTCATTCCCTGGAATGCTATGGAAGAAGTCAGTAGTGGCCATAGAGTGCAGAGATCGACTAGTGATGCCTGCAGCGGTTACAGAGATGGCCACATGATGTGGGTGTTGGATGATGACGCCTGTAACCAGGTACAGAGTTGAAATATAGTAAAGCGTGCTTCCTATCATAGGTGGTATGGAGCTGTGAGCTTCTAGACCTCACAGTCACTTTTACTAATCTCCATCTCCAGGCTATGAGCTGCTCCACAGTTGGGAGATTTTTAAAAAAAAAAAAAAATTAGTAGTAGTATATGTGTGCACATGGTTATGCGCGATCGGGTGAACCCATGGCACTACACGCGTGAAAATGTTAGAGGACAAGTTTATGGAGTCGGCTCTTTGCTTCTGCTCTCTTGTGAGGTCCAGAGGTTGAACTCAGGTTCTATTTTTCTCTCTTGGAATATCCAGGCCAGTGCCTGGTACAAGAGGGACATTGAGATCTCTGTTGAATGAGTGGTTGAAGCATCCGTATAAATCCATTCAATGTGCTATGGTTCAGTTCCATTTCGAGAGCCTTTTGTTAGGAAAGGACTCCAGGGGGAGGCTTCTGACCCTGACCTGGGATTAGGAGGATAGCATGGCCCATGGGTCTCCTTCACTTTAAGCTATATGGCTTCTTCCCACAAGTGACTGGTTCTGACACTGGTTTGAGTCTCTGGAACCCCAGAGGGCAAGGACAAGCAAGGGGGTGCTTGCTCTTAGCACCCCCGTCGGGGTTTGATCCTGGGGTAGAGTTGGCTGAGGACCGGAGGAGGGAGTCCAAGGATGGGGACATTGTGTAAGGAGTGTTTCCTAGTTCCTGAAGAAGAGGGAGGCTAATGGATCGTGTGTCCAGAGGCAAATGGGTCCCCAGAGGTTAAAGAGGGATTCCTTCCAAGACTGGCGTTTCAGTCTTGATACAAGTTGAAAAGCAAATAGATTCTTGAATTTTGACATGAAAATTTGAGGGATTGGTGGTAGATCCTCTGGAACCCAAGGGAGAGAACTCTAGAGTAAGACCCTCCACAAGGCCAGGAGTTGGTTGCACACACACCTTTAATCCCAGCACTTGGGAGGCAGAGGCAGGTGGATCTCTGAGTTCGAGGCCAGCCTGGTCTACAGAGTGAGTTCCAGGACAGCCAGGGCTACACAGAGAAATCTTGTCTAGAAAACATTCAAACAAACAACCCAAAATAACAACAACAACAAAGACCACTCCACCAGTAAAGGAAGGGCAAGATAGTTCCTAGGTTAGTGAGAGGTGATTATTTGGGGTGGGGCTATGAGCACAGAGAAAAGGTCATAACAGAAGTAAACTCCCATGATTGCCTAGGCTCTTGGAGTAGCTGGGAGTAAGGAGCAGAGAGGCTGGGTTTGCAGGACAAGTGGTCTGGAGGATTAGAGGAAGCTCTGTAAGAACAAACCCTGAAGGGCGCGACCCCAGGGTTTGCAGAGTGACTGATAGATAGCACAGGGTGGTGACTCTCTGCTCTTCCCACAGAAACCCTGATGGACTCTACGACAGCAACGGCTGAGCTGGGCTGGACGGTACATCCCCCATCAGGGGTGAGTTCTGCCCCCTCATACCCTGCTTGGCTGGCTCCCCAGCATGCCCCACGGTGTATTAGTACCTTGAACATCCTCTCATATCCCAGGCCCTTTCCTCTCGTAAGGGCTGGGCCTCTCGCATCTCACCCTCCCCATCCTTACCCTTGATGGAGTACTCGTTTCCATGACAACAGGGGGACACTTTGGCCTTTATCCTGTTGAATTTCCCTGGGGGGAGGCTGAGAAGTAGGGACTCACATGGCACGCCCATTTCAGAAGAGGGAAGTATTTCCCTTGAGATTCTGTTCTGGGTCAGAGACCACACCAAATACCTTTTTACAAGGCTTCTCCAGTACTGAAGCTCCGAGAGACAGAGGCACCTGCCGGGTCCTGATAACTCATAATGAAGTTGCTTGGTGTGATTTGGTTTTCGGTACTTGGGGATCAGACCTGGGGCCTCATACAAACATTCTACCACTGAGATTTTACCCCTGGCTGGGGCTCGGGTTAATATTAGGGATCAAGTTCTCACGACCCCAACTTTGAATCCCCATAAGACAAGATGCCCTGGGTATACATCCTTGGGTTCTTTTTATATTTGTTTTAAGAAAGGGTCTCACATATCACAGGCTAGCTGCAAACTAGCTGTGTAGCTAAGGCTATGACATTGAACTTCTGATCCTCCTGCCTCCACTTTCTAGATGTCGTGACACCACCATGATCACTTTTGTTCAGTGCGGGGCATGGGACCCGAGTCTTGTGCATGCTAGGCAACCACTCTATGGACTAAGCCCATCCCTGAGTCCTTATTGCATCCTTTGGGTAGGATCTAAGCCCACGTCCATGTCCCCAGTATCCTGAGAGAAAGATGAGACTGGACGGTCTTTCCCTCTCCCTAGCATTGTCTCAGTTCCTGCTGTTACCTGAGACCATCGGTAGTCCCTTTTTCTGACTCTGGTTTCTTCACCTGTGAACTGGTGGCCTTCCCCTCTGTTACAGGAAGGTTCCTTCAAAGCATCTAACATTGAGGCTGGCATGGGTTAGCTCCCAATAGAGAATAGGAATAGTAATTATCACCATCAGCATCAGCAGCAGCATCAATTTTAATAATCACTCCACCTATCCCATGGTCTCTGGGGAGGCCCCAGACTCTACAGCCCATCCCCCCTTCCACTCCAGTCTTCTAAGGGGACTCAGCTGCAGCCCTAGGGATCCATACTCCCCCCTCAGGCCTCGCTCTCAATAGGCAGGGCCCCAGGGTCAAGCTTCTTTCTGTGGCTCTTTCTTGTCACCAATTTTCCATCTGCGAAAGGCTGCTGGGCCCACAGCCCCACCCTGCCAGTAATGAGGCCAGGCTGGGCTGCAGGGCCCCCGGACGCAATTATTTGGGGTGTTTGGGCTGCAGGGCCTCCGCATGTTAATTAGAGAGAGGGGAGAAAGGCAGAGTGCTCTAATTAAGTGCTCTAATTAAGTTCTGAGGAAGAGCAGCGGTTGTAACAAGGGGCTGACTTTGTCACATGGTGCCACCAGAAAGAAAAAAAAAAATTAAATGTGATGTAGGGAGCTTCAGAGTCGCCACTGAGGCAGAGGCCAGGCCTGTAGGCTCTGGCTTCCCACATACATACACCTTTCACCACATCCAGCTCTCTCCAAGCCTCACATGGCAGGGTCAGCCACCGACATCTCCGTGATCATCTGCCAGTCCCACAGCTGCATTTAGCAAATGGGGAAATCAAGGCCCAGAGAGGAGAGAGGAATTGCCCAAGCACATGCAACAAGTCAAGTGTGCCTGTTCTAAAGCCATATGGGTGAGCCTGTGCACAGGAGCAGGACTCTATGGCTTGAGTCATGTGACCAGTCATGTGACCTCACCTGTTTAGGCTCATCTCCCCTTCTGCAAAATGGCTCTCATATGCTACATGTGAGAATGGTGACAAGGAATGAAACCCTGTGACGGCTCTAGCCTCAGGCCTAGCCTGGGTGGACACAGAGGAAGAGAAGGAAGTTGCTCTCAGTATGTACTCCAACCTCCACAGGGAGGCAGGACCAAGGAGGCAAGGGTTTCTTGTCCCCAGGGAGAGTCAATGAGTATAAACCCAGGAGGCTTCGGGCAGCTGCTGTAACAGGCTCAGAGTAGCAAGGGTGCTTGAGGGCTGGGCAGAGCTCAGTGTAGCTCAGTGACAGAGTGCTTGTGGAGCATGTGCAAGCCCCAGGTTCCATCCTCAGGACCAGGGGTGGGAGGTGGGGGGTGGGGTTAACAAAGGGCACTTGAGAGCATCACAGAATTGGACAGACCCTCAGGCATGGGGCTGAGCTCAGCCCTAGTTGCAGAAGTATAACAGGGCTCCAGGCTCTTTCTATCTGCTCACAGGCAATCCAGCCTAGCCCACACAGCATAGAGACTTAGAGGGTCTGTCTGGTTAGTTACGGCTCAGGAACAGAGAGGGTGGTTGGCTCCTTCCAGGTGTCAGGAAGCACCAGTTCCCAGAGATCTCGGTGGGTGCAAGTCCCGGAGGGAAGCTTCGTCCTAGGGACAGACCCTGGCTTCGCATCACCCTAGATCCGTGAGGGTATGGGCCATCTTCCTGCGGAGTTTTCACGGGGCAAGGACATATCTCTTTCACTCAGCGGGAGCTTTCTGAGAGGGGAGGGGCAGGGAGCATATGCTCTGTCTCCTCAATCAAACAAATAGTCCCCATCCCATGCAAAAAGCTGTCTTCTTATATCAAAAAGTGCTCAGTACGTGCAGGTCCCTTCCAAGGTCCTGCATGCTGGACTCTCTTGAGCCCACGGTCTGTGATCCTTTGTCAGATTCGTGTACCCCTGACCGTCAGAGCCACATATCCCATGAGGACTAGCGAATACCAAGAGCAGAGTATGTGCCTTGAAACCATCAGATTGGCGTGGTACTTATAGACCGAGAATTTCTCATCAAGACTGTGTCTCCTCCATCAGATGGAAACACCTCTCTATCGCCCCTCCCCCACCCCTAGCCACTTCAGCCGATATTTGGTATTTTCCCCTGTGGCTAAGTACTACCTCCCCATCTGACTAGCCTTTCTCCCGCAGTGGGAAGAGGTGAGCGGCTACGATGAGAACATGAACACTATCCGTACCTACCAGGTGTGCAATGTCTTTGAGTCAAGCCAGAACAACTGGCTGCGGACCAAATTTATCCGGCGCCGCGGCGCCCACCGCATCCACGTGGAGATGAAGTTCTCGGTGCGTGACTGTAGTAGCATTCCCAGCGTGCCGGGCTCCTGCAAGGAGACCTTCAACCTCTACTACTATGAGGCTGATTTTGACTTAGCCACCAAGACCTTTCCCAACTGGATGGAGAATCCGTGGGTGAAGGTGGACACCATCGCGGCCGATGAGAGCTTCTCTCAGGTGGACCTGGGTGGCCGCGTCATGAAAATCAACACCGAGGTGCGAAGCTTCGGTCCTGTGTCCCGCAATGGTTTCTACCTGGCCTTCCAGGACTACGGCGGCTGTATGTCCCTCATTGCTGTGCGCGTCTTCTACCGGAAGTGCCCCCGAATCATCCAGAATGGTGCCATCTTCCAGGAGACACTGTCGGGGGCTGAGAGCACTTCGCTGGTGGCAGCTCGGGGCAGCTGCATCGCCAATGCTGAAGAAGTGGACGTGCCCATCAAACTCTACTGTAACGGGGACGGCGAATGGCTGGTGCCCATCGGTCGCTGCATGTGCAAAGCGGGCTTCGAGGCTGTGGAGAATGGCACCGTCTGCCGAGGTAAGGGGTCGTGGGGCGGGGCCCTGCAGATGTATGGTGATGCTGCAGCCTCGGCCTGGCAGTTGGGCTCTGACTGACAAGGTTGGAGGTTTTCCGTGGCTGGCTCTGCAAGTCCCCTTTTCTAGCATTTCCTGGATAATGGTTTGTGTTTATAGAACAGGTGTACCGATGTCCTGGGCACTAAGAGAATACAGGAACCTCGTTTTAATTATCGTATGATTACTTACTTAGGTAAACGGTGGGGTTTTATTTCCTCCTTGTTCATTTGTGGAAGTGATGGGTTTTGTGTTTAAGAAAAGAAATAAGTCATGATGAAAGACTTTTAGATGTAAGTATCCACTGAGCTTGTTCTGGTCTGTGTAGGCCAGGCTGAGCTGAAGCAACAATACAATAATGCTTATTTTCTCCCCCATGCTACGTGGCCATGATGGGTCAGTTTGAGATTCCTTCCCCTGGGAGCTCAGTGAAGGAGGAGCCACTGTTTGGAATATTACTGTCATCACAGCAATCTGAGGGAGAAATTGGGGGGGCTGCAAACAGGTCCCAATACGGCCACCTAAAACAACCCACACCTTTCTGCTCTCTGCTCAAAGGCCAGCGTAAGTCCATGGCAAAGTCTTGCCATTCAGGGATCGGGACAGGCACCTCGATGGTCATGCTTACCTCAGGGCAACCTATTTTTACCATGTACCAGACATGTGTAGGACACAGCTCACATGAAACCGTTGAGGGCAAGTACTATTTTCTGAGAAGGGAATTGAGGATCAGGAAGGTCCACACAATTATCAGGCTACAAATCCCGTCCTTGGAACCACCAGGAGTGGCTGTTTCATCTAGGGAGACATGGCCATAAACAACAGTGTGGGAGATGCTTACATAGGACAAAGGATCATTAAGATGATCTTCAAGCATAAGAGGTTTGCAGGAGGTACCTCCGGGTGGTAAGAGAGGGTGCAAAGGCAGTTAAAACCTTCCAATTGCAGCCCTGCCCCTTCTTAACCCAGTGACCTTGGCCAAGTGCAAAGCCATCTTTCATAGGATAGTGTGGAAAGTCAAGGACGTGAGATGTGTAAAATGCTTATCATTGATTCTGGCGTAGGAAGTGCATAACAGATGTCCACTAAATTGGATGGTGTGTGCAAAGCTAGCCAGGCTGTGCTCAGTGGTTGTTATATAGGAGATTGGGGGCCTACTGTTTCATTTCCCACTGGAATATGAGGTGGTATCGGAGTGCTGGGATGTCCCACATACCAGGCTGAGGAGAGTTTAGATTGTGTAAAACCAGGGAACGTTTCCCTGGAAACGCAAAGAGGAGCCTCTGGTAAAAGACACCCTTTCCAAGCTTCTCCCTCCAGCCTTTCCTGCCTTTGGTTTTCCTCTCTGTATCCTGGCTGTCCTGGTCTCTCTGTAGACCAGGTTGGCCTCAAACTCAGAGATCTGCCTGCCCGTGCCCAGTTAGGTAGTGTTCTCTTGATCCTGAAAGGGTGAGTAGGATGGTAAAGAGGGTATTTTATGTATTATATGGGTGCATCACCTCTCAATCAAAAACAAAACAAAACAAAACAACTCTGGCCTATAAGAAAGGATAGAATAGAAGGTGGGACATTCAGGAAGCAGACAGTATTCAGAGATAAAGCCAGGTGTGGGAGATTTGCCTGGGAAGATGTGACGAGATGAACGCTTGATACCTGAGCACAGTTAACCAGCCATGTGGCAGAATGTAGATTAGAGTAAATGGGTTATGATAAGTTTTATCTAGTCAGAGAAGCTGTACGGCCAAGGTATTTGTATATATATTTTAATCCGAGTCTTATTTCTGGGAGCATGGGCCTAGGAGGGAGAACCAGGACCAAACATCTACATAAGGATGAAGGCAAGGTTTCTTTGGGAAGCAGTCACAGCAGTGTCAGAGATGGTGGCTGTGTGTGCTGGGATGTCACAGTGCTAAGTGACAAAGCGTGAAGCCAATGGGTGCTTCCTCAAGACAGTGATGGGATATAAAGGCAAGTCAGGTCAAATAAGGAGTCAGGGCCACCAGAAAGTTCACTTCCCAGGAGAGAAACAGAGAAGTGGGGGAAAAGACCTTTGTGTGTGTGTGTGTGTGTGTGTCTCTGTGTGTGTGTGTGTCTGTGTGTGTGTGTGTAAGGCAACACATTCTGTTGTATTATTGTTTTTCTTTATATGAGTGAGTGTTTTGCCTGCTTATATGTCTATGCATGTGTGCCTAATACCCAAAGAGTCCAGAAGAGGGCACCAGATTCCCCCAGAATTAGAGGTATAGTTGTGAACAGCCGGATGGGTGCTGGGAATTGAACTAGGTCCTCTGCAAGAGAAGCCTGTGCTCTTAACCACTGAGCCACCTCTCCAGCCCCCTGTTGTATCTTTTTTTAAAATTGTGTTTATTTTTAAGGTATTAAAGTTGAGCCAGGGTCTCACATATGCTAGGCAAGCCCACTGCAACAGAGCTATATCCCCGGCATACAAGTTCAGTTTTATACCCTTGGAAAGAACACACCCCTGGATGACAGTAGAGATGGGGCAGGGATACAACACCCAGAAATCAATTGCTCATGATGGTTGTTTATTCATTCATCAAACTCTCCTGGACCTTGTGCTGAGCCTCAGGCGATGCGGGGGTGGGGGTGCAGCTTCAGCCCCATCCTCTGGGGCTCACAGTTCTTGGAGGGAACAGACTTGTTATGAACAAAGGCTGGAGACAGAGGCCCAGCACTTGATTTCATTGTACTGCTTATGCAGGTAGATACTGGAAGGTATAGGAAATGACAGGAGATGTCTTAGAGGCCACAATGTCTGAGATGAGTCTGGGAAGAGAGATATACTGGGTAGGGGAACCCAAAACTTCCAGAGGATGGATCTGCACGGATCAAGTCTTGAGAACATGAGTCGGCTGGGCCCTTACAGGCCTGGATGATCTAGGCAGGATTGAAGGGTTCAGGGGGATCTGGGAGGAGCTGTCCTCTGAGGGTGTTCAGCCAAGGAGATACCTTCCTTCACTCATCTATTGCTGCTTAGCAGAACCTCTCAGGACTTAGCAGGCTGTAGTCAGCAGGGATTACTAAGTGGTTTCCAAAGGGCAGAAGTGGCCCAGCTGTGACCTCTGCCTACCACTAGCTACGGCTGCAGGACCGTCCTTTACTGTCAGAGGAGGGAGTCTTCTGCCTTGATCCCTCCTGAAGTTGTCACTCAGCCTCCCACATGCACATAGACTCCTCCAGAGAAAGGACCCAAGACAAAAGTAGTGTTGTCATGCACGTATGCGTGTGTGTGTGTGTGTGTGTGTGTGTGTGTGTGTGTGTGTGTATACCAATGCACATGAGCATGCATGAGTGCTCAGATCAGAGGACAACCTCAGGGATGGAACCATCCTTTATGACAGGATCTCCGAACTGGCCTGGAGCTGGGCAATTAGGTAAGGCTGTAAGGGTGGCAGCCACCTGTGGTGCAGTAGGAGAGGCAGGGAGGCTCACACAGGAGTGAAGAGCCAGTGTTCGCTCATTCTTTACTTCAAGGATTGTTGGTTTCTCTTATGGACCAGAAACAGCTGGCAAATTGCTGAAAACACAGGTGTCCAGGTTTGGCTCCAATCTCTTCCCTGGTCACGTGGCTCTGAGGCAAGCCGCCTTGATATTCTGTCCTGAGACTGCTCAGACACGCAAGGGGAGAGAGAGCACATAGATAGACTTGGATGATAGATATCTCCAGCAAGTGGATAGAACCTAGCGGGGCTGCTGAAGGCCGAGAAGATGAGCACAAACCTAGCCCCGCCCATATTCTAAGAGCCTCCACGGAAGGGGAGAAGAGGACTCAGAGCAGATCCTCCCATCAGCCGAACATGATGTGGGAAAAGAAAAATCTGTCCCTCTTTTCCCTCACATTGATTTGAAAAGATAAGGCTAGATGCTGTCTTCCTGGCAGGTGGGCAATAGGTAGCTTCTCGGGAGGCATTGCCACTGCCCCAGGGTGTACATGGCACCTAACAGAGGGAATCTGTTACTCTAGCATCGAGTGCCTTATAAAACTAAGAGCTAAGTGGGTTCAGTCTTTCTCCAGAGCCTGTTGTATGTAGTGCATACTGAGGGAGCCAACTATTCTGCCATCGGTTACTGAGTACTCTCTGAATACCATAAAGCCCTTTAGCAAACAAAAGTTGAGTACCTACTGTGGGTCAAATACATACCAGTCACCTGGGCCACGCAGAAGTGGGCCACACAGACCCCAAGAGCGTTTAGAACCCCACATCTTTCCAGCACTTAGCCAGAATTTAGTCTGGGTAGGAAGATGGGGAAGAGGAACGGGGAAGGGAAGGGTTAATGAACAGACTAGTCATTTCGGAATGAGTACAGAAGAGATCCCGGATGATGGCGGAGATCCACAAAACACCCGCCCCAAGTAGGCTTCTCGGATGTTACTTGAGCTGCTGCGCGCCTTCCCAAGAGAGCCCACGAAGACCATCCCAAACTGAGAGTACCAGAAAATCTCTTGATGTTGAGGGCTGAGAGTGTAGCTCAGATGGTAGAACATTTACTTAGTGTGTACTAAGTCCCCAGACTGATCATATTAGGACACACCTCAAATTCCAGCACTCAGGAAGAGGGGCAGGGGACAAGGAGTTTACAATCATCTCTGAGTTGACCGGCATGGTAAAATACACCTTTCATCCCAACACTTGAGAGGCAGAGGCAGGTGGATCTCTGTGTGTTTGAAGCCAGCCTGGCCTACAGAGTGAGTTCCAGAGTAGTAGGCAGAGTGTAGACCTGCCTGAGGTGAGCTCCATCCTGGGGAGGCACTGAGAGGAAGGTGTCCGTGAGGAAGTGATGCTGGCACTAGTCTTGAGGGTGAGAGGAAAGGATGGAGGGGACTGTGTGAGTAAGGACCCCAAAATGTGGCCCTGTGGGGATGGATTGCTCTGCCAGCCATCTTGGGCAGAAGCGTGGCTCACTTCTCTTGATGCCCATGCAGGCTGGTGGTCTGGTGCAGCCTTTTAACACGGTGATACATTGTCTTCATCTCCAAAGTTAAACTGTGCAATTAAGTTTAAAAAAAAAAAAATCAAAAGATTGTAAGGTGTTTTAAGTTTATTCATTAGTGTTCAGACACATTCACAGCTATCCCGGGGCACTGTGGTCCCTGAGCCTCAGGTTGAACACACCTCTAGTGTTGTCTCTTCCTGACTTGTTGAGTGCTTAATCTGCTTCCACCCCTGCATGCACATACCAGGTGGTGACCCCTGCACAGAAGCCCTCAGCCGCTTCCTCCTCCTCCCCCTCCTCCTTCCCCTCCTCCCTCCTCCCCCCAGGACCTAGCAGGTGTTCTTCTCTGTGGTTCCTGTCCAATGCCATGGGACTGACTCTGACTTTTGGCATGTTATCAGTTTGGTGATAAAGTGCCCTGTCTTGGGTTTCTCTGGATTGTCTCTATCTCCCTGTTTCCCTTTGTCTCCCCCTCCCCACCTTAGCCGTCCCCCAGTTGGCTCTCTAGCTTAGCTGCCTTTGGAAGTCCTGTCCTTCCCCGTCTCACCTACAGTGGATGTTTGGGCACACCCCCTGTGAGCAGGGTGGGCAGCTGCTCCTCCATGCAGGGAAGCTGCACACACACACACACACACACACACACACACACACACACACGTGCCAGCTGGCTGGCTCCCGCCAAGACCCAGAGGTTGTACCTTCTAAGCTTTGTCTGTGGCTTTCCTGCCTCACGCCCTGCCCAGCCCTGCTCCTCCCAGACCCTGGCCTCTCCTTGACTTTGGCTTTAGAGGCCTTCTTTTCAAACCTCCCTCTCACCATGTGACCTTGGGCAGGCCACTGATCTGTTTTCTCATCTGCAAAGCTGTCTCACAGAAGGGCTGCCTTGCAGAGCCAAATGCCTAGCAGTTTTAGGAACTAAAATAGGGACTTTTGCAAACAGTCCTGGGCGGTGTGTTGATTTTTTTTTTTCTGTGATGAGCTTTTGATTTTGAGGAAACAATAACTTTTTCTTTATCACAGAAACACCCTAGGTTATTTGTAGGAACTTAGAAGTTACTGATAAACAAAGAGGAGAAAATTAAATCGTCCCATGATCTGCCAGTAGGGAGGGCCCTTGCTAACAGTCTGGAGGAGAGCCTTCCATATGCACAAACAGGTCTTTACACTGTAAATACATGCAACCCAGGCTTAGCCTCAAACCCACAAACCGTTAATAATCCTACTTCCACCTCCAGAGTGTCAGTCTTACAGGCGTATGCCTCAAAACTCATACCATTAATATTTAAATAATTATCTGGTTGTTTTCTTTTTTATTTTGCTTTTTTTTTTTTTAAAGACAAGGGCTCAGACTGGCCTTCAACTTGCTAGGTAGATGGAGACGACCTTGAACCCCTGATCCTCTTGCTTCCTCCTGCAGGATGCTGGGATTCTAGGTTTTTGCCACCACACCTGGCTCTCACGGATCTTTTTAAAGAAAAACAAAAACAAACAAAACCAATGAAAATGAACTTCTGCTGAATCTAATCAGCTACATAATGATAAGAGTGGAACCGAGGGTCTTCAGCCTCTAAGACAGCACTTCACCACTGGCCCCACCCCAGCCTAGTTTTCTGTCTTCATATTCCTGTCCCTCTCCCAGACACATTACATGTAGGTGGGTTCTGGTTCAAATGAGCAGTTACCAGTGTACCAACATCCTATAGGGTGTTATACCCTATAGGGTTTATAGGGGGCTGGGTGGCTGGCTGGCTGGCTGGCTGCACAGCCTTTGCTTGAGCTGGGTGAGTTTTCCTGGTCTGCATTTGTTTAGGAGATGCCTCTGGCATAGAGCTGAGAAGTCCCAGGACTCTTCTCACAGCTTTGGACAGGCATTGCCAGGTGACCCAGTGGAGCCTTTGCCGCTCTGACCCCCTCCTGGCAGTTGCCGCTCTGCCTGTGTTCATGCTCACCAACAGGGCTATTAGGACTGTGGCTTTGTTTTCTGTTTTACTCCCAGAATCCTATGCTTGTTGGGAGGGGAGAGGTGGGGGTAGGGAGCAGGGGTCCTCTTGGGTGCTTGAAATGGTTTGCTTCCAAATCTGCTCTCAGCCTCAGCCTTTCCCTCAGAGACTGACCAGTGGCCCACATGTGACTGGAGGAGTCTGGAGGAGGAGCCTGGCCAGTCTAGGGGTGCGTAGGAGGGAGGCAGTAGCCTCAAGCACTAGTTGGCCTGGCCGGGGAGATGGGGTGGGGTTGGAATGCTGGGGGAAGGGGGTAGGGTCATGGGTGACCTCTGCAGACCTCCAGACTCAGCTCAAACCAGGACCACACAGCCCAGCCTTTAGGGAGTGGGGAGAGCCTGGACGGATTAGATGGGGCAGGGATCCTGGCCAGCACTTGAAAGTTGTTCAGGCCCTCGCTCTTAGAGCCCGGACAATCAACTTCCTGTACTTCCTATTCCTGTCCACTCTCTGGTCCACCAGTCTATCTACCATCCTAGCCTTCTGAACACCAGCTTTTTTCTTGGTAGGGTATATGTACATGTGTGTGTGTGTGTGTGTGTGTGTGTGTGTGTGTGTGTGTGTGTCCTGGTACCCATGCACACTTGTGCATACAAGTGGAAACCAGATATCAGCTGTTTCTTCAACTGCTCTCTATTTTTTGAGCCAGTGTTTTTCAGTGATGGGCTGGACTGTCTGGTCCACAAGCTGAGAATCTTCCTGTCTTTCCCTCCCCGGCACTGAGATTATGGGCACAAGCCTCCTCGCCTGGCTTCTGACATGAGCACTCGTTGTCCTAACTTAGGTTCTCACGCTTAGGCCACTTCTCTGTCCCTAGACTCCCCTTCATAACTGTGACCCATGTCATCTACCTGGTTGTGGAGCCTCCACCCTCAAGAGTCTATGGAGAACAGCCAGCAGGATGTGAAGGGAAGAATTTCAGCTCTCTAAACTGAGAAATAGGGGCTGTTAGACCTGATCCAGCCCCCACCTCCTGTGACCCTAGAGCTCCTGGTTTGGGGGAAGGGAGGAGCTGGGTGAGTGCTGAGGGTGGAGATAAAGGGTTCAGGATGTGGGACTTCTGGGAAAAGAGCAACCAGGAAGACTCCCAGGTGAAGGAGGCCATGGTGGACCATTTCTTCCAGTCCAGAGATTGGTGGGTGAAAATGGTCCTACAAGCTGGGGAAAGTACTCCAGATGGTCACAAGACCTCAGAGAACCCCTACACACACACACACACACACACACACACACACACACACACTGCCTTGGCTAGCCTATAGCCAGAGAAACTACTTCATGCCTTCAGCCAGCAGTAGCAATACTTATCCAGTGTCCCTCTCCTGTCCAGACCCCTTGCTAAACTTCCCATCAGATTTGGAAGCAGAGACAGGGCCACCGTGGGACCCCATGTGGGCAAAGGTCTCAGAGCTATGATCTCATGACCTCACACATCTCATTTCTTCCACACCGGCGGTGTCTCTGGCTGACCCCTCTCCTCCCTGTGGGTTGCCTTGATTTTAAAGAAAAAGACTGAGGTTCAGAAAAGTTCTGCAGCTGTCTAAGATGACATATGCACGATGGGTCGGGCAGCCTTGGCTCAGGCCGGCTAGAATCGGAGCCATGTTCTCTTATCCTTTCGACCTTCTGAGGCTGCTCCTGACCCAGACAGCACCGGGGTGACAGGTTTGGGCCAGGCTGCCTCCTCCACACTGCAGCAGGCTCATAAACTGCTGGAGACATTCCCTTCCCTCCGGCCCAGTGCCTTTTCATCTGGCCGGGTCTGGGATCTGGCGAGAGAGGCCCCGTTTATTGGGGAAGTTTATGCATTTAACAGTTTAAGCCTTTCTAAGCCTGTGGTACAACAGGATTTGGGAGCCGTTAACAATGCTGTGTGGTTAAGAGATTTTCATTGCTCCGTAGCAGCTGGCTCCAGGCCCACTGGCCTGTACTGGCCTCTGCCCCACCCTGTTGGGGTGCCCCCTCCCTAGGGGCCTTTGTCTTCGAGTTCAATCCTTACTGTATCCCCCCCCCATCCTCTTACTCCAAGCCTCTAGGTATCAACGTTAAACCTCACAGAAGGAACTGATGCCCAGAGAAGGAATAAGAATTGCCATAAGAGACTTGACTTGGGTTAACAAGAAAGCTCAGTAGGTAAAGGAGCTTGCCACCAAGGCTAAGGACGTGAGTTCGATCCCCAGGACCTAGACTAGAAGGAGAGAACAGACTCCCACAAGTTGTCCTCTCACTTCCCCACATATCCCCTGGCATGCAATCCTGGGTATGTGCATACACACACTAAGTTATTAAGTAAATAAATACATGTGATTTTTTTTTTTAAGACAGACTTCAACTAAGGTTTAGGGGAGTCCCTTTCCTCACCCCAAATCCACCTGGAACGAGGGACTGTTAAGTCCTTGTTAACAGACTCACAAAAGTGCCCAGATACTGACTTGATCTGTTCTAGGCTTGCTCTGTGGAAGTGGGGCTCAGCAAGCCCACTGCCTTCCAGGTACAGAGCCTGCTGGGGTCTTGCTAAAACTTCCTCTCCATGCCTGCCTGGTACTTTCTCTGCACTGTGGTCACACAAATCCCATGTACGCTGTGTTTATTTCCTGACACCCGCCTGGCCGCTGCAGAGCCTGGGGCGCTCTGAGTCATCAACCCCTACCCTATGAGATGCTTTGATCTTAATGATGCCCACGTGCTTGCTTTTTGCCATTTTAGAGACAGGAAAACCGAAGTCAAATTGCTGGACACTTCATGAGGTCAGAGCTGGGACTCAAACGCAGCAGGCAGCCTCCCTGGCCTGGGTGTTCCCAGCATCTTGGCATCTCTGCTGTGTCCAGCGTGGAGCACCCCACTCTATTGTGCTCCCTCGTAGGGGCTCGAATCCCAGAGCTCCCCCCAAGGCCCAAGAAGGCTTTGGACTGTGACTGGGTAGGAGAAAGACTGTCTCCAGCTGGGTGAGGGTTCTCACACCCAGAGGCCTTGTGTCTATGGGAATGTCTGAGGGTAGAGTTGGCACTATGTGGATAATCCCCCAGACAACTGAACTGGCCTGTGGCTGGGGGTCCCCCTGAAGGTTGGGCTGGTCTGGAGACACCTAGCCTCTAGTAGCTCTGGGCAATGCTGCTCCGCCAAGTCTCCTTTCATGTGGCTGCTGTGATCCCAGGGGTATTTTCTGGCAGTGGTAACATGTCTGTCACCCCAACCCCATAGCCATAGCCACTTCCATTTCAGTCCCATCGAATCCTACACGAGCATAGTCTCTTGTTCCTTTGTCCCACTGCCCCAGACCGTAGGAACTGGAGGCAACTATTCTGCTCACTAGCTGTGTAGCTTGTACGCTCTGACACCCAAGGGAACAAATGGCTAGAAAAGGCAGGCTCAGTGCCCTGGGCCTTCAACTTGGAAGGCTGAGGCAGGATTGTGAGTTCTAAGCCAGCTTGGATTACATGGCCAGGCTGTCAGAGCCCAGACCCTCCATTCCCATGGTCCTCCCAAGTCTATCTCTCTCATGGATTCTGTGAGGTGTGGATTGAAGGCCCTGGAAGAACTTAACAGACATTGGTCAGGTGCTTACCAACCCTTGGCCTAGTACACACACACACACACACACACACACACACACACTGATGATTTTTTAAAATGTATTTATGTGTATGTTTGTGTGCCGTGTGTATGCAGTGCTTGTGGAGGCCAGAAGAGGGTGCCAGATCCCCTGGAACTGAAATCATAGATGGTTATAGGCTGTCATGTGGGTACTGGGAATCAAACCCAGGTCCCCTGGAAGAGCAGCCAGTGCTCATAAATGCTGAACCATCTCTCCAGTCCACAATATATCAAATTTTACTGAATCCTTTATTCACAATAAGGCGGACTATGGCATAGGAGGATTTGGAGGCTCAGAGAAGTTAAGCAACCAGCCCAAGGTTGCACAGTTTCTGGAGGAGAAGTCAGAAATGACCTCCAAATCCTGTTCTCTATTCATCCTTCAGGAGCAGGAATATCTTTATCTGCAGTTTCGTCATCAGTTGTTTGTTTGTTTTAAATAGTTTTACAACGATTTCATGTCAGTCTTGGCAGCTCTGAGAGAGGAAGGGGTATCATCCTCCTTTGTCAGAGGCTTAGCATACAGCAGGGAACTGCCCCGTGCTTCACCACCAGCAAAGGCCGGAGCTGGAGCGAAGATGGAGTTTGCAAGGGGGTTCCATTCTGAAGCTCTAGTCATGGCTGTGGTGTCTGCTAACTTCCACAGGACCCGTCTGGGTCCGGCATTTCTCTCGAATCCCATGAAGCAGTTGACCATAGAGGCCACCAGGGGTGCCCGTGAGGCTGGTCCAGCAGGTGTTTTCCTGTCCTGCCAGACACTCAGGAAGCCCTGGGTGCTTTGCCGCTGCTCCCACCCCCACCCCGTGCTTCAGTGTCTTCCTCGGACACCCTGTCCTCTGAGGTCCTCTTTGCTCAGACAGCCACACGTTCTGTGTGGTTTCGGGATGTGTGTTCTTGTTTATGCGAGTGTACGCATGCATGTGCCTGTGGAGGTCAGAGGTCAGCATCAGATATCCTCCCCAGTTGTTCTGGGGCATGGGTATGGGAGCATGTGTTATGCATACACAATGTGCGCACACACACACACACACACACACACACACACACACACAAGTGCACACACACACACACACATATGCTAGCTGGCAGGCGTGTGTGACTTAATAGCTGGAACCCATGAAGAAAGCTGGATATGGCTGAGCACTGCCTTCAGTGTGCTGCTGGAGCAGTGAGACCCTGCCCCAAGAAGGAAGAAAGAGAGACTGGACCGCCGAAAGCTGTCCTCTGACTTCCATGCTGGCGCACACCTGCACATGCCTCCACCTCTGCCTCATAAATAAATAGTAATTTTAAAAGTGTCCGGTGAGCTCAGAAGACAGGAAAAGGATGGTGATCTTGCTCCAGGGAGGGATCTGTAGGCAGAGCCTGGCCAAGTTGCTAGAGAGCAGGATTGTGTGCACATATCAGGGAAGTGTGTGCTGACGGTGTCCCCTCCGTTGCAAGCAAGTCTGGTATGCAGCATATGGAACCTGTATCATGGCCTTGTGTTCTCCGGTCAGGATGCTCTTAGTGGGTGACGCAGGAGCGGCCCATAGTCAGGGTACCTAGGTGCATGTATATTAAGGCCCTGCACCCCTTAATCTGGGACTCTGGTGAAGCACTTTGCCCTTCAGCTCATTTCCAGAACTCTGTGTCCGGTACACAGGTAGAATGACTCCTGGCTACTAATCGCTCTTGCTTCTGCCTGGTTCCCATGGTCCTAGAAGAGCCAACAATCGGTGAGCATCCAAGGACAGCAAAGGCAGGCAGGTGACATCGTGAGACATCTCAGTGACTTACACTTCCACCCTTACCATCTCGTTCTGCAGAGAAAGCAAAGGACTTTGCTCCAGGCTGCACACCTAGCAGATGGCCATTTCTTAAACTCTGGTTGTTAGATAAGAACACCAGGTGTGGCCTGCTTGAGACCTAGGGACCATGCAGAGCATTTATAGTTTCTGTAGCCCCAGTAAATTGTGGTCCCGGGGCCTTTGGAAAGAGATTCTATCCTGCAGGCTTTGCAAACCCTGACTGGTACCCATAAGGGCTCCTCAGGAGGAAACCAGACTCCTGGTCTCTCTCACACCAGCTCTGTGTGATGGGCAAACTCAGAAGGCCCAGGAGTGCTTGCTGGCATTTTTTTTTCACTGCCTGGACAGGCATGAAAGCTCTGGGAACCCCTGAAGCCCCACAGCCGTCTCCCTGGCAACCTGGGTCCTTAGCTACCCTCCCCCACTCACTGCTGTCAAGAGTGTCTGTCTAGGGGAGTTCCCCAGAGATCTAGGTCAATACAGAAGAGCCCTCTTCTGCATACGTATGTGCTGAGCCTTCTGGGAGCATGTTTGTGTACCCACATGTACAAGCCGTCCACTACCCCAGCATCTGCAAATATAGCGCATCCCTGGCCTGTGTGTGTCAGGCATAGGCTGCTCACATGCCCTTGACTGTGTGAGTGGCTCTGGAGCGCACTGTGAACCAGGACAACCCTTGTATACTTGTGTCTGCCCGGCTTTCCCCTGCACATGTATGTGCAGGAAGGAGCACACTCATGATTGCCGAGTTTGCTAGATGTGTATGGATAAGAACATGTGTGTCCATCCTTTATGGGATGCTGTCAGGGTCCTTGTGTGTGTGTGCTGCCACACAGGCACAGGGAAGTGTCCACACAGATGCACATCCTCCGACAAGATCTTTCTTTAGATCTCTGTGTATATTATATCAAGCCAGACATAATATACACGCACTTGAAAATGGGTATTTGTGAGTATGTGTGTGCTCACTGACTGAGGTAGCATGTGCATGCATGTGTGTGAGATAGAGACTCTTCCAGGGGCCAGGATGTCAGGGCCATCGATTTTTCTGTCGCTTAGAAATTCCCTTTGAGTTCCTCCTCTTGTCTCTTTCATGAGCCAGAGTCAGTGCAAGCCAACATTCTTAAAGCAAACAAGGCCTGCTTTGCAGCAAGGCTAGTCCCAGGCTGCCTACAGTCCCTGCTGGCTGTGTGTGTGTGTGTGTGTGTGTGTGTGTGTGTGTGTGTGTGTACTTGCATTCGAGAGCATATACACAAAGCCCATACAGGAGAGCACACAGGTTCCAGTCCAGAATCAAACCTTTTCTAGTTCCTTACTGACCCTCAGGGTCCGTGTGAGCTAAAAAAGCACACGGGTATAGTCGTCTCTGCCCAGGCTGGGGATGGTTCGCCGTAATGGAATGAATAAAATCCTTTTGCTTTCTGTATTGAGAGATTCTGTACAGGCATGGGCGTGTTGAGAAGGGCGGGATGCATGAATTGCCCCTGCCGAGGGCCCTTTGCTCCACACCACCAGGCGAGAGCAGCTGGTGGTGTCCTATTCCACGGAAGAGGCGACTAAGGCCTACAGCCCTGGGAGGACCTGCTGCATCTACCAGGAAGCAGGTGGAAAGCCAGGAGCCAATGTGGCTGATTCCTAAGCTTCCCCAAATCCATCTTCCAAAAATCCACATCCCCTGAAGCAGGACCCGAATGGCATCCAGACTCCACCCTGCGGAGAGGATGGGGACCAAGCCCAAGACCCAAACAAGTCATGGGAGGTGTAGGAGAAACCGGTCCTTGCGCGTTCCTTCCCCTTCCCCCTCCAGATGGGCAGCCCCTCTCGGGGGTCCCCTCCGCCCCCGCGGGCTGCCGTCTTTGTGGCCGGGGAAGAATGCCTCTCTTTATATCCGGACGCCCCTTCCCTTTGATTCTCCTCTCCATAGCGTTTCTGCTGACCTCTGCGTGTTGCGAATCCAATTAGAGGCGCGGAAGGCGAGAGTGACAGCCGCGCCGAATCCCGCCTCGGCCCCTGCGAGCACGCTCGGCCGAGCCGCGGGCGGCTAGGGCCTGCTTGTCATGCTGGGCCCAGCGCGGGGCTTTGTGGGGATTAGCTGCCGGGGGTGGGGCACTCCGCAGATGAGACCAGGAGTGACGCTGGTGAATGTCACGTCCCGAAGGAGAAGAGAGGAGGCCAGCCGCTTGGGGGTGGGAGTTTAGTCCTGCTTGGAGAAGAGGAAGGAAGGGGCTGGAGACAGACTAGCCTTGGAGGGGAATGGACC
Source organism: Mus minutoides (assembly GCA_902729485.2). Taxonomy (NCBI): domain Eukaryota; kingdom Metazoa; phylum Chordata; class Mammalia; order Rodentia; family Muridae; genus Mus; species Mus minutoides. The sequence goes on along the minus strand of LR755155.1, from coordinate 329,721 downwards.
ACCTCCTGCAGGGGGCACTTCGGGAGGCCGGCTGGAGTTAGGTTTATTTGGTTCCTGATTTGAAGATTGGATAGTGGAACTGGCTGGCATGTTCAGGGCTGTTCACTGTATGGTGGAGGCAAAGGGGAAACCAAAATTCCTGCTCAAGACGTTTTGGGAGCATTGACTGGTTACATCTTGAATTTTCATTTGCAAAGCACTTTATGTATGGCTCGGAAGGGCGAGTAATGGGCAGGGCTGATAGACTTCTTGACACTTCTGCTTCTGCCTTAGTACAACCAGAAGCCCAAACCAAACTCCAGGCCCTTCCCCAGACACCTGGGTAGAAAGTTGCCTTCATCCAGGCCCACAGCTGAGAAAAATCTAGGCTTCCAGATGAGAAAGATCTGCCTAAAGGATACAAGAGCAGCTCCTGGCAGAGCCGGCCTTTTTCATTCCTCTCCCTAGTCCCTACCCTGTACCCCTAGACTCAGGCACAATTCCCTGGCTATCCCAGAGGCCAGTCCTAATAAGTTGATGTGACCCTCAAAGCAAGCAGCCCCAGGAAGGATCTATCTGGCCGGATGCTCAGCCTAGGGTCCAGCAAACACCCTACAGTGTGCCAGGCTATTGAGGATGTACCAATACAACCTGGTCTCTACCTCCAGGGATTCATGGTGGGAGAGACAAAGAGACCTAGTGAAGGGAAGACAGGATTTCTTGAGGGAGATTGAAGACAAGGAGGACCCACAGGACTGTCTAGGAGGTAGAGATGGGGCCAAATCCAACATGGTCAGCCCAGAGATCTTCTTGGAGGAAAGGGTGTCCGAGCTGAGACGCAGTGGACAAGCAGAAATAGCCTGGGTGGGTATTCAAGGCTTGGGAGACAGGGCAGGTGTGGGGCATCTAGGGGTGGGTGCGTGCCCCCCTATGCTCATTCCACAGCTGCCAAGGTTGGGCAGGGCTCACCCAGCCCATCGCCCCAGCAGGCTGCACAGCTGTGGCCACCCACAGGGTATGGCTGAGTTGGCAGCCTTTGAACACCCAGGGTCTTACTAGAGAAATAAGAGTCACCAAGGGGTGGGACAGTGGGTAGGAAGCCACAATGTGGTTGTAGAGACGGCCGTGTTCTAGCATGCTGCCTGGCCTTCAACAAGCCTTGGGTGTCGGGATTACACCCCATCTTACAGTGAACAAACAGTAGCCACGTCCATGCTCAGGACAGGACCTGCCCGTGTGCTGGGTCTGCGGGAGATTATTACTGCAGCCTTAGAAACAGGAGGCGATCTGTGGGTAGAGAATGGACAGATGGGCGGAGGGATGGTGAATGAAATCTACCAATTCTCCCCTGTCTCCCCTCAAATTATTTATACCACTCCCATCCTGTGAGCACAAGATATATTGAATATGAAACAAGCCTGCAGCTTGGTTCTTAGGGCTCTTGGTTCTTAGGGATATAAACAGGCAGAATTTGTGGACTCAAGAGAGAAGCGACATCTTGCCTTCCTGCCCACACCTGCCTAGGCTCGGGCACACACCCTAGTCATACTCTGAAACACTCATGGTACCCAGACCCATCTCTTCCCAGCTGGCTCCTAAGACTTGCTTCTCCTCCTGTCCCCTCCCATTCTCCACCGTTCTGCAGACCCCACACCGGTGGCCCTGTATGGAATTAGACATTTTTCCCGGCCAGGTTTCTCCAACCTTCCTGGTCCCATACAGGAAACCTTTATGTGCACGCCCTTTCCATTCTTTTTGAACGTGACCCATCCTCCCTCCTCTCGTGGCCTCCCCTCGGTTTCCCTCCCCCTTCTCTTTTGGGGTCTTCCCCAAAGGGTCCCTAGACAACCTTCCTCTCTCTGCCTCCCCAACCTGCTGTCTCTCCTCCATCTATATTCCTCTCAGCCCCTTCCCCATCATCCCTGAGACTCTAAGGAGCTGCTTGCCAACTCGGGCAGGTCAGGGCCGTAGGAGAGCTGCGGCTGCTACATAGAGCATCCGTGTTCTGGAGCCAAGCTGGGGTTAGGAAGCACCCCAAGCTTCCGTTGGGGAGGGGCACAGTGTGCGCGAATGTGAACGAACGCACGCACACACTCGAGTCTCCTTATCTTCAGATCAGACCTACGGGACAGCTGGCCAGGCCTGTGTCTCCTCAATGCCCGTGTGCTGAGTGTTTGCTGACAATCTTGTCTCCGCTCATTTCTAGTCCCCTCTGTGCCCTGACCAAGCACAGACCTCTTCTGTCTCTGTTTATCTCACGTGCCGCAGTGGTGGGAGGTGGGTCTGGAGGGCCCCTTTGTGAGGCAGGGCAAGCACCGGTGTCCTCCAGCACATGTGTAGAGTTCAGCAGAGGCCCTGAGGATGGAAGAACCTTCTGTGGCCTCCATTCCCACAGTCCCATGCACAGATGAAGGGAGGACCTGCCCACCCCACCCGGGATGGTGACAGGGATGACCCGCTCACAGCCTTGTGGGTTCTGAGGTCAGAGGATAGGCCAAGAGGCCAGGAGCCAGGTGAATGAGAGACTCGCCCATGGAGGGCATCTTGCTCGGGTCTCTCCTCAACTTCCTGGTTTACTGCAGAGCAGAAGAATACATACCTTGGAGGTGAGTGTGAGCAGTAGTGAAAGGGACCACCATGCCAACACATATTATAGACAGATTTTAGACTGTCCCATAAGTCGCAAGCTGGGAAGATGACTCAGTCAATAAGGTGCTTGCCAGGCAATATGAGGACCTAGTTTTGTTTCTTGTTACCATCATATAATAACACCCTGTCAAAAATACCTTATGCTCAGAGGGGTGTGGTTTTTTTCCTCGTTCCAGTCAACCCTGCTCGCTCCCGTCGGCCCCGCTTGCTTGGCCCTGCTCGCTCCGGTCAGTCCCGCTCACTCGGCCCTGCTTGCTTGGTCCCTGCTCTCTCTGATCCAAGGATTCATATTCATAAGTACACTATAGCTGACTTCAGACGCACCAGAGGAGGGCGTCAGATCTCATTACAGGTGGTTGTAAGCCACCATGTGGTTGCTGGGATTTGAACTCATGACCTTTGGAAGAGCAGCCGGGTGCTCTTACCCGCTGAGCCATCTCACCAGCCCCAGAGGGGTGTATTTTAGCTTGAAATTCCAGGTTACGGCCCATTGTAACATGGAAGTGAAGGTAGCAGTACCCAGTCACAGTCAAGCAGAGAAGAGCTGAATGCACACAGGCCTATACTCAGTCTGTGTCTCCACTCTCTAGGACCCCAGGACCAGAAACGTGCTGGGTGCTGTCCCAGTGATATTTCCTCTCAGTTACTATAATCAAGACCATCCTCCACAAAAGAGCCCACAGGCCAACCACACAGCCCCTGCCTGACACTCTCTTTCCAGTTGATGCGACATTGTATCAAGTTGACAACTGACTCCACCCCTCACACAGGAGGACCTAAGCTTGTTTCCACAGCTCGCACATGAAAAAGCTGCACATGGTTGTACATGCCAGTAATCCCAGTGCTCGAGAGACCGAAACAGGAAGCTCCCCGGGGCTCACCTGGCCCACAGGCTACAAGTCCTAACCCTAACCCTAACCCTAATCCTAACCCATCTCAAAAAATAAAATGGAAAGTGATAAGAGACAAGCCCACCACCATCACACACAGAGGCACATCAGAGATTCATTAACTCAGGTCTCTAGAATAGGCAGCTGTTCCTGTGCATGGGTTTCCTGTGCAGGTGATTGACAGCCATTGCAATTGACGGTTAAGGGAGGGGGACAATGGGAGGTCCTTGTTTCTTACTGCAGAGTCTCTGGTTAGTTATCTGTTACTGCTGCAGGGTTCAGAGTCGCATCGCTGATGGCCAGCTAGACCGGTCACTCAGGTCCCAGTCTTTTGTCTTCTCACCAAGAGCCACTGTTTTATTTTTACAAGTTGCTGAGCATGAGAGAAGGGTCCAATCCCAGTGTCCTACAAGCATGCTAATATGTAGGTAATCACTAAGGGAGTCCAAGGGGACTCTCCAAGCCTGCGCTCCTCGTGGATGCTGGAGGTGATGGGGGGGGGTGTCACATGGTCATGGGAGCAGTGGGTGATTGTAGCCAGGGGGATTTCTTTGAGACCTGGCCCAGCTTGGAGTCTGCCCTTCTTCTTGCCACAACCTCAGAGCAAGAACCCTGTGCATGAGAAAGAGAGAGCGACAGAGAGACAGACAGAGACAGAGAGAGACAGAGAGAGAGAAAGAGGACCCACATTGTCTGCCTGTCATCCCAGCTCCATGCTGACCACGTGAGGTCTGGCCTGTTGATTCTAAACAACACTGGATGCTCAAACACCTGTCCTTATTTGGGACCAACCCCTCCTTGAGTAGATGAGTGGAGGATCACAGATCCGGTGTGGGGTACAGTGTCTCCCAACCTCCCAGAGAACTCCTCAAGGTGGGGATCCCTGCCCTCCCCTTCTCTGACAGCTCACTTGGCCCTCCTATCAGGGCTTACCCCTTCCCTGCCTGCTGCCAAAGAGGCTGGCCCCAGATGCTCGCCCCCTGCCCCTCCCTCCACCTCTCTCGACCACCCAGGCCAGCCAGCTGGAGGGGATCAGACACAGGGAGCAGCCCCTCTCTCCTACCCACCTCAGACCCAGGGGTCATGGAGCTGCTGGGAGTGTGTTGCGGGGTGGGGGTGCTGGGATTCTGGTTGGTAGGGGCTGGGGTGTGAGAACCAGACAGGTGTATGCGTCTGTGCGTGCACTCACACGCATGCACACACGCAGCATGCACGTGTGGAGAGAGGCTCACTAGCATGTGCATGCCTGCTGTGGGGGCTGCAGGTGCTTCTGAGGCTGAGCCTGGTGTGAGAAGACAGAGAAGACAAAAGAAGGAGCGGCCGCCCGGGGTGGGAAGCCAGCCCATTTGTATGCATGGGGAGCAAGAGCCGGCTGGGCAGGGCTGCTCTTCTGAGACGCCTGCTTCCACAGAGATTGCCTGCCAAGCTCCCTGAAGCCGAGAAATCTTTCCTTACCTCTCTCTCTCTCTCTCTCTCTCTCTCTCTCTCT